>VXAY01007247.1:1192988-1235902 GCA_013399855.1 Oxyruncus cristatus | reverse complement strand
CGGACGGCGGGCCGGGGAACGGCGGCCGCAGTGAGGAGTACCGGCGCCGCCGCCACACCATGGACAAGGACAGCCGGGGGGCGGCCGCCACCGAGCACCGCTTCTTCCGCCGGAGCGTGATCTGCGACTCCAACGCCACGGCCTTGGAGCTGCCCAGCTTGCAGCCCGCAGCGTCCTCGGCCCCGGTCTCGGGAGGCAGCGCGGTTCCCTTGGTGTCCCCTCCCGAGGGTGCCGGCCCGACCCCTTGCACCGCTGTCAGCGCCGCCCAAGCCCCCTCGCTGCTGCAGCAGCCGCCGCCGCCCGCCCCGCTCCCCCTGGAAGAAGGACAGGCTGCTGAGGAGCCCCCAGCTGCCAAGGATGCCGCCCCGCTGCTGCCCAAGGAGGAGGAGGAGGGGGACGAGGCAACTGCGCTACCCCCTACCAGTGCCGCTGGCAGCCTGTCAGCTGCCACCCGGGAATTTGAGGAGCGGAGAGCACAGCAGGAAGACATCGAAGAGCTTGAGACCAAGGCAGTGGGCATCTCCCCGGATGGCCGCTTCCTGAAGTTTGACATCGAGATTGGAAGAGGCTCTTTCAAAACTGTATATAAAGGACTGGATACGGAAACCACTGTGGAAGTTGCCTGGTGCGAGCTACAGGTAAAATAAATAAGTAAGACTTGTGAATTACCAGAGCACAGTCACTCTCCCAGGTGCTAGGCTCTGTGCTTGAAGGAGGTAAAACCCATCAGCTCGAGGTCTGCTTAATTCAGAAGGAGCTGCAGACTTTACCTGGGGCAGTCCTTTGGAGTCAGTTTGCCTTTTAATTATTTTAAATACTGTGCTGTCTGAAGAGCCTTTTAGGTTTATCATCACAAAATGTGCTACAGTTGTGTTTCATATAGCGTCTTGCGTTTTACGCCTCCAAAAGGTAGCTCGGAGGATTGTAAAAATACTTGTGTACAGCTTCAGGGAGGCTGAGGGAAAATGTGGATGTAAATGTCAGCTTGAGCTAGACTTAGTTTTTCAGAATTTTTTTGGGCGTTTTTTCCTTAGGGAAAAATACCAAAATGTTAATTTCATGTGTTGTGGCAGTGGGTTCCTGTAGGAGGTACAGGACTACAAGTCATGTAAGTGTTTCACACCGTTTAGTTTTGCAGAGCTGTATTTTTTCGTTCCAAGTTCTAAGGTTCATACTTGTTAATAGGCACGAGGAAAGAAAGAAATTATCTCCTTTCTGAAGCTTTAAAAGACCCCCTGAAGTTTAAACTTTCCAAGTGAGTGGTGGGTTTAGACTGGACTAAGACACTACTCTCTTACCAAGTTTCTAGCCTGAGCAGAGCCGGAGTTCCGTAGGAACCCAGTCTAACGATGGCAAGAACGGCCTTAGTTCCATGCGAGTCAGAGCTTGTATAACTGAGACGCAGGTTGCTGTGCAACAACCTTAAAAGAAATGGGAAGAGCTTGGAGTACCAGGAGAAAATTCCTGGAGTAGTCGTTTGTTTTCAAAGCCTCAGCACTAAGTTAAAAGGTTAGTGCTTGTTTCTTAGTGTTGGGTTTTGGTGCAATTCATAGAGATGCTCGTGTCCTTTATTTTTGTTTGTGTTCCCATCCAGATTAGGACAGACAAAAGAGCATTGGGTCAAAATCCTGAAAGTCTTTGTCGGGTTTTTAGGCAGTTAGCTGCTCATAAATGATTGATTGGAGTAACTGCACCAAAACTTTCTCAAAAGCAATTTTAAATCAGTTCCAGTCAAGCTGAGGGAATGAAGAGATTTCTTGGTTTGTATTCACATTTGCTTTTGAATGATTGCTCAAGTGTTCTACCGGTATCTTGGTTCATTATGTTATTGCCATTATTCTGTGCTTACTGACTGTGGAAGAAAGTTGTCTTTGTGACCCCTGAGCATACCCTGCTCCTCCATGCCAGCTAAGTACTAGCTATCGTGGTGTGTTTGAGCATTAATTTTAAATTAAAAGTGAAATGATCAAGTGTTGGGTTCTACTGAAGCTTTACTCGTGCAGTTTGAACTGTGAGGATAATAATAATCCACCAAAGTGATAGGCCTTTTATTTTAAAATTTAATCTTTGCAGGTTTTGAGTTCTCAGACTTTAACTCTTGAAAACTTTTTATCTTCACACTTAAGTTACTTACCAGAAGCTGATGTCAGCTTGGCATCAGTTGTTTCTCACTAATGTTGCTTCTGTTGAAGTGTCTTAATCATCATTGGTACCATGTAGACAAACTGTGTGAAGAAGTACCTTCTTTGTAGGAATTTAATAAAGAAGCTCATTTATAAAGGACATGTTGCTGGGCTTTCAATTAACTGAAGAATTTCATGAGTAGTATTCAAAATGACAGGTTACTAAAAGCATGAATGAAAATATTTGTAAGGGAGAAAGTACTTGATGTTTTGCTCAGAGGTTAACTGCGTTCATTACAGGAGTGTCTTTTGGGTTAAATTATTCCAAAGGCTGTAGTTTCCCTCTCATGAGGAGACTTAGTACAAAGTGACAAGTTTGAAACACCAATGTTAAAGCTGTTAAAGGTATTTGGTGAAGGAGTTAGACTCTACAGCTAGCAGAATATTTTAAGCTTAAGTCTTATTGTTTGTGTCTAGAAAGAAAAGGAGGAATTCAGTATTTATTGGTATGATGGGTATATCCTCCTCTTTCTCTAGGAAAATATAATTGTTGACAGGTTGATATTTGTTATGCATGATTTGTATCAAAAGACAATCTGCATTCACAAAGATGGACTGAGATGTTACTGGTTTTTCAGAATGCCATGGGTTGAGGATTGGTGAAGCTTCAAAACATAACTATTTTATCAGGGAAATGTGAATGATTTTCTTCCATGCTATATTACAGTAACCATAACTAACTGATGGTCACTTTTAATGGTCCTGAAATAATGTTCCTCAGCCATAGCAGAGCTTTCTTTCTCTGTGTTCATGCCTGCAAGGTATCTGGGCTGTCCCACCTCCCTAGTCTTCTAAACAGCTCCACAGAAGACTTTGTGATGGTCTCTGGCAGAATGACTTTTTAATGCTGAATAATGCAACTATACCTCATTTTTATATATAAGCTCTATATGAATAAAGACTAAAACCTGATTCTATGAATCTGATTCCTTTCAGAGGAAGTTTGGAGGCTGTGTGTGAAATGCAGCTTGTGTTCCCAAGTTGTTGGGGATACTCCAGAGAATATTGCTCTATATCCTTAAGGCTCTTGAACTGCCTTGTAATTCCTCTTCTGCTTGATGTATGGAACTGGAGGAAACAGGAGGAAGAGCTGAAATTCACTGGGTCACCAAACAGTGCTCTTAGTATCTCCAGCAAGCCAAGGTCCTAGCCAAGACTAGTTTTTCTTGATCTGTGGAAGATGGGCCAAGTTTGCTGAATGTAACAAAAACCCAACACAGGTGTGACTGGTGGACTATCCCAGTTTACTTCATGACCTGTCTATATGAAGCAAATCGTAACTGAACCTACTTGAAATATTGGGTGCAGGTATTTAAATGTGATTTATTTGCCCTGCTGTGAGTGCAGTGGAGCTATGAGGAGCTCAGCAGCAGCTGCTTCATGCCAGTGCTCAGCTTCAGTTGCTGCAAGCAGGTTGTTAGTGTAGTGTTAACCTTCAAATACTTTTATTCCCCTTGTATATATTCATCTCAACTCTAGTTATTCTGAGTCAAGTGTGCCTCCTACTGTTGTCATTAGCACATCTCATAAATTGAGGGAAATAGTAGGTAGGGTTGCTGCTTAAATGGTCTTTAAATAGATAGATGTTGGCAAAAGTGGTAACTACTGCTGTTTTCTATTTTAATTTAAAATAACTCTTCCTGTACAATTGTGTTACTGGTTAGTCTTTCTGAATCCCTTTTGAGCAGTGAGTTGTTCAGCGCCTCTGCACAGTTCAGGTAACATTGTGGCTAAAACGTGGTGCCTTGCCCCGTTGCATTGTTTATCTATGCAAAGCAATACTCTTATGCCAAAAGTAGCAAGAGTCACATAGTTGACTGTAAAAGCCAGATCTTAGTGCTGCTGTGTCATTCCTCTCAGTCCCTGTGTGCGTTGGTTTTTACATTATAATTGTAGTTTAATTTCTGATTTACAGAACAGTACAGTCACTTGCTGGACTGCAAAATCCTATATCTAGAATTATTGTTCTGGGTTATGTCATTCAAGTTAGTAACTTTTCTAATATGAACGTGTACTTGGTGATATGGAGGTAAATTGGACTCTTTTTTTGAACCGTGTATTTGTCAGGCATGTGAAGGCTTATCTTCTTTCATTTGGACAGTGTGTTCCCTTAAAGGCAGCATGATTTATCAACTGTTATTAGAAAGATATTTGCGTTGGTTGGAAATCCATTCCTGGTAAACTGTGTACACTGGAGAACAGCACTGCTTGTCTGGTATGTGCTGTGTCCCTCCTGTGCTTTGTGTTCTTTCACAGATAGGGTGGGTTTGTCAGTCAGCAGATACAATTCACAAATGTGTTGCCTTGCTGATACGTTGCTTTGCCATTCTTAGTCTGGCATCAGTGCAGTGGCAGTCAGGTTGTTGTGCTTAACACGTGAGCTGCTGAAGGAGAAAAGGAGCTTGAGGGGTTTCCCTAAGCAACATAGAGCTTCTGGGGGTAAGAAATGAGTTGGACAGGTGGAAGTGGTGCAAGAAGTGTTTGTACTGGTTCCTACTTGAAGGGGAAGCTGAATGTGAATTTGGTTGCCTTTAGTTATAAATCATTTGAGTAATAAATTGGTGCGGGGTTACATGTGTGCAATTCTGTTGCAGGTGTTTAACTGCAGACCAAGTGTGGTGTGCAAGCACTTCAGCTTACAAATGGATTTTTCCTCACATTGGCAATAGCACTGAAAAATGAGTTGGGAACAAGCATATTGCGAAGCATGAGATTCTGTAGTGCACTCTGGTAGAATGATAATGCAACTGGTTGTCAACTTGCTACAGGAAGCAGTGAGGTACTAAATAATATTTCCATCTGTCAGAATTTGTCTGAGTCCAACAATGTTAACTTAAAACTCACAGTGCAGGAAGTTGCTTGGATGTGGTGTATATCTTCTTTTAGTGACACTTCAGATTCAGCTATGCCTATCTTTATCTCATAGACTTAAAGTTGTATTTAATAGTGATTTTTAGGTCAGCAGACAACAATGGAATGTAGTTTCTATACCCTGGAATATAGACTCCACTGCGGGCTCAACATGATAAATATCAGCTTACTGAAGTCGATGTTTAATTCTTAAAATTCTCTTTGCTTTCTGGACTGCCTGAGCTGAGAATGTATCAGAGGCTGCATGTTCAAGTCTGACAACCAAAAAAGGTCTTGTATCACATAACTGTGGCATCCTGTAGTGTCTTTTTTTTTTTTAAGCTGGTTGTATATTGCTCACTAGGAGGCCTGACTGCAGAGGTGCTGGCTCTGATGCACAATTGTGTAGCTACGTTAAGGCAAAATGGGAAACCAGATCAAGACCTTTCTGCAGTGAGAGGAAGCTGTGGAGTTTGGACCTGGAATTCATTGTCAAGTGCTATTGGAAAAAGATTACGTTCTGCTAGTTCTGGAGAAACAGTCAGCATCCTGAAATAGCTATGCCTTCTTTGACAGCTCTGACTGTGGTTTAGTTCTGAATATTTAAAAATACATTTTATAAGACTTATACTGGGAGATCAAGTCTAATGTAGTATGGTGGCTCCCATGCTTACCCCGTACTTCACATCGATGTTTTTATACTAGTCTGTGAGCATAATTACTTGTGCCTACAGCAGCAGTGTGCCTCCTGTTCATGACTGCTGCTGGGTCAGATGCATAATTGTCACAAATGTAGATTAAGCAAGATATGTGACAATCTGTGAACATCCTGCTGTCCTTATTAGCTCTTCTGTTTTCAGCTCTACGATTTCCAAAATACTGATAGTAAAAAGCTATAAAACACTAAGCGTACAATGGGTTTGTAGCACTTTCAGGTTACACTGGATTTCCAAGTGTCTTGAGGTGTGTGCACACAGAAAGCTTGAAATTGGGTGCCGTAAGGTCTGAATTTTCATTGATTTTTTTTTTGTGTTATAGGGTAGAACAAGTTACTGGTACTTAGGGGCTTCAAATCTCTGATGTGAAAGTTTCTCCTTTGCCTAAAGAACAAAACCCAACCATATTCCTGAGTGTTTGTGCTGTAATTGATACAATTGACAACTTGATAAATGACATGGGAAAGGAGCCAGACTAATTACCTGCAGAAGTATAAACAGTGGTCAGGCTCCCTCAGACTTGACAAAGGTGACCCTGAAAGAGAGAAGGGATCTTTAAAGTGCATTCTAGAGCTGCAGCTGTTAGGAGACTTCTACTTAGGAAAATAATCTTACCTCAAAGGGATATCACTTTTGGAGATGTCTGTGGTTCAACTTGTAACTGGCTGGTTGTGAGGCAATAAAAATAATCAGATAAGTATGTTCTGAAAATGCAGCATTTTTTATGGGAATAAACAGGCTCTTATTTGTCATTTCGTGTGGGTTTGAGAGGTGCAGAATTAAACTCTTCAAATGAGATTTGTTTTGGGCTGTTGTGCTTTAAAACACTTAGCTTCATAACTACACTTGCTAAGGAAAAGTACCAGTACCTATGATCTTTTTTGAAAGGGGGAACCCCCCCCTCCCACCTGATAAAAACTCCCTGGAGACATCCTGTATGGAGTCCTTTGAGAGCTGTCTAGCAGGAGTAATAAATAAAACAAGCAGTAATAGATCTGTGGTAGTCTCCATGGATGCAGCACATGGTACAGTGCAGTTTCAGTACCTTTTGGTTAGCAACATCCCTCTGGGCCACATGTTCTCTTTCTTATTTTGTCATTGTTGGCTTTATTTCGTGCAGCAGCTCGTTGAACATCACAGCTCTGACTGACCCCCGGGTTCTCCATACTGCGGTGGCAGCCTCGATGCTTCCTGTCATGCATCTCCTCAGAAAGTCTCATTTCCTGTAAAGATCACCAACCCTTTTTTTTCCCCCCGAGATTACTAATTTGTTCTTTCAAATCAGGGTTGACTTGAAATGAAAGTTAGGTATCTTTCAGTTTTAGCCTTTAAGTTCACATTTTCAACTTTGTCGTAGTCTGCGTAATGGATGTAACATTTGAGTTATAAGGAAGATAATAAATATCATGTAAGTTTGCAGCGCTCCTGCAGCTGGGCAGAGGACTTTCTCTTGGCAGAGCATGTGTTTGTGTGGGGGTTTTTTTCTTTTTTTTTTAATTGCAGATGGTAGAAAGTTACTGGTTTTGACCCTTAAAACTGTAGATAATGATACCATGGTTTTAACTTGATGACGATGTGTGTACACCATGTCTGGAAAAACAGTCTTCCAGTATACTTGAAACAATTTCTCTTCTAAATAGGAGGATTTGTAGTGCTGAAAATCAATTTCTTGGAGTAGTTGAAGGCTTTTATCTAATATGAACCATCTGCAAATCTTTTCAAGTCTAGTGTATAAATTTGTGTCCAGATGAATGAGACTCAAATTTTGTACTGGCTTCGTAAGTATTTTTGTGGAAGCTGCTTACAGCCCCTAGGACAGTCTTAAAGCTTATTTTGACAATCCTTTAGGGTACGTACTGAATCTTACTTAAAGAGTGTTAGAGTTATTTTATGGTCAAGATACCACAGGTATCTTTCTTTCTACCCTATTTCCAGCTTCCTCAGTGTATTTGCAAATCGTCATACCAACGTTTCTCAATGTGTGGTTTTGGTTGCCTACATTCCACTTGGGAGAGGTGGGGGAAGGGAAGAAGTGACTAGGATTGAATCTCTGCCTTACTTGAGATCATCTTTGAGAGGGAGCTTGTTCACTTCTTGTCTGGTGGGCACAACCTGGAGAACATTCCCTAACTCCATGCTGCAGAGGATAAACTTTGTGTTAGTAATGTTCTGTTCTGTGCAGTCCTCTTGACCCAAGAGGAGATCCATGCAGCAAGATCATCACAGGTGTTGCTGGATCTTTCTTTTCTAATAAGCCAGAATAAAATAACTGGAATAGAATGCAGTGACCAGAATTCAGATTCAGTTCTCAAACATACTTCTGAATTTCATCTCAGTTGTCCTTTTCACCCGGTGGTGGCAGGTGCATTGCACATACCCAGATTATTCTGAAGCACTTCCAGATTTGCCTGGGGAATTCCAAGTAGCACTGTGTTACTTTGCCTGGATCACAAGCAACTTCACATGCCCTCCGTTTATTTTTCGGCAAAGGAAAGGGCTGCCTGATAAAAAACTGGTGGTGTTAGAATATCATAGCCTTCCACAAGCTCTGGAAGTATTAATATGTATCTAAAGCAGTAAGCAGTTTTTACGAGGGTAACTCATTATAAATCACTGAGGGACAAACTGCTAAGTTTGTGTTTGTCCTTTTTGGTCTAAGCAGAACCTTTGGGAGTGCTGCCTGTATACTAGAATCTAAAAATCCTCTGGAAAGTATGTTGTATATTGGTGGCTGTCTACCTTGTACCTAAAATATCCATGAGTTTTCAAAGTGATGTGTCAAAGACACTGGAATGTATTTTAATGAGAGGATACCTTTTTTTTTTTTTTGTACTCTATGTGCCTGATAACATGATTCTGAAGTGATCTGGTTCATCTGTTGGCAATGATATCAGCAACCTGTGGGCAGCAATTCTCTGAAGTATCTGTTCTCAGGACAGGATCACTGTGGTGCATTTCAAGTCATCTAATTTCACAGGTGGTTGGCAGGAATCCTTCTAGCATGTTACCAGGAAGATTAAAGCACAGAGGAAGCTTTGGCAACTCAGATAGCATCCACATCACAACTTAGGTTTTGAGCCATAGTCCAGAGAGGTTCTGATCCTATTGCCTTTGTTTAAATAAGCAGTCATGGGTAGAACCTTTCAATAGTTATCCACTGAACTTCTGCTTTGGTAAGATAGCAGATGGTGTGGAAAATAAGCTTTATTAGATCTCTTATGTGAGGTAGAAGCTCTGGTGTTTCTGTTTGGCTGTTCTAGATCATCCTTTACATCTGCATGTTACAGTCATTTCTGGTTTCATTGCATCAGTAGTTGAAGATAGTTCTGATAGCAGATTTGGGACTAGCCACAGAAAGCAGGAAACTAGAAATGGAAAACCCCAATTATGTGATTGTGAGTTTATTGCCACCATTTAAAACATTTTGAAAAGAGTTCTCATCTCTTTATATGTAATTGGGGTGAATCTCAAACAGCTGTGCTGAACTAAATGAAAGGACAAAGCTGATCCCAACAGTTATGTGCATTTTGTCTGGTTTTGGCCAGTTAGTGGAGTCTTATGATAGTTTAAAACTATCCAACTGATGGGGTTACCCAGTTTTCCTTGGACATTTTCCTCTCTTAGGGCAACCTGCGACTGGTTTCTTCTTTGCAGATTGTTACTGGCAAGTTCATGACCCCTGCCTGGATGTTTTTTTGACCGCTTCTATCCTGGGATAGACTAATGATATACAAACAAAACCCCACAAATATTGCTATTAAAAGCTTCAGCATATCCAGGCTGATTATCTGAAGGATCTGCAAATCTGTGTACAGTTATGTAATATGCATCTGTTAATGGCAATTTCTGAGCTGTTAGCAGGTTTTGCTTAAATGTTGCAAAATGTTACCATGTCTGTTTTCAAATCTGCTCCTTTTAAATGAGACTTTTATTCTTACAAATATTTTCCAACACAGAACTATATTTGGTTTGTCCCGTTCTTTATTCAGCTGCTTATGGTATGCTTTCATTTGGGAAATGTAGATTGTCTGTCTATAAAATGCAAGATGCTAAGTTAATGTGCTCTGTTTTGCTGTAGCCGATTTGGACTCAGTCTGAGTCCTCCTTAAAGAAAAAATGTGATAAGTGAGACAATTTGAGTTGGAGAGCTCTTGAAGCAGTCTGTTCAGATAAGTATCCTGCAGTAAGAAACACTGTCTGAAAAGTGATTTTCCTTTTTAAATTGCCCTCTCTGCATGTAGACAAGTAGAGATTGACAGTATGTAGAATGCTCTTTGAGGGCATGTTTTTTGTTTGCGTTTATCATCATCTGGGCCTTAGTGGGTTGTTAGGTTTGCCAGGAACAGTGTGCTAAAAGTGGTGAAACTGCAGAAATGTCTGATACAAAAATAAGACTTTAGTTTTAGAATTTTTTTCTTTTTTCCTGTGGCTTTCTCTACTTCCTTTATGTGCATCTTGAGCTTCTTTCTGCAGACTCAAAAGCAGAAATGCGTTTTAGGTTATCTGTGCCTGGGGGGGTTGGTAGTGAATTACACAGGGCACTTGAATTTGAATTTTTTTGCCTCTTGATGGCAACTGTGAGCCAGTTAAGGTGATGGTAGGATTTCTTCTGCTGATCTTACTGTACAAGCCTCTACATATCTGAGAGGTGCAGTATTTACCCTTGGGAACAACAACAAAAAAAAAGGTGAAGAGCTCTAGGTGCTGCTGAAGACATAAATGTAGTACCTGAGTGTACTGTGCGTGTCCTGTACCTGAAGATCTGTCATAGACTGTCTTTAATACTCAAATTTCCTTCAAGTATTTCAGTGCAACTGAACATGACTAAATGCAGATGATAACACTTAGGAAAAATAGCCGGTTGCCTTGTCTGTATCTAGGGACTGTGACTCAATAAAAATGTTTTTCTTCCTCCCAGTATGAAATCTTCTCAAATTTGGGTGAATCCCAGAAAACTTAGCATGAGGTTTGATTTATTGGCGTTGGAGACCCTCAAATCTGTCACTATTTTTGACTTGAGTAGCTTCTTCTAAGGAACTTTGAGAGTTGAAAAGGCATGTACAGGACAAGATGAGGAATAGCAAAAAACCTTGTTTCTTAGTATGTATATAACATTTGAAAGTTTTAGGACCAGGCCAGTTTAAAAGAGTGAATTGATTGCTATGAACAGCTGGTTCATGAAAGTATCAGTAATATAATACTTGCATTAAAGTTTGTGGGTTTCTTCACTGCTTTTTGCTGAAACACCTTCCTTTCTCTTTTTAATTAGTAATAACTTACTGAATAAGGTACCTACTGTTGACATGCCCCAGTTTCTCTTTTTATTACAGACCTGCAGATGAAATAATTGTGTAATATTTGTGAACATATAAAATCATTTTATGTATGTATTCAGACTTTGAGCTGCAGAAGGGCAGCAGCCAGGAACGATGACATTTTGTTGTGGGTTTTTTAGTATTTTGTACTAGATTGTGAACCTGCACATTTCATCTTCGTGGCCATAATTTAGGTGTTTGAAAGTGGTTTTTTTGGAACTGGAGAGACCTCAGTCCCAAACCAGCCTCTGTGGCCTACTTAGTGGTAGATAATTAACTGTTCCAGAAGGCTTTCTGGATCAGTTTTCTAAGATACACAGTTGAATAGGTCTAAAGTGTGGAGTTGAACAAGAGTGAGAAACTTTGTAGAGTCTTGCTGTTCCAAATGCAGAGATTTTGGGAAAACTCCCAATGTACCCAAGCTATAAATGGCTCCTGCTTGATAAACCCGTACTGTAAAATCCCATTATTCCTTGGTTTCTGGGAGAAAACATCCTTAGATTCTAGACCATGTGAGTGATAGGGTTTTAATTGGAAATAGCTGATAAACTGATTGGGAAGAATCTGCAAGAACTCTGGAAATCCTTTTTTCACATGAGAAAACTACGACTAGTGCACAGTGGAGAAGCAAAGCGATGGTTCAGTTTTGTGAAGAAAGCTTAAGTAGCTTTTAGATTAGGTCAGGCTAACCAGAGGAAGTAAGCCAGGATCAGCTGGGCTAAAGGAGTTGGCTGTACTTTCAACATCAGCAAAATAATTCCCCAAATTCTTTTTGTGTTAGCCTCTGTTATTTAGTATTATTGCAGATTGCTGGTTGGTGTTCTGAATTGTGTAACTGAAGGTTTGCTTTGTTGCAGTTCTGCAGTGGTTTGACCTCTGTCAGAAAACAGTTGTGGCTTCTAATGTGACAGGTTTTAGGATAATACCAAATTTCTGAACTATGCTTATGATGTGTGATTATACTGCTGTAGCACGTCCAGAACTGT
Organism: Oxyruncus cristatus; assembly: GCA_013399855.1. NCBI lineage: Eukaryota > Metazoa > Chordata > Aves > Passeriformes > Cotingidae > Oxyruncus > Oxyruncus cristatus. The sequence goes on along the minus strand of VXAY01007247.1, from coordinate 1,223,852 downwards.
GTGTTGCTCAACTTATGGTCTCGATAACTTCTTGCAACAAGCCACATGGTTTGGGTAAACTTGCGAGATTTGAAGGAGTGCAGCTACTTTATTTAAATAACTGATAAATGCGAGGTTATGACGCAACCGATAAGCACGTTAACTAAGCTGGTGTGAATGACTGCAGTTAAAAAGCAGCAGACTGTGAGCAAAGTGATGTTTTAAGTATAATTTGTCGCTTAAGAGGAGTATGAAACGTGAGGAGGTTGGCATTGGAATTTAGAATGGAAAGAATGAGTTGGGTGATGATGATGCAGAAAACTATTTTCCACTTTCCCTTTGACTTCTGTCCTTATCTTCTCTGGTGTTAATATTCAGGGAAATGGTATCTTTTGTTTCTCCTGTTCCTGTGTGGGAATGGTAATTGTTCTTGCTTCTTACCTGTTCCGGAAGTATTGTCATTCCTCCCTCCCAACAAAACAGTGTATCGGTCATTGCCAATGTTGTTTTTTGCTTTATTTTCCAACTTTGGTCTTCCTGAGTCCTCCTGTGGTCCCTGTATAGGCCATCTGGCAAAACAAGGATTTTTATTTTTATATTTTTTATCTCCCCATCCCCCCCACCCCCGCACTCTGGAATGAAGCAGATTTTGTATCTGTGTTCAGCTACCCTATGTAAAAGAATAATGGACATGTTGAAAACCTGCATCTAAATCCTGACTCCTGGAACCGCCTCTTCCAAACTTAGGTTTTCCAGCTGGTAAATCAATCTTATCCATGGAAATGTGCTTAGTGTTCTCTTGGGAATTTGCCTTATACTCTTGCCTTCTCCCTTCCCCCTTCTCAAGCCAAATTTCTTTCCAGGAAGGGAAAAAAATCCATGGACTAGATTGAGCTTCAGCTGAATAGAGTGTCTCATTTCAGATATACTTTCTGCAGCTACTCAAATGACCAAAACATAAGTGACAGCTGAGTTGTCTGTCATGGGTCAAGGGCAGTCCAACTCAGCAGTTTCCCTTTCCTCTTCCCTGAGTTTTGTTTGGAAGGAGTGATTTGCCATTCTATACAGTCATCCTCTTGTCATGAAGACCAGATGGAAATACGTCAGTTGTTTCATGTATAAATACTCGGTCCGACAGCTGTGAGTTGATCGGGAGTCACTGGGATCACAAGTTGGTGACCAGATTGTTAGTTTAGAGGGCCATGAGCGTTGCTCTAAAAGCTGTCCTGTGAGGCTCTTAGAAATAGTCTAAGACTCACTTAAGGAATGGAACTGCGCCATTTAAATGCAAATTCCCTTTTCAGATGAAGTTATAATTCTTTTTCTAGAGTATTACAGAAGTCCTGTTATACTGATGATAAAGTTTCGTCCACTGGTCCTCTATTTTGCTGATGCTGTTCCTAAAGTGGCTGAAGGGTTGCTCTGAACTCTACTTGTCTCCTTTCTTTCTGTAGTTTATTAGGTGAAAACACTTATCCAGACTTACCCCCTGGTCTTTTGGCCAGATGATAATCCTCAACCTGTTTCAATATGGATTTCTAGCAAAAAAAGCTGAGATACCTATGTGATCCTAAGTAACAACAAATCACATGCAATGAGAGTTGAAATAAATTTACTTGATACTGATAATTGAGAAGGTTAACTTGATTTTGCAGGTTGCAGAGGGTTTTTGCTGCCATCCATGTGCGAATAAGGCTATTTATCAAATAATATTGAGAAAGAGGGGGGGAGTGGGGAAGTCTGCCAGTGGCCATTGGCTATTTGGTTGCAAAATGCGATGTGTTGCACGGGCTGCTGAGCATAATGTGAAACAAAGTGCCATAAAAGAGATGTTGAGTGCTAAGTCCATGACTGGAAAACACTTAAATGGGAGAATGGGCAGGGTCATTAACTTATAATAGCTTGTGTGCAGAAAACTAATGTAAAGCAAGATTGTAGTTCTTGAATAACGAAGACTGCTCTGTATAGGACTGAAACTGAATTGGAAATAAGACAAAAATTTGCAATAACTGTGGACTGCTAAAAAAACATAAACAAAAGGAGAAATTGGCCTCAGTTTAGTGAAGCCACCTGTTTCTCAAACCTTGAAAGGAGCCATGTCTATTGCTCTGAACAACTTTCTCAATCAGTGGGGTAGCTCAGATACTTTTAATGTCTATGGTTAATACTTGTAGACAACAGAACAGTAAATGCAGCTGACCACACTGGGGACTCGTAGTCTCTGCAGAGGTTAAAGAAGTAATGCCTCGAAACAACCAACCAAAAACCCCAAAGCGTTGTCTGGTTGAGTTGCTTTGTCTGCATAGATCTCGCTTTTGCTTCCAGGTACACGGTGTTTCAGAAGTGGTTTTCTTCCGCCTTGCAGAATTCCATCAGGCAGTGCCTGTGCAATAGAAGCCCGTGCAGCCAGTATAACATTGATTGCAGCTCTATGGGTTTGGGGAGTCTAGAGGGAGTTAGGGAGGCAGAAGCTGTCCTGGAGTCCTTTAACGAGGGTTTTGTGACCTTTGACTTACATGTGTGGAAACTTCTCTTCTGTTTGAATCCATGCAGTTGGTCTAGATGCCAGGAACTGAGAACGTGCTTTCCTCTGACATATTGGTGGTGTTTGTGGATATATACACTTGTTAAAAAGTCTGCAGCGTTGCTTCAGAATCATGGTAGACTTCAGTTTTTCCTGTTCTCTGACTTTCTGTAAAATAACTTGTGTGGGATAGGTTGTATTCTGAAAAATGTTGGTGTTTTTTCAGCCATACATTGGCGTGTGATCTCTTACTTTGGTGACGATGTGCTAGGAAATCTTTAATCTGGAACCTCATCTGAATGGTCATTTTCTAGTTTAGTGTCAGGTTTACAGTTTGAGGGTCTGGGAGTCACCAATGTGCGCTCTCAGAAACAGCAAATACAGCAGTTAGCCTAGCTGTGTTTTGTGGGGTTTGAACAGTCTGTTAGACATACCAGGATTGGAGAATATCTTCAGTGTTGAATGATGACTTCTGTCAAGTAGAGATCAAGGGTCGTGGTGCTGTGCACTTTGGCACATCTTGGGACACATTCACCACAGATAAGAGGGGTTGACTGCCTTAGTGGGGAAATCGAGCTGAATTAGCTTCCATTTTTATCAGTTTAGTTTCACTTTTTTGTAAGCATCTTTGGCTGGTTTGATTTTTAGTTCTTCCTGAATGGTGGAAGCACTGAGACAGTTTGTATCCAACCACGTGTCCACATGAACTCAGATATCTGATACTGTCATGACTGGTGATGGCATAACTTGGAGACTCCAAATAATAGCACTTTGGTGGTCGTGGGTTCTGTTGTTTTGGTTTTTGTTTGGGGGTATTTTGTTTGTGGGGGGGGGTTGTTTATTTTTTATCCTGTTCCTTTTGAAGTCCTTGTCATTATTTCTGTTCTGTGTTCCTACGTGATTCCTGCTGTAGCATCAATGGAAAAAAAGGTTGATTGGGTAAGGAATCTTGGTTTACAAGTTACAAGTCGTGTAGCTTGGCTTCTAATTCAATGTCTGACTAGGATTAATACCATATAAGTTAACTGTGGGGACCCAGCTGATTATTCCATGCCAAGTATGCCAGTTTCCCTGAAAAAAGGGATGCAGGATAAACTTAAGGAGAGAAGGCGGTTTCCCATAGACTTGAGAGGCACTGCAGCTGCTTACCATAGCTGTTACTGATGTGGGGCAATATTAGGTTTTTATACCTTATAGGCTGTGGATGTCCAGTGTGATTTTCTTTGATCCTGAGGGTCAAGGAGATGATGTGTATTGTCTGGTCTCCTACCTAGCTGTTTCCTCTTGTCTTCTAAGCAGTAAACTTATCCCTCTGCATCACTTGTGGATCCAATTTGGATATTGCAGCTGTGGAGTTTTGGATGGAAAACACCCTCTGGAGTTAGGAAGGTACTTCAAAGGGTGGAGCTTCACATGTTGAGTTTGGAGTGTTGTGCTTCAGAAAATGCCATCTTAGTGCATCAGTTTTTCTTGTTTTATTCAGAAAAAGATCTGCAAATGAAGCAATAGTTGCTGGCTCTTTTCAGTAACTGTTTTAAAAGCTTTGGAGAATTATGCTCTCATGCCATGAAGTGATATGAAAAGACATCTTGCTTACTTTTGCAGCCCCTCTGGGTGTTGCTGTCAAAATCCTACCAAGACAATTTTGTATTTGATTGTTCAGTCTGAGACTTGGTGACAATGCCTAAAATGTGGGTTAAAATTATTCAGAAGCTACATGTATCTGAACTTCTTTGCATTACCACCCATCAGTTGGCATAACGTACCAGCTGATACCTATTTTTACTTCTTCTGAAAGTATGAAAATTAGCATATTTGGCTTTGATTTTTCATTCTGGGCTGGATTCCTTCAGTAGAAGCATTGACCTTAATCTAAAGAACAATGTGTGTCTCTTTCCAGATGAACTATATCCTGTCAGGAACTGGAAATACCCTGGAAATAAGTGTTGTCTGATGCTGTGAAATCTTTTGGTTTTAACCTGGACTGCAGCGTAGGGGAAGAGTGTCTGAGGGCCCAGAGCTGAGCAGTGAGTTGTGTGTGGTGGGGGTGCAGTGTGGGTGCTGCAGGCACTGACCGTGGCTGTCAGTCGGGAGTTTTCTCCTCCTGACAGTGGGAGCACAGCTGGGAAACTGCATCCTGAGCTCTATTGCTGCACTTCTGGGGCTGCCCAGTGAGCGAGGCGGATTGAGAGGGCAGCTCTGGAGCATAAGTGTGTATCTTTCCTGGAGTTCGGCTCTGTAAGGGTCTGTAACTTTACAAGCTGTCTTTGGAAGAAATGTGTTGGTAATGCTCTATATTTACCTAGGGGTCATCTACTGTTAAATTCTTTATCAGGACACGTGGGACTAATACATTAGGTAGCACCACTTAAATTTGATTCCCATGGTAAGGTCCTATTTTCAGTTGCCCAACTGGTGTGTATCTTAACCACGTGGGCTGAAAGTTTTCAAGCCAAGTGTCTGTCTTGAGCTTAATTGTTTAGAAAGCTTCAGCCAAGATGTTACAGATGCTTCAGAGAAGAACGCTTTCTTTATTGCATCCATTGGCACTGTAAGCTTTTGCACTTCAGAGCTGTGAAGCAGGGACCTAAAAGCAGTATTGAGACAGGTGTGTTGTCTTTACCCTGAAGAAGTATTTCCACGCAAAGAGTTTTCAGAGAATAAAACTTGAGAATAAGTGACATTTTCTGCATTAGACTTACTTGGAAACTATCTTTTTTTAAGCTCTTAAGACTTGATCCATGTTGTAGCCTGTGAATAGCCTGTGTGAGCATCCATGTGATGCCATATGAAACAATTTGTTCAACTTAAAATGTGTGTTGGCTGGGTTTTACAAATGTATAATTACTCTTTGTACAGCTTTCCCATCCTGAGGGTTTGACTTGCACATGCTGTACAATATAATTCAGTTCACTTGTTTGTGTCGCAACTGTTTAAGTAAGTAAATTTTAATATCCTCAGAAATTGTTTACTTCCCATGATGTAAGTTTCTAGAGAAATAGGAACTGAAGTTTTCAAGTAGAAAATGTTTCTTGGAACAGCAGCCTCTGTATTTGCATAAGCAGCAGACTTTGCAGCTCTTCAGTGTTCACATGTGGAGAACTAGCTTTGGTACCAATATGTTGTAATTAGTCTGATGGAAGCATCTGTGAAAATACTGCTCAAATGACTTTAGCTGTAGTTAAATTCAGTTCTTGAAAGTGATTTTTTTATTTTGAGAGCAAATGCCCTTGTCAAAATATGTCTGCTTTCTTATCAGCCTTGAGGGAAAAATGATATAGATAGAAAGGAATACATAATTTTATTTCTTACTAGATTTGGCAATTATCTTTTTTTGTCTAATGTATTTTAAAATACAGAAGTTTGTATATTTACAGTTTGTTCCTCTTAAATACCTTTTGGGTTTTTCACATGAAATTGGACTCTGGATGTTCAGGGTTTAAGTGAAATAGGTATACCAGCAAACTGTTATACAGAAGGCTGAGTTAGGGAAATGTTTCTGGTGTGGGGGGTTTTTTTTTTTTTTAATGGATAGGAGTCGTGATTGTTCAGAAGAAGGAGAAAAATAGAAGTCCAAAGAAAAATATATAAAGTATATAAATGAAACAACTGCAAAAAAAAATCTATAAACAATCTAAACATAGCTATAATCAGAATAGTACTTGCCCCCTTTTAGTTTTGTTTTAGTGTTTAGTATCTAAAACATTGTGTGGGAATTCCTTTTTAATTAGCTCAGAGCCAGGTCTGTGCTATGTCTAATGTTGTTTGCCTTTCCTGGGAAGTGAAAACTTGAAAGTGCTTTGGAAGGAAGGATTGACAGTAGCTCATAATAAGAAAAAGCAGTTATCCCTTGGGCTGCCTGGAAACTGTTACCTCCAACTTTTAAAATGGAAATCTGGGTGTAATTCCGGTAGGGAACTCTAATCTCTTTTATGGTCTCCAAATTTTACCGTGTTCTTACGATACCATCCCATTCTATCACCTGTCTTTGTAAAGAACATGAATTTTGGAGAAGAGCATCCTATTTCTCCATAGCTGATCACTGCCAGGAGATCTCATGTGAAGCCCTTATTTAGACACAAGCACAGTGAAGTCAGTTGAGATAAGAAGAGTTCAGAGTGGCACAAATTTCAATTTCCACCTCACAGCCTTATGTGTGTGACTAATTCTGAAATGGAGCCATTTGCACTGAGTCAGCAGTTTAGTCTGTTGAAAGCGCTCAAGCTGTTTCAGTTTGGTTGGTAGTGAGCATTAATGTGCTCTGCAGATGTAGAGCCAAACCCAGTGCTTGTGGGGAGCTTCAGCAGAAGGTGACGAAGTATGAACCAGGTCTGTCTGAGAAAGCATACTTTGAAATAGGAAATGACAAGAAAGGTCTGTGAGATCCAACACGTGTTGGAAGCGTAGGGGAGATTAAAATAGCATCCCAGACCTCTCAGCCTGTGTAGCCAGAGTGCTCAGGGCAAGAGCAAGTGGGGTGTGGGGGGGGAACTGCAGTTCTTTCTCTGCAGCGCAGTCTGGATTTTATTACTTGCAAAGTGAAATCACACGGGGGAATGTCTGTTTCTGATGGACAGATATGTTGCAACTCATTCTGAAGATGCCTGTTCATAAATTTTTCAGCCTGCTAAGAGCTTTGAAGATAGGACTGCAACTCTGAGACTGTGATTCATTTCTCCAGCTCCTGCTCATTGGATGATCCGTTGGTCTTTCACAATTGCAGGCTGTTAAGTATCGATGCTGGTGCAGTTAATTATAAATTTTGAGTTTTAGCACTTGCTACTCTGTACTGTAATATTATTGCTGGCTACTGAAGACTATTTCCAGTACTTCTGAAGTGCTGTAGCAGCAGGTGCTTACACTTGGCCCTCATTTTTAGTAAACGATTAGAGAACAAGGAGTTGTTAAAATCTTCATCTTCCCTCCCTGTCTCCTTTGAAATTACTCAGTTTTGTGGCCCAAACTAAGAAACTAAAAGATCTAAGCACAAAACCCTGTGGTAATAACAAGAAAACCGTCTTGGAAATTTTCTTATGTTTTGAGGATTTTCAGACTGTTTAATGACACTTTCACCTTTTGATCCCCTAGCAAAAGAGGTTTTAGAATTGGGCTCTCAAGAGATGATTTCACACAACTGTCCCTTGAAAGTGCTGACTTCTATGTTTGGATCATAGCCATTCTGTGGAAAAATTATTTTATATTACAGTGGTGGGGTCTTAAGGAGGAAAAATTACAAAGCTACCTGACACACTCCAAAAGGAATTGGTGAGGTTCTCATCAGTAGCTCCAGATAGTAAGCAGTCAAGATTTAGAATTTTGATTGCAAAGCTAATGAAGAAAATGTTGGAGTGGTAACAGAACCTCAAAGGAGCGAATTCTCAGGTGCTTTCAGGCTGGTGCTTAAATGGCCTTGTCCTGCCTCTCTTGACATCCTGTTGCCAGGTAGTTGGACAGAAGGCTCTTACTCTGAAAATGAATATGGCTCCTCTTATAGGCATCTAAGCAGAGATTTGTCTGTGTCCTGTCTCTGCCTGTGAAAAAGGGGTCTTGTGTAGCCTTGGTTATCTCAAGAGTGGGGGAAGATAATTCTTTACTGACTCTTTATAACAAGAGTAAGCCTGTCTGCTCGTTAAAGAAGTATTTAGTGGATTTCAGACTAAAACCAGATCTGTGTCTATTATCTTTATGATACTGTCTTCAGCTTAATTAGAATTGTTTTACTGGGATGTTGTTTGGAGTTGTGTGGTAGGGCAAGAAATTTAAATTAAACATAAATATGGAATGTCACAAATCTACTTACCCACTCTTATCCCCACAGAAATGTAGTTGTTGCCAGTGAAGCAAGGGATGCAGTACCAGAACGCTTGTGCAGCTTTTCTGACAAACTGCTTTCCTTCGAATTCCAGCTTCCCTGGCTTTTTGTGTATGCATACTTGCTGAACACATTAAGAGCATGTTTCAGACAGAGCCATGGTGCTAAAGAGGTTTTCAGATATCTTTTTGGTTAAGGGAACTCTTTCAGTGTTCTGAAACTATGAATTGTGGATCATTTTTGTATACGATGCACATGCACAGAACATCAGATATTTCACTGTATGGAAGCAGTACTTGAATATTCAACTTTTTTCCCCTGGATAATGCTTTTTAGTTCCCAACTAAAGTGAATTTTGAACTGCATGTGGAGTTCTTCAGTGGAAAAAAGTAGGAGGCAAATGGAAAACAAGGAAGCCTGTTTACAGGTTGTGATGACCTATTTAAGGCAGGCCCCTTGGACCATGACATGCTCAGGCATTACAGTTTGTCTTCAAGAAATTCCTTCAGTGTTCGTGTTCAAAGGATTGAAATAAAGCGGCACCAGCCCAAGGACGGACAGTATGTGACTAAAGCACAATGTAATGAGAAGCAACCGTTTTTGGGTAAGCTGTAGCAGTTTGAATAGCTGCCTCACAGATAGGCTGAGTATCTGAGGTCTTCTGGGTCATGGTTGGTCTTCTGGTAGTGCAGGATATTCCCAGATATCCCAGGATAATCCCAATAAACTTGGATTAATACAGAATAGCCTTGCCAATGGGAGTGTGACATATGTAGTCCCCAAATTCCAAGGAAAAAAGTCCTAAATGTTAATTTTAAACTTCCTCTGGTGCTTTTCCCTAGCTGTTTGCTCTGCGTCTCTTTGGAGATTCCTCTTTTCATAATCTTCCATCTCATGTTTTACAACGCTGAGTTGTAGTTGTCAAAGCCTTTTCTTGCGGGTCAATCCAACACTTAAGGGTTTTGTGTTTATTTTTCCTTTCAGCTTCTGTAAAAATATGTCTAAGGTGTGCATGTTATTACTTTGGTTACTGTACAACAAAACCCTTGCTGTTTTTGTGTATTGTATCCTGTGTTGTTTTAGGTAGTAGGAGCTGACTGGTCCCTCTATGTGCATTTCAGTTACACTTTGTTTTCTCTTACACTTTAACTCACTTAAAAACTATTTGGGATTGAACTGCAAAGCCAATAAAGCTTCTGGATGCGGAGTATGACTCATCAGTTTCCTTAGTTCATCCTACTACTTACCTACTGTTAAATATTTGAGTGTTTTCTTTCTCCTGACTCAACTATGCTCGATTTCTTTGCTCTGTGGAAGATAACGTGCATATTTTTAAATTTACATATTAGTGGTACATTTGATACTGTCTGAACTATTTCTGATTTTGCGAGTAACTTTTTAGATCTACATTGTGTGTGGTGTTTGCCAGGGAAGATGTACACGGTGTGGTGTTGGAATAGGCATCTCCAGTGTGCACAGTATTATTGTGAAAGTCTACAATAAACATGCAAGTGATGCAAGAAACTGATTTCATAAGCCAATCTTTTGGGTAAGGATAGAAGAATTATTTACTGCTTCCCTTTATGAGAAACATGGGATGAAGATGGGCATTCTGGTAGATCACAGGAAAATTATACCACTGATGCAGTGATGCTTAAAAAATTGAAGAAGTGCTCCTTTGAGGTGTTTTAGGACTTGCTAGTACTAATACTTGTATTTGTGCAAGGTATTCCTGAGTCCTCATGTAAAACACAAATTTTGGTCACCTCATAAAACTCATTGTTTTTGGATCTCTTTAGTCTTTCCCTACAGGAGATCCCTTTTTGATTCCTTCTGTCTTGCAAGAACATGCAGAACACCTGGCAATTATCTGAGGTTTTTTTTTTTTTTTTGATGGATCAGTGAAAGATCTCTGAATGAGAGCTCTGTCTCGGAATGAGAGGTGTCTGGCATGGAGTTTTCTAGTGATTATTGTAAGGATTTTCTGTTGGCTGCCAGTACTTGGCCTACACTTCGTATGTCATCCTGTCATAACTGATAGTAATCCACAATTTTGTGAATTAAATAAAGCACTGGGTTTGGATGTGCTTGCAGAAAAAGAGGGGAAGCTGGGAAGAGTAACTCCTGTGGTGTGATCAGGCTGCATATGTGATGTCTGTACCATGGCGGAGCCAACGTGTGCTGCAGCTGATGGGAGTTCATCTTACAGCAGGAAGAGTGCAGGGAGGCAGCCTTGCTTCACTATTTGCCTCTAGGCTTTGTGCTGAGATTTTTGCCAGTCAGAAGCACAGGAACATGACTAGTTCTTGTTTACCCCCACTTGGATCATTACTAGTAAATCTTTGGAGTCATCTTAACACTTCTGTGTGGTTTCCAACCAGCATATTGATGCAATTTTTCATCCTGCTTGAGAAGTGGATATAGCTAACTCTTCCTGTTTGCCATTGGCTTTGTGAAGTGTATGGCATGAAGAATTGTAGTGTGTTTTTGATTCTCTAAATTGATTTGCCTTTATCTGAATTGCTGAAGTGTTTACCCTAATGTTCTAGACATTTACCTAGGCATAAACGGACTCTAATGGTCATACAGAAACTTGTCAAACAAAAAGACCCATAATTGCGCTTTAATGCAACGAGTTAACAAATCTGTAAGGTAAACAGAATGGATTGTGGAGAAGGCTTTTTTCCTGAAGTATTGTCACTCTTGAATGGAGAATTGGATTTTCATAGTAAAATCAAACTGAAATGATTGGATGTACGTTCCCTCTCACTAACAAAACAATCAATTCAGTGAAAAATGAGAACTGACATGAGCTTCAAAACTTTTAATGAGGCATCTGAGCCAAGTGACAAGATGGTCCAGCTGGTTAATGGCTCATCAAGAATTCAGTTCAGCTAACACTTCAATTCTCTAATAAGCTGTATGTAATAAGCATAAGCCTTATTGAGAACTGCTATCAGAAAGCAAACTTACCCATTTGTCTTTCATGGATCAAATAACAATTTTAAAGTGAAAATAAATAAATGAGCTCTCTTTTTTCTAATACTGATTAGTTTTGTATAGCCCAGGATTTTGATTACTGTCCCTTATGTTCAGCCTCTCAGGATGGATAAATTGAATAAAACATTGCCTTTTTTTTTTTTTTTTGGGTGGACTTCTACGTAAGGAAACAAATGCTGCCTAGAGCAACCCTAGAATAGAAATGACTGAAGGCTAAACAGTTGCTTGCCATTCTTAGTCCAGATTCCTGAGGACCTGAAAGATTCCAGAGGAGGTCATGTCTAAGCTTTAGGTTTCATATCTACTGTTTAAAATTTTTTGCTTATTGGTTTTGTGGAGAGCAAAGGAAAATATGTAGTAGATTTGATAAAGTCTGAGTATAGTTATTAATTTACTCTGAAGCTGCCGTGTTGTTTTCATATCTGTATTCTGAGGAGTGTAGGTTTCCCAAAGGGAGTTGTGGGATTAGACAATTGTATGATTAGTCTTAGTCATTGTTTTCTTTGGAAGTGGCATTTGGGTCAGGTTTTCAATGGGACCTACTTGCTTTGCCTCTGGAAGTTGGTGCTTATGTGAGAGAGTGAGGAGTAGTACAGACATATTAATGTGTGTATTCACACTAATACAGCTCTGGAAGGCAAGCTGGTAATCCGGTAGAGACTCACAGGTGGTATTGTTTGGCTGATGTTTACCAGTTTTAGTGGTAACCTAAAAATCTACACTGGCTTAAGTCTTTGGAATGGCACATGGTGTCCAAGTGCAGTATTGTAGCACTGTGATCATCTTTTTGGCATTGCTGAAAATGAAACAGTGCTACTGTAACAAAAGAACTTTGTTATTGGGACTCATACTTTAAGACTGCTTGTGACCTTTTATAAAGAAGAAACATGCTGATTTACTGTTGTAGTGTTCTTCTGCTGCTGTGTTCGTGATCGGCGTTGTATTTGCATGCTCCTTACACTTCTGATACCACTTCTGCTCTTTGTTGCATGTAAAGAAGCGAGGCAGAATGGCTTCCTGTCTCCCCAAGTTAGTGAGCTCACCTCTGATGCAGTGTTCCTAACTTACTTCTGCTTTTAAAGCATCTTTGGTTTTGCACATTCTAGTTATTCCTAACTGCTTACTTCCTGAACAGCAATAACAGTATTAGCATAGACTTGCTCTGAATGTTCTTGTGAATTATGGTATGCTGGAAACTTGAAGGTTTCACTAACTTTCTATATTCTGAAGATCTACTATAACTGGGACCAGTTACAGGTCAGTTGGGTTTAATGATGGCAGAACTTGGTGCAAGCAAGCACAGACTTCAGTTCTGATACCTCTTCTGTTGACAGGAGACTCTCACAGAGGATGATGTCTCTTCAAGCACAGTTTAAAGTCTATGACATTGCTGCCACCAGGTGTCTTAGATGCCGCTACTACTGCTGTTGGCAGAGGTGCTGCTGGGTATGGAAAAGCAGGAAAGTGACCACATCAGAGGAATGGAATTCTTGGTGGTGTTCTGCTCCTTTCCTCCGCAGGGATGAGTCACAGCTTCATCAAAACTGAAACAATCACAGGATAAAATAGGGAGCGGTGCTGGGATCTTTTGGTCACATACGTTGGCTGTAGTTGCAGATGCTTCCCCTTCAGTGCTAAGACAAAGTTGTGTTTCTTGTTTCCTGAAGCTTCCTTAAGTAACAGTTCTTTCAGGATATGTATAATTGACTTAGACTAAATGGTGACTGGTGAATGCTTCTCTCTGTTCCCCTTCTGTTTGATCATTTAGAGTTCCATTTCCCTCCTTCCCATCCTCCCACCATCAGTTATCTGTCGAGATATGTATAATTTGTTTCTTTATTTGTAACATTTGAGCAGCAGCAATAAACTTGGATATGCTTGCTCTGTCGCTTATCTAAAACAACCTTAGGAGAAAGGACCAAAGCACTGTTATTGTTTGTGTGTTTTTAACAAATTAACTGCATCTTCTAATGAATTTTGTGCTGTGCTGCTATAGTTGCGTCTTGAAATGGCAGAAATAAAAACAAAGAAGGGAATTGTCAAATCAATTACATATTTTCCTTTGCTCTCCACGTAACCAGTAAATGAAAAATTTTGAAGGTAGATGCTTTTACACCAGGAAACTGACAGCTAATGGGAATAAAATCCCTGAATGTTTCACTTAGGTTTCACTTTCCTGAAAATTCAAGGTGTGTACTTTCCTGAAACTTGAAGCATTTTTAATACCTTGTGTAAGAGGAAACCTACAGCAAATATTTGCCCTTAATCAACAACATTAAAAGTTATGTTTTAAGCCTATTCTTTCCCATTTTGTCAGATATGTATTTTATACTTCGGTGTTACCTTTCTTAAGGTTATTTGGATATTCCACCAAGAGTCTCTGTAGCTTGTATAAAATTGATTCTTCTTGTGGAGACTTGCCAAGCAGCAATGTGAAATTGCACTGTCACCACGTAAGTGTTAACTAGGCATTGGTTTTCGTTCTGCTATGTGTCAGAAACTTTGTCTTCCATCTTGAAACTAAGATGAGGAGGAAAGTGATGGAAAAGTTCTGGGCCTCCCACTGCAAGAGGAACATTGAGGTTCTGGAGCATGTCAAACAGAGCAGCAAAGCTGGTGACAGGTCTAGAGCACAAGTCTTGTGAGGAGTGGCTGAGGGAGCCGAGGCTAAACCAGGACACCTGGACCCGTACTTTTGGAACAACAGCTGTTCAGCTCTATGTATTAATTCTTTTGTGTCCAGTGGTTTGTAGAAAGTATACTGTGGATCTCTGCAGATCCTTGTTCAATTTTTGTGTCTCTTGCTCTGCAGGGATGCATTTGGAACTGTCTCTTCCTGCTCCCTTCCTTTTTTCTGTCTACCTAGTACTTAACATTGGAAAGTATTGAGTGGTGTATGTGTTGACACAGAAAAGTAGATGCAATTCTTGTGCACTGAAACTCCATTTCTAGGCACCAGCTGTGTAATGCTGGATGATTTTTTAAGCTCAGTCGACTCTTTGTTGATATTTTGTTAATCTAGCTCGATGGTTACTGTGCTCTTTTTTCCTCTTAACTACCGGATTTTTTCAGGATGAGAACACTGCAGCCCACAAAGCCTCAGTTCCATTAACAGTGCTGAATATCAGAGCGCAGTCTTGCTAGCTTCTCCTCTGATGACCCCTCATTAACCTTGCCTAAAAGGCTTGCAAAGCCTTTCTCATATGCTGCAGAAATGCACACAGAAGAACATTTGTCTGTTCTCTTTGCTACTTCTTCCTCTGAATAATAGGCTGGGAGCTGCAGGGCCTTCACGCAAATTTTCAGACATTTGGAACCCTTGATAAAATGCTGCTTGGTGTAACCTCAGCACAGATAATTTACCTTGCTTGTGATTCAGGCTATTTATAATTCAGCAGTACTTTGAAGTCTCTCATGGCTGCACATTTTCAGATCATACGATTTGAAGATAGTTCATTGCTACTAATTATTCTAGTGCATCTCTTTGGATAAAAGCTGCGTACTGTTGCTGTAGTGTAGTTAAAAAACCCCAAAGCTACAACCCATTAAGTGCCCCTTAGATTAGAGCTATGTATAATTTCTGGATATAGTGGTAGGGTATGCAGAAAGCTGGTAAAACCTGTGATATGTCAAGTGTCCGGTGTTTATCTGTTTCCTTTACTGGTTATCTTCCTAATATTGTGGAAGAGGGAACAGCTCTAAGTTACGAAGCACCTCACCCACTGAACTTCTTAAAAAAAAAAAATGGTTTCAAGTTAACCTCTGTCACCTCTGAGTCTATTTCTTTGTAGGGGATGGAGATCATGGGAAGTTTGGTTTGTTTTGTTGCGCATGAAGCAGTTTGGCTGTATCAATAGTACTTGATGTTGAGAAACTGAAAGTCACCTTTGAGGAGGTGTAGCAGGCGTTAGCAGATGTAGTTCTTTCCATGTAGAGTATTTCTCTTGTTATCCACTTGCTTGGTATCCTGTAGCATGTGTTAGGGGGCAAAGTGCAGTGTGTCACTTCTGCATAATTGTGTCCACTTAATGCCAGATGAATTGTCCTAGACTTTAGTTCAGGCCATTTGGTCAATGAGTAAAAAGGGTCAGCAGAGTTGGGACCTTTGGTTGAGCTTGGCCTGAATGAAGAGCAAGCTCAAACAACTCAAGCAGAGTATGATGCCTTGCTGAGGAGACTCTTGTGCTGCTTCAGGTGTCTGAGCTGGGCTCTGCGACTGCTTCTGGTAGTGAGATGTGCTTTGCAGATGTGGGGTTTCTTGTCAGGATGTTAGCAGGACAGAACTCGGAAGGACTGGGGAAAGTTAGAAAGGAAAACATATGAGAAACTATTCAGTAGACTCAACAGCTATGTGAGTAACCCACTTGAAATTTAAGATTAATTTAGGTGCCAGAAACATCATTAGGGATGCTGAATAGATATTAAGCCTTGGCTGAAAAAAAACACCATGGGAATATAGGCATTTTTTGCTGCTGAACTTTGTTTTTTATGGCTTGGTACAATAGCTGCTCTTAGAAGTGGGGGGTAATTTTGTTCTGGGGTTAGTTTGGTTTGCATTTAAATAAGGCATGTAGATACAGTGATAGAAAGAGGGTAGTAACAATTCTGCATGTAATTCATGCTCCTGTACATGAAGTACATCAGTGAAACAGTAAGCCTGTACCTGGATTATCATAAATTACCAAGATCCCTGTTTTACACTGAAAAATGTAAACACCTCTGATAGCTCTTTCCTGACCAAAAGAAATCGGATGAGAACTACACAGATAAATGGAAACAGCCAAGAAAACCTTATTGAATCGTTCTGAGCTGAACAATTGTTTCACTTGCTGCCTGTCTCCTTTCAGGCCCCTGGCACTGCAGAACTGCAGGTCACGTGCTGGGAAGCCTTGCTGTTTGTCCTGGCTTGTCAAAACAGTTTAATGTAGGTGGAAAGGAATGAATGAAATGAAAGGAGTGGGCTTGATGCATCTGTTTCAGTTTGTTCGAAGGGCAGCCTAGTGATTGGGATGTGACACTTAAGTCCTCCAGGGAAGCTATCAGTTAGGAAAAACAATGCTGTCCATTTTATAAGATAGTTAAATCCATTTTAGGAAGCAAGCTCTCCTGCAGTTTGACAGCTTTGTATATTTTTAAAAATATTTGGACTATATCTGCTTGGCATGTGCTAACTGAGCTACAAGAATGTGATTTGCTACTTTCTAGACTTAGGACTTTGTCTTCCTAAGGTTGCTTCATTATGGTAAAAAAAGACTGTTAGTGGGAATTCCAAAACAATTTGGTCTTTAAAGGATAGGATATCAAGCCATATATTATTAACTGTTCTTAAAGTGCTGGTTTCTTTATAAAATTGGTCAGGTTTCCCAGGCTTGTGGAAAAGGACTTCAGTGTCTTTCTATTTTGTTTATAGTGTCTGGCTGTTTGATTAAAGAATACAATAAAAGGGGAAGAAAACATTCAGCTCTTGTAACTGATCTTGTACTTTCTGAAGCTGGGATGTTAATTTGTGGAACCTCTATTTTTGCTTTCAAATGGAAACAGCAAATACATGTTGAAATGATCCATCTGTGTACCTATTTTAGACTGTGAGTTACAGGAGAAAGGCTGCAGGGGATAAATCTGCTTACCTGATTCACAGTTGTAATAATTTAATCAAAAGGAGTGTGTATTTTGAATGATGTGTCGCAAAATTTTTTACATCTTTAGAGGTGGAGGTAGAGCTTGAGGGTCTTGCACTTGTGCAGACTCCTGCTCAGAGGCCACAGTGGAATCTGAGTATTGTCCCAAGTAGCTGCCTTGTTGGGAAGACACATCTGGGTGTCAAATCTCTTGGAGCAGGCACTTAAAACTGAGAATTGTGGAAGAGGTTCCCATCCCAAATTCTTGAAAAACACTCTTTTGAATTTTCATTAAAGGGGTGATGGCTTCTTTCTCTCTGCTACACCTGTGCTGTGGATTCCATGCAATACCAAGATTGGTATCCTTCCCCTGCTTTTCCCAAAGTATTCATGCCTAACGTAGCTGGTAGTATTGTATCTCAGTCTCCCAGATTACATAGGGTGCTCTGTTTTCTTGCTTATCTCAATATTTTAGTAGCTGCAGCTGCTTAAGTTTCATTTTTGTACAAGAAAGAGCATAAACTTGTCATGTTTGCCCATACTAACAGATCACAGGATGCCAAAATGTAGTATTAGGGATGGGCTGTGCTCTAGTCCATCTCTACGCAACCTGGGAGATCTTCCTGTCTAATATTTTTTTAATGCTCTGATGAATGGAATACTGAGATTTTGAAAGTGTACATGTCATTTTTAAACTGTTTGTTAGCCTGCAGGCCAACTGTTTGCGAGTTGCACTGGAGTGTAGTTTGTACAACTATACCCTGTCACTGTGTGTACAGTGATACCAACAAAATGAATCTGCACATGAGATCCAGTGTTTTCCTGAATGCTAGGGTTGTGTGTTCTTTAAAAGTATATTCACGCTTTTCTGTAACCTAGCATTAGTATTCCTTTAGGGAAGGAATATAAAACCCTGTTCTGGATGAGGGTATGGGCTGTGTGTCCAAGGAGATGAGGGTAGTAAAAGGTAATATGCATTGCTGGTGTTGGGAAACAAGTGGCCTTTCTGTCTTTTTCTTCCAGCTCTGTTTAACGTTCCCCTCTGCTGCTGCAGTATGTACTGAAGGGCGCGGGGTTTCCTTGGTTGCAGAAACATGGCTGTGTGCCTGGGTGAAAGGTTTTCGACCTGTGTTTTGTCCGGACTTGTCCCAGATCACTGGGGCACTGTGACTTTGAAAGAAGGGCTGTATTGCTTAGTGCGTTGTCACTGTCTTGTTTTTTTCCTTTTTTTTTTTTTTTTTTTTTTTAATGCCGGCCCTGAAGTGTTGAGTGTCCGTGTTAAATGTCACAGCTGTGTTTGCAGGAACACGATGCTGCCATAGATGTGACCAGGGAGAGAAATGAGTCAAAATGTGGGTGCCCGTTAAGAGGCTGTTCATTGATAAGGGTGATTAGCACTTGTTAGGTTCTATTTAGGGCCGGTAGTACCGGGGTAGGGAGGCTGAGTAAAGCCCTTAAGGGAGATTAGGTTACATAGATTAGGATGATGATGAAATGAAACACACTTGAGGTTAAGTTGAGTGTGGTCTAAAACTGGTTAGTAGTATTTGTGGAAGATAACTTGTTAGTGTGCACAGAATAAAGGAAATTTAATCCAATGTGTATCTAAAATCTAGATTTTGGGCAAAAATGAATGTAGGTGTTCACAGTGACTATTTAAAAGTGATATAAAAGTAATTAGTGCCGCCTTTTTTGTGTAATGACCATATGTAACAGCTGGATTTATAGCTATACAGTGTTCCATGTGGATTATGTGGGTCAGGTGCAGAGACGGCTTTATTTTACTGTAAGATGATGTTTTTGTGATTTTTGTGTTTGAAGCATTGAGTGTCTCTTAGATACGTGTGTATGGTCTGCTGTACCTTTTGCAACTCACTGCTTTTCTGTTGCACAACAGTTGGAAGCAGCTAGGATCGGGTGGTTTTGAACAGAACTTTGTGCAGCCCTGTTGATGTTAATGAAAGGAAGGCTATTAGATGGGTAACACAGCTCAAATGGAAGTCCCAATTACGTATTAACACCTAAGCAGACAGGGATACTAAACGTTGGTGGAGTGTTTCTGCAAATGTGTTATATCGAAAGTTTTTTGCAAATATCTTTATGAAGGAGTGAGAAGGGGTGGTAGTGCTGATTTCTGCAGTGTGAAATCGTTGCAGGACTGAATGCTTTTGATGTCTGTAGACTAAATTTGTGAGACGTAAGGATTTAGCATCTTCCTAAGAACTGGAAAGGTATGTGAGTGATTGACATTCATAGACACCGATCAGAAACTGATTTCTAAAATAATTTCAAACCTATTTTCAAACTTTCCCCTCGGGGGCTTGTGCACTTGTGAAAATTGGAGTTTCATCTGGAAATGAAGTTTGTCCATGCCCAAAGATACTCTGTGAACCTCTTAGGAAAAGTTAATGGTCTAAGTGAATATAGAATGGTTTAGATACTACCATGGCCTAATTGTATTGAGAAAACACATTACCTGTAAGCAAAGGAAGAGGAGTTACTGCCTGGAGGACAGTGGGAGTATAAATAAACCCTGAATGGTTTTGCTGCCTCCTTTTAATTGAAAAGAAAATGTGAAATTAAGTGACATAAATTTATTATTCAGACTTGACAAATAGGTCACGGAATTGTTGCTAAATAACTGTTAGAAACAATAACTCTAAAATTCTTCAGTATATCTTGAAATGTTGGGTTTTTTTAAATGCAAACTGCATATGGATCCAACTTATGTCAGTCAGTGGATCTGACTGATGTGACCAGTGCATTGGTAATGCACTGGAGAGCTGAGAACACTGAATGGCACAAGGAAGACTGTCTTCTCTGTGAGATGTGCTGCTTATTCTGGTAATAGCTTGGAGTCCTGGCAACATCTGATAGCCAGTTGTTGGTAGGTAATACAGCAGTATTGTCCAGGAATGCTTTTTCTTGGTCAGCCTTCTGGCCAAAAGGTTGCTTTCTGTCTCTAGTGGGAGTTGATGTTTTGTTGATGTGAGATTACAGGAAACTTGCTCAGTCATGAGTTTCTGCTTTTAATCAAAGAAACACCAACTCATTCACTTGATTTTATACAGTTACAAATGCATACTGTATGTTAGAGAGGTTTGATACTCTGTATGGAGGGCTAATGCCATCTGTTACCAGTGGGCTGGATATTGTACACAGAGGAATGGTGGAAGATTATTGTTGTGTACAACATGAGAGAGAGATGCTTTAAATGATCTGATTTTATCCTCAAACACTGAAATGTTCAAAGAAGTACATGCCCTTTCCAGCTCAAGTCAGGCAATGACTAAATTTATTAAGAGTAAGGGAAGAAGAGACAGGGAGAGGAGTTAATCTACAGACTTGCAATTCTTAACTCTGAGAGCAGTGGGATTGTAAGGAACAATATATTGTAAAAAGACTGTAATAGAATGTGCTCAAGATAGCACAATTTTAAAGGTAATTTTGAGCCAATGGCATTTAAGAAAACTGATTCTTGTGTGTACCCAACTGTTTTTCAAGTTGCCGCTTCTCTGAATGAGAAAATAAAGCAAAGCTTTCTGATGTACCTTTTCTTTTCCATTAGGATCGGAAGCTGTCCAAGTCAGAGCGACAACGATTTAAAGAGGAAGCTGGGATGCTGAAAGGGCTTCAGCATCCCAATATTGTCAGGTTCTATGATTCCTGGGAGTCTACAGTCAAAGGAAAAAAGTGTATTGTTCTCGTGACGGAACTCATGACGTCTGGAACATTGAAAACGTAAGTAAATTAAGACATGCCAAAGTATTTAAGCTTCATTAGCACAGAATCAGAGCCCTAGAAATAGATGATATTTCAGAATACGTAAGAACAGAGCCCTTTTCCTAAGGGCTAACGTCCTGTAGGAACATTCTTGTTAAAGAGGCTTGTCAGATTCTTTCTTTTGCTGTGCTAGTAAGCACATACAGAAAACATTTGGATTTTAAGAGCTCAGGAAGCCACTGCTCAGAATTTTTCTTTTTTTTTCTCTCCAGCTGCCTTCCATTTAGCATGAGCTGGTTTGTAAAGTTTAAAGTACTAATTAATAGATGTCTTTTGGGAAGCTTTGGCAGTACAAATAATAATATATAGAAAGGAAAAAAATTCACTGCCTATTTACCTATTTGTTTAGCTGAAACCTGGTGAAGCAGTACCTAACAAAAATCCAAGTGTGCAGGTGCCCGCAGCTCCAACCTGTGAGGCAGCTGAGTGACCCTGAGTGCGTTTTTAAGGCAGAGTTAAAAGCAGAGTGCAGGACATGGAGCTGCTGCGAGGGCCTCTAGTGGTGCGCAGGGCCCGCGGGGGCTCACGGCGAACTCACACGGCCGGCACCCAGTCACCCTTCCTTGCTGGAAATAGAACAGCCAGCTTTTGGGATAAACGGGTTGTGGGCCGCTGGCTTCTTTCAGTGCCCATTTAAGTCTTGGAGAGGCATTCAAATCCTAAATGTGTAAGCGGGCTGTGGGAGCTGGAAACAATTTGCCATCTATTTGGTTAAAATAGCCCGTGAATGTCTTGGGTTTTTATGATGCTTATTGATAGCCACAAATGGACATTCTTAAAGAGGGGGGAAAAAAAAAAAAGGCTCTTTAGGAGTCTGGACTGCAATTACAGGGAAGTGTTTGTCTCTTAAAATAGTACTGGAGGACTAAGGATACCACAACATTCTTTAGCCTTATGTTCAGTGGAGATATTTTGAAGGTTGTTTAGGGTATTTCAGATAAAATAATAGATCTGTTGCTTCATGTGCTGTTTCCAGAGCAATAAAAAAGTAAGCAGCTCTGTAAAGATGCCTTGAAATAAAGATACTTAATTTTATGCTAAACGTGTAGTGTTAGATTTAATTTTTTTCCCTGCCTTTCTTATTCCTTTATCCCTCTCACAGATTTTAATATTTGGATTGGCTTATGTGGTGGCATAAGCGAGATGATAAAGTAATAATAGACAATTATAAACTAGGGTGTTGGTAGGAAGAAACACCTCAGACTTGCTGTCTATAGGATTTTGTGCTTTGAAGTGTGAAAGTATTCTTATTTTATCGGGAAAGAAGTAACAGGTTGTTCAAGTAAAGATCTTTTAAGCTGTAGAGTTCTGGGTGGTTTCCCCCCCACACACTTTTGCACAGCTTGTGTTGCAATTGTGGTGTAGTTTATTCCTGCCTACTTAACTTGAGAGTTGACAAGTAAACTATACATATGGGAAATTTCTGGTGTGCCAAATTTTCATATCATTAAGTATTTCAGGTGTTTGTGGCACGTTCCTAAATTTACACTGCACATTTGTGTTAGCTGATGATATTTGGCTGACTGAGTATTACCTCCATGCCTTTTTTTTCCCCAGTATTTTTACATTACCTCCATTTTCTAAAAGTGTTACTTTCCTCATTTTGAGACTTGGGACATAGACATTGTTGTCACTTGATGTAAAAAAGTGAACAGAAGGCAAGTGTGGTGATATCTTATAGTAAATTTTCTCTAATGGTTTTTTTTTTTAGTTTTATACATTGATACATGAATACCCAGAAATAATGTTAAAATTTTGTGGACTCCTTTTCAGATGCTGTCTAGGCAATTTTCTAATTTTGCATGAGGGAAAGTCCCTGAACTTCTGTATATGAGTGGAAAAGTCTTACAACTGAATTTTTGTAAATAATAAGACTGCTTTCTGATATACTGTATGCTTTCCTGGAATTAAAATATTGGGAAAAACAGAGTTGCCTATTTGAAATTTTAATTATGCTATTAATGAAGACAACAGTGTTGAATCTAAGTCTCAGCCACTGGTTTTGTCTAAGGTGTGGATAAAAGTGTGTCTGGTGTGTGTTCCTGATCCATTTGAAATGAATGTGTCAGCTCTCTGGTAGGGCACATCCCTTCGTAACTACCCCTGCTAATTCAGTAGGGATTCCTATAACTCCTTGAGCTGAGGTGCTGTAGGTAATTGTAATTGCAGAAACTTAGACTAGAAACCTCCTGAAGTCTCTTCAAGCCTGAGTTATCCAATGATACTAGGAAAATTGAAAACATACTGGCTAGTAAGGTTGTCTGTGTATTTTTATGTATTTATGTATGCTTCTATTTTAAATAGGTTTCTGCCTTAAGTGACACGTGACTTAGTTCAGGACAGTGTTGTGGAAAACTGACGGCAACACTGCGGGATGCTGGGTGATGGTTGGACCCAGGTCCTTTAACAGTGAGGAGCTGGCAGTAGGCAAGCGTATTTGGAACCAGGAATGTAATTAGGGATTCCAGATGCTGAACTGAAGTACCCCTGCCATGTGATCTTTGGATCAGACTCAAGAGAGATGAATGAGGGTTGTGTCAATAGCAGGAATTCAAGTGGTAGCTGATGTGATTCAGAATCTCCTTCAGTTTGTCTCCTTCCTTGCTTGGCTTTTTCCCTGCCTGTCTTTATATTCTAAGACTTGATTTCCTCTGGAACTGTGTCCCACTTGATTTTACAGATCTATTTTCACAGCAGGATTATTGCTAGCAACTTGATTTTCCAGATCTTTTGAACTGGAGAAATGAAAGTAAAAGGGATTAATCCCCTGCATTTTTATGTTGGCATTGATTCAAGAGATTTCATCCAGACTTTATCTCCTGATTAAGTGGATATGCAGAGTAGACTGAACACTACCACAGAATGATTGAACACAACTTGCTGTTAGTTGAAGGTTGGAGTTGCTAGACTCCATGCTGGTCACAGAATTTACTACCAGTCTGTGAAACTGGTCTTTATCTGAGACTTTGACTGAGTAACACTGGCTGAATAAGAATAAAGTCCTTGCTCTACAGAGCATGCTGCTTTCTTTCTCCTAAATGTATTTCAGCCTGTAACTTCTTCAAAAGGAAGCAAACAGCTCTTCACTTCAAATTGTGTTACCCAAAGAGAGGTTGTGAGAAAACACTGCTGGAAAGCACTTGAATGCTGTCATAAGGTTATCCACCTTGTGGCATCTCTAATCTGTTGAAGTTAAGTAATAGAATAAGATCACAGCCTTAGGTTACAAGCGTTGGAAAATATTTTTGGTTTGAAATTTGACTCTTCTGAAACGGGATTTCAAAGCATGGCAAGATAGAACTCTTAAGGTTGGGTTGCATTCTAACTGTGAGGGAATACTGACTTTATGTATGAACCCTTCCATCTCCATTATTTGGCAGAGCCTTTTTAAAGATTTCTCTGCCCTGTCCATAGCTATCTGTAGTTTTGAACTAATGTGCAGTACCAGTCAGATTCAGGTGATCAAACCCTGTCCTGCACCGGGGAAACCATCTCCAAGAATTTCCCATTTGCTTGACAACTCCACAAGTAAACTTGAAGCAGAATTAAAATGTAATATGGAAACCTTGACCAGAGTGCTTGGACTGCTGATGAGAAGAAAGGAATAATGACTTCAGAGCTCTTGCAGTTTGCCCCAGCTCTGTACTTAGTTGTTATTAGTGTTTTGCATCTAGTGACCCACCTCCCTGCCCAGTTATAATAAATCAAGGTAAAGGTTGTAACTGCTTAAGCAGTTAAATAGATGAAGTATTGCTGTAATTCATGACCCTTGAATTCTCTGTCTTGGAAGCAATGCCTTGAAAGTTAGCAAGCCAACTGTCTAATTACCATAGGATGATTTTATGTGCAGATGCGTTATTAGCTATGTGTTAAGCTTTTCACATTTATCTTTAATCATTAGTCTCCTGTCTAGAAGAAAAGGGGCTGGGTTTTAGAAGGAGGAATCATCTTTAGCTCCTCTGAAATCTTGAAAGGCCCAGGTAGATTTTAAAATAGAAGGTGAAGTTTAATTTTGTGCATGCCTTTAATTACTGTTTCTTTGCTTCCAAACACCAAATGGCATAGTTTAATCTACTACCTGTTAGCAGAATCTACTAAATTGGTAACCTATTGTTACTTTTTCCATTAGGTATTTGAAAAGATTTAAAGTGATGAAAATTAAAGTACTACGAAGCTGGTGCCGTCAGATACTGAAAGGCTTACAATTTCTCCACACACGCACTCCTCCCATTATTCATAGAGACTTAAAATGTGACAACATCTTCATTACTGGCCCCACTGGATCAGTTAAGATTGGAGACCTCGGTCTGGCAACCCTGAAACGAGCTTCTTTTGCCAAAAGTGTGATAGGTAAGCCTCTCCTGCATTGGAGGCTGCTGAGCCTTTTAAGAGCTTTCTGTAAAAATGTGGTTGCAAAGGTACAGGGTCAAAGCCAAAAAACACGTAGGCTTTGTTTCTTGGTTGCTGAGGTCATTCTGTGTCCCTGATGCGACTACATATTGAAATTTTGGTTGTGCTTTTGATATTTGTATGTTAAGATTAAGTATTTTGGAATACAGTGTCCTTGTCCTGCCCAACAGTTTAGTGCAACATTGTTGATAAAACCACTCTTGACTAGTTATAAATCTCAGCTTTGATATGATGATACTTCAAGAAGTGTACAAATGCATTTTGATGACCAAACAACATTTTGATATTCAGTGTAGCATTAGTTTTTACAGCCAAATTTTTGGTTTGGATTGTTACCAGGGGTTCATATTAAACCCCTTACAGATTGTGAGTAATCAGAAACAAGGGTCCTTGTTGTGAATTCTTAAAAGAATTGGTTTTATCAGCTTTGTTTGTATAGTTGGGTGAATAGACTGCAGGGAATGAAGTTGTTCTCACTCTCAATATTTAGAGCTTGCTAAAATGCAGCATTACTCAACAGTCCTATGCCAGATTCCTAGATGGGATCAACAGTCTATACCTGTAAATTGTCCTGCGAGCTGTCGCTGAAATATTTCCTGCTTCTTAACCAGGTCAAAGGATTAAGAGGAGAGCGAAGTATAGTTTTTTAAAAAAAATAATAATTTCTGAAGCATACTTGTCGTATCCTCAAATTTATCATTGAAAAATTACCATCTAGTTATCTATTAATGGTTAGCCTTTGGATAAATGGCTGCAATTACATTCTGGTTTTTTTGGTTTAGTGTGGTGAAAACAAGCAATGTGGCTATAGAATGATCTGTAAATGTTTTGAATCTGGTGTCTGCAGGAAATAATTCTGTGCTTAAATTTACAAAAAGCAAACTTACATCTCTGGCTTAAAGTAAATCTGATCAAACAATGCAGCCTCTTTGTTTACAGAGGGGTTGCTGTGATGCTTCACTGGGCAATAATTTTCTGCACACTATTTAAATGGGACTTGTTGAATCTCACGCTCTATGCCTGTAACTCAATCTCTCTGTATTTCTGAGTATTTTTGACTGTAGGATGTCCCTCACTAATGCCTGTATCTGCAGTAGGCCTATAAATATACTGCAGGTGGGAAGGTAAGTATATGAAGAAAAGGGCTCTGGTGAGTGGCCTTTGCAGAAAATTACCTTTTATCCTCTTTTCATGGAGATTTATATTTGTAACAGCAGAGTTTTTCATTGCAAGGCCTTACCTGAACCATTCTACTTCAAAAAGTAGATGGAGAGCACCAGGTCAGAGACTAGCTGTGGGCTCTTACCAGTACTACTTCTTTTGCAGCAGAGGGCAGTTGGGTAATTTTTTGAAACAAGGTTTAATGTGCCTCCTTTCTTACAGGGAGAAAAGGTAAGTGTCTTAACTCTCCTTGGTATTTGGTTTGCAGCCTATGGCTAGTCTAGATTTTTTCCCCCCCTCTCATCCCCTACCCTCGCATTTGATTTCAGGCTAATCCAGTCTGTTTTGATACTCGTATCAACTTGCATACCTAAGCCAGGAATTGCTTCAGTCCTTTCACACCATTCTTGTTCCACAAAGGCCTTGCAATGGAAGACTCACAGAGTGTGTTGATGCAACAGAGTCACTAAGGGTTTCCTCCCTCTTCTTTTTGCCTCCACTTTCTCTTGTCTCACAGGTCTGCCCATCCGCTCCCTCCTGCGGTGAGTAACGCCAGCAGCCTCTGCTCGCTTTGAGACATTTAGAGTCTGAATCGTTCTTTTAATTTAAGGTACCCCAGAGTTCATGGCCCCCGAGATGTATGAGGAGAAATATGATGAATCCGTTGATGTATATGCTTTTGGGATGTGTATGCTAGAGATGGCCACGTCTGAGTATCCTTATTCCGAGTGCCAAAATGCCGCGCAGATCTACCGCCGGGTGACCAGTGTAAGTCCCTCCTCACTACCGAGTCTAAAGCTACCACTGTCAGCAGCAAAGGAGTACAGCTGGGTAGCACCAGTACCGTGCGAGCACGTATGGGGGGGGAAAAAAGGCTGACTAGAGGTTTTTTGGGATGGGTGGGAAGTTACAGTGTGGTTGAACTCACCAGACACCTGTCAGAAGGCTGTAAAATATATGAATGGAAATAAAACTTTGCATGTGTTCATACTCTTCTTTCAGTGTAGTAGAAGGTATTACGTAGGGTTTAAAAAAATACAGAAAACCGGCAGCCCAAACCAAACAACAAAACACATTAGAATAATAACAGATTATTTTCTAAGCCATTGGGGAGATGGTGGAACTATTTCAGTCTTGAAGATTAGCTGGTAACTGTTCTCTGTAATAAAGCTGGATCACAGATTCGGAGCAGTTTGGCTTAGCTGGCTGCCAGGGCAGATCATAAATTGTTATGCAGAGTGATTTTTGTAATTTGAATTCTGAGTGGCCCTCAGCAACTCAGTGTATTGGGGTTTCTTCTTATAACAATGCAATGGAAAAACTAGATAAATAGCAGAAGGTAAGTGCTGGTAAGTGTAGTGGCGGTGCTGGAGGCATTGTGGGTGAAACCAAATAAGGCTGAGAAGGCAAGCAAGGAATTTCAGTTGGCCCATCTGACTAAGCTAAGGGGAACCTACAGACCTTGAACATGGGAAGCAGAACTGTAGTGCTAGAAATGTGCAGTATGGTTGTGGCTGGATTTGCTTTGTGATCTCCACAGCAGTGTTTTGAGAACTACTCCAGTGCACTAAAACCAACATGTTGAACCTTCTGATCTAAGCAGTCAGAAAGAGTAGTGAGGTGGCTGCTTGGGAAAGGAAAAACTTGCATTGGATTTCTCAGAATACCCATGCTCGTGTATGAAGGAAGGAAAAAAAAAACCAGACTTACCTCTTTCTCTGATGCACAGACAAATGAATTCTTCCTAAGTCTTTTTGTGTGTATTAATTTGGAGAAGTTGCAGATTTAAAAAAACTTGCTTGGCTTTGGAAAAAGAAAGTTCTTTCTTATTCCTGATGCCTCACACTATAAAAGGCAAATATAATTACTGACTTACAGCTGTGGAAGGAAGGGTCTTCATATTGGAAGTGATGAATTCTGCAGGTGAAATGGAAGACTGTCCCTTGTTTGAAGGGAATTACTGGAGGGGCACAAAAAGAGAAAAAAAATGCATAAATAGTCATTTTGGTTTTTGGAACAGATGCTACAGGTAATTTTTATGTACAAATATACACACACAGAGGGGTTTGTTTTTTGTTGGGATTTTTCATTGGTGTGGGTTTTTGTTAATGTTGGTGGACTTTCCTCTAATTTTTTAAATAGAGATGAAGAACTAGGCCAAAGTCTAGCTTTTATTCAGCTTACAGCAAAGTCTGATCCTGAATGTGGAAGGTAAGTGAAAGGAAACCAGAGTATCTTACCAAAGCAGTCTTAGTGGTACCTTTTGCTTTGCTTATAGGTGTGCATTGGCCAGAGGCAAAGCAGTGTAATTTGGATGGGCACTTTTTTTCAGAACTGATGCCTGATGTAACTGTCCTGCCCATTCCTTAAAAAGTGCTAGGAACTAGGCTAGTGGTGAGAATCAGCTGTTGAGATGATCTTGGCTTGGAAATCCTCAAGTCTTTTCCCTGGTCTTTGAAGTACTTAACAACTGGGAGGCTTTGTAGAGGCTTGTAGCAGAAAAAGTTATGTAGAGTCTTACCAGGGTTCAACTTACCCATTGTTTATTGTGCGTGGTGCTCCTTTCTCCCTGTTGTTTTTGGTTGACTGTTGGAATTCTAAGTGGATGAGAAACACTGGTAGTTTTTTGGTCTGTCCAACACCATCTTCTATTCTCCTCTGCTGCTGATGGTTCACAGATTGAATTTAATTGTTGACTTTTTTCCTGCTGTTTCATTTGCTGCTGGAGAGCTTCTAAGATTTACTTAGAGGGGGAAGGACAGGAAGGTAGAGAAGATGAAGTGTACATTTAAGTGCTTCTAGGCAGAGGATGAAAGGCCCCGTGCTTTAATATATTTGGGTTTGTTTATTTCTTCGTAGTTGCAAAGCAGTTTGTTTAAAACAAAACAAAACCAACCACAAACAAAGCTTTCAATGAAGGAAAGGTAGTATTATCTGGAATTAAAACACAAACCTGTCTTAACTGATAATGGAGAATTCAGTGTTCTATAATGTGGAAAGCAGACCTGCGTCTGCTGCAAATGTGAAATAAAATACTCGTGGTGTTCTTTTTACCGCTCTGTGAACCAAGGTGAAGAAGAGCCATATAATTTTTTGCTCTTGTTCTTTGCTCCCTATTAAAGAATATAAGATTTTCTTTCATTTCAAAGCTGACTTTATAAGTTTAGACCATGTCTGCAGTTGTGGGTGAAGGGTGAACCCCTTGAGAAATTTTAGTACTTGAAAGGACAGTGTGTGAACTGACAATAACAGTAGAGCCAGAAAACACCTTCCTACGGAGGGGAATCCAGCACTACTTACCAACACATTTTATTCTCATGTATGTTGGAAGGTGAATGTGGTTTCTGGAAGATGTTTAGCATCTCTGTTCCAGCCCCTTCATTTGCTACTTTCCTAGGCATGTGTAGGGATGTTTTGGGGTGGCAGCTATAGTCCTGCTGTGCCTTAAGTTGTAAGGGTTGTTTTATCTGGATGCATACACAGAGATCAGAGGCAAGAACAATAAGAATGGTTTGCTGTTGAAAGTCATGAAAGATCATGCCATATGGGAGCTTAAAAACCACTGAAACCCCAAAGGCAATCAGATTAAAATGTGCAGCAGGAGATACAGATTTAAACTGATTTCTCTCACCCTCTTTGTAGTAAGTGTTAGGCTTAGTAAAAGGCGGAGTTGCTCCATTAGCTTAAAATCCTTGCTATTGCTTAGGATGAAATCCTGTAAAAGGTGTCTTAATGCCCTCTCAGAACTGGACTTGCTAATACCAGTTTGTATTCTTATCTCACATTTTGACTGTGCATTGGTGTCTTTTTTTTAGGAGGTGGCTTTAGCTGCATTGCATTTTAACCTTGCACCTTTTGTGATGAGGTCTCTAGCAGATGCCCAGATACTGCAGCATTGGGTTGGGATGTTGGCTAGGGATTTCTCAGAGTACTGGGTTGTGTTCTACCTCCTTGGTTCAGGGTCTTCCCTCATAGTTGGAAGCAAGTTTTTGTTTGCTTAAACTGTATTATTTACAAGATCTAGAATTCTGATCTAAAGACTTAAGTTCCTTCCAGAGATGAGACATTTTTTGGCCCAAGCAGTTGTTGTTGCTTTTCATCTTGGACAACAGCACTGCTGCATGAGTCTGCTGTTCACAGGATGCTTGTCTGTACTGCCTGCATTGTCTCACTGTGAAGTTTGTTTTCCCTTAAAGTAGTGCTAGCATAAAGTTCCTGAATTTTCTCTGGTCTAAGAAACAGAAGTGCAATTAATTTGGCATTCTTTCTCTCTTTATCTAGAAGAATTTTTCTTTTCAATAGAATAACCTGGGTAAATACCTGGTTAAAAAAAACCCCAACTGTACCCAGAATTTGTAGGGCTCAAGGTGTTTTCCTGAAACTTGTTTTACACTTCTGGTAAGGAAGTCAGCAGTTTGACACAGAATATTGACCCCTGTACTTGCATCCTCTTGCATACTCAATCCAGGCCCGTTCACTAGCAGTTTCTTCAGAAAAGAAAGAGGTGTCTTGTCTCTCGTGTCTCAAATATAAAGGAGAGACGTCTCTTTTTTTCATTAAATAATAATGTTGCAGTT
>VXAY01007247.1:1117248-1192892 GCA_013399855.1 Oxyruncus cristatus | reverse complement strand
CCCCCCCCCCCGTTTTCTTTATTGAGGCAATCCTCTGATGTTCTTATGGAATGGTTCCAAATAAATTAGTAATTTGTGCTTAAAGAAATTGCAGCTCTTGGGATTTTTACCTTCCTGGGGCATGGGGAAATCTCCTCTGAGGTTTAAGCAGTATGTCTCTTTAGCTGGGACTGAATGCATTCAGCAGGCACTTACTGCTGCTTATTTGGCCTCAAAAAAAAAAAACTAAGCTTGCAATGAATTGACAAGAAGCTGCTCTATTTTTAAGGTAGTCTTGCCTGCTCCTGTGATTGATTTTTTTGCTCCTCTGCCCTCTTGTGCAGGCATACCTGTCTGTGTGACACACTATCAGATTTGGGAATGGATCCCCTCTTTTTTTTTCTAACAATTCTGCACCATATCAAAGCAATACAGACAGTTCCAACACAAAATGCAATCAAGGTACATAATTCTGTTATGTATTTGCTTGCAAAAAAAAGTACTGTAAGATTTTCGTAAAATTTGGGACGGTTTCCCTGTCTGACTTAGTTCTTCTCTGGAGACTGGTATGTTTTTTTTAACCTGTTCCATGCATATTTCAATTAAACAGTTTGTCACAGGGCATGTTTAAAATGGGCTACATATGCATTTAAATGGAAACAGAGATATTTATAGAACAGACATTGTAAGTATGATTTCTTAATTTAGTCTGTTTGGAAAGCGATGCAGTGAAGGCATAACTAACTGCAGTAACTTCAGCTGCTTTGCCTCAGCCTCTGGTGAGACTGCTGAAATCTAAGCTGTTGCCTCAAAAGCTAGTTGGTTTTTTTCCTTGTTTGTGTTGCAGTTACCACTCACAGATGTAGTATAGACTTCTTTTTACTTTTACACTGTATTTCCTTTAAACTTGCTTTTTTGAAGCACAGAGGTTATTTTTGTAAGCATGTAGAGATACTGATTACTCAATCTTTAATACTTGAGTGTCCCAAGGCTTAAACTTTCTGGGTGCTTGACTAGTCCCAGGACTAGTAAAAAGACAATTAATGGATTTTATTAGTATCTTTAATGGGTTTATTATACAGACTTATCTCCTTCATCCATATCTACCCCTAACATAAAAATCCAAACACTCATTGCAAAAAAGTTAGACAGTCCTCAGTTTCAAATATACTCATCAGTTGAGTATGAGCAGAAAACCCCCTTTCTCCTTCTCCCCCTCCCATTGTATAAACTTACCTTTGAAGTTCTCCTGGCAGACTTGTGCTCTATACTTGATTTTTCTCCGTGCTTATTTTGACCAAGTGAACTTTTGCACTTATCCTTTCTTTCACCAGAAGTCCAGTCTCTTCTCTCTAAACCAACATCTGCTGTCTGAGCTGTCCCTAAGATGAGAAGGCGGGGGGAGGAAAAAAAAAGGCATTTTGCATTTTGACTTTAAATGAAAAAAAAAAAAAAAAATTGGTGCTGTACTGAAATGTTCCACAGAGTGGGCATAACACTTTTCTTCTCTGTTCTCCAGAGCTTGAAAAAGAGCCTAAGGGAACAAGGTATGTAATGAGTAACCTGACCAGGCAGTGTCTAACTGGTTTAAAAATCCTTAATTTCCCTAACTGGTGGGAACTGGAACTCGCTGGTTTGAGTGAAGGTCATTCTCTTCGCTGCAAACCAGGCAATTACAAAGTGCTGTTGTTTGGTCAGTTGAGATAAAGTTAATTTCTTCTTTAGTGTCTTAAGAGTTAGGCATCGTAATTGTCTGGACTTGTCAACAACTTTGTTTTCACTAGAGATGCAATAGACAAAGTATTCCAGATTATTTTCTTTTTCGTCTTGAGGGGTCCTAGGCAGATAAATGCTAGACCTTTAGATGTATGATTAATTTACTTGCAGTTCTTAATGAATAAGATGAAATGTCTTCTTTTGTTTGCTGAAAGCAACATGCAACTTTAAGGCATAAATAAAACTGTTTCTTTATCATGAATAACTTGGTTTCTTGACCTGGTTTAGGTTGATACAGAGGCATCCCTCATATCAAGCTTTGTAGTGAAAAAAGCACTGGAGAAAAAAGAAAGGAAAAGTAGGGGAGGAAGGCCTCTAACAGAGCAGGGAGTCTTTTGTTCAAGCAGGTACTGAAAGGCCACAAACCTCTAACAAGGAAACACATTATTGTAAGAAAGGGCAAACTCTTGTATTCATTGAAAGAAGAAACTTCAGATGCTTAAATATCAAATAGGAAAAAAAAAAGACACATCAGATGCGATTACTTTGAATCATACTGAATGGACTAAAAAAACCTGCTACCACTTGCCTCTTTTAGCTGTTGAACTCAGTTACGAGCATTTTGCTGGAACAGCTGTAAGAGTGAAGGGTCTTCCTGCGTGGAGATTGTCACTGACCTGTAAACTGAGAAATATATAGCTTTAAAAATGGAAGATGGGAATTCAAGGTTTTGAAGCATTAATATCTTAGGCAGCTTTGTGGGTCACTTCAGAAGTCCTCTTTAAGAAATTACAATGATCCAAGTAAGGAAAAGCAGCAATCAAAATGAGCACTGAGGTATAACATGCTGCATGTCAGGTGACAAACATGAGTCAGGGCCTGGAGCATCCCTTGTGAGGAAAGGCTGAGGGAGTTGGGCCTGTTTGGCCTCGAGAAGAGGTGACTGAGAGGGGACCTCATCAATGTCTATAAGTATCTGAAGGGAGGGTATCAGGAGGCTGGAGCCTGACTGTGCTCGGTGGTGCTGAGCAATAGGACAAGTTCCACCTGAATATGAGGAAGAGCTTCTTTACTATGAGGGGGTGACCAGGCACTGGAACAGATTGCCCAGAGAGGTTGTGGAGTCTCCCTCACAGGAGATATTCCAGAACTATCTGGACACAACCCTGTGCCACGTGCTCTAGGACAACCCTGCTTGAGCAGGGGGGTGGGACCAGATGACCCACTGTGGATCCTTCCAACCTGACCCATTCTGTAATTCTGTATGGTTTGCACAGCTAAGGCAGATGACATCTGAAGTTGGAAGGAAAAAGGCTTATTCAACTGGATTCTTTTCTAAAAGTAGCTCAGTTCTACGACTTGATCTTAGAGGCATCTGTACTATTCAGCATCAACAACTTCTAGATTACAGCTAAAAATGTTTTGTCAGTATTGATGTAAAACAAACTTGGTTTGAAGTAAAAGGAGCTACTTCTTAAATTCACCACTGAGCCTGGAATGTGTCCCTTGGCAGTTTTGAATTGGATGTGATTTTAAAATGATTGTGAGCATTGGTTGAGTTGCATAAAATCAAGATCTAGTGTATTTTTAGGTTCTGAAATTTGGTTGTATTGCAGAGTTTTGCAATGCAACCTAAATAAGTTCACAGAATATGGACTAAACAATGTGTGTTTGAAAAGTTGATAATTAAGGATCAGGCCTTTAAAAACTATGATATTAATATTTAATATTCTGTCCTGTACTGACATCCATTTAGTTCTTGCATTAACTGAGGTTAATTTAACAAGAGGTGGGAAGGTGGCTCTTACGAAGAGCGACGTGGTTAAGTGTTTTTAAAATGCCTGGCTCTGCACTGAGGTGAGAACCATTATAATTCTATGATGAGTGAATCACTGAAGTATTACTGTGGGGAGACTGATAGTTCAAAGTTATTTCTCTGTATAGTGCCACTTGTCAAAAATAGTGACATGAAGAATGCATGGACTACTATTTTGTGTCCCGCCAGCTGTACTGCTATAGTTGCACAGGCGTAGGAGTGGGATAAGTCTAGGAAAGTTTTAGTCTTGAGGTGTTGAGTAATAATAAATTATTTTGAGGTTATGTGATCCATAGGCCAGAACTTCACCAGAATTTTACATAAACCCTCTATAGTTACCTCCAGGCTCCTCAGAGCTGTTGTAGAGCAGGCAGTGACATGAGGCTGTGTGTGCCTGTTTGAGTGCTTTGGTTTGTTCCTGTGTTAGAGTGAAGGGCACCAGAGTTGAATATGATCTTGCAAATACGGTTCATTTCAAAAAACTAGAGGGACACAACAGGCTAAAATGTTAATGCTGAAGAGAAAAAAGGCTGTTGCCTCTCTGTCCAGTGTTAGTAGCTTTCTAACAGTATGTGCTCTGTTTTAAAGGAAACATTTTTCAGAGATGCATTTCTACCATACCACCCATTACCACCATCATAAAGTTCTCTGTATAGCAGGGATGCTTTTTAGGACAGCCTTCTGAAGCTGTTGGATCTTTTGGTACACAAGTGTAAGTCCTTCACTCCTAATAGAATAAGCCTGAAAATAAAAGGCATGGTGACTTTTGGTGCATTTTTTGGAACTGTGCACTGTTTTTGGTATGTTGCAACATTATCGCAGTCTTTTTAAGTAGGTGTCTTTTCTAAAGGCTAGTTCTGGTACCAGATGTGTTTTGTGGCCCATGTTGCATCATTTTTTAAGTTTAGTTTGAAGTCCACTGGAACTAATCTGTGGCTTTTGAATTACTGTTACTGTACATGAACTTAAAATTGAGTCCTACGTGATGATTTTCTACCAGAATGGGAGCAGACTAAAGCAGAGAATGCAACTAATAAAATCTTTCAAAAACGTATCTTCCATACTGAAAATAGAAGAGAGACACTTTTAGTATTGTGCCACTGTGGCATTTCTAAATTTATAGAACTGAAATGTGTGTCTTGGCATGCCTGTATTTTTTTTGAAAGCCATTTTCAAGCTGAAGCCCCAATAAAGCAAAGGATCATTGAGCTAGCTGAGGATCCTGACTGCTGCAGATTCATGTTCACATGGTAAAGGCAGCATCCCTGCTTATAAGGGTGAGGTTAAAGGACTGTGCATAGTAGATGCAAATTACGCTTTTGTGCAAGAATTAAAACTGTTAGTACCTGGTCCAGTTGTTCAATCAGACTGTTGTGTTGTGCAGAAGAACTTCTGTCCTTGTCCTGTGTGTTTCTAAACAGGGCCCTTTTCACTGTTTGATGCACCAAGTATCCTAATTGTTTGCCAGCTATACACTAGGGAACTGTGCCCTGCCTTGTAGTTACAAAATTTTCTGTTCTAGAGCTTGATTAATGTCTTCTGTTCACTAGAATTGGCGCATTTACAGTAGGTGTTGTGATTAATTTTTTGTTGTTGTTACTAAAGCCGTGTGCTTAGCTCCAGATTCTCAGGGCTTCTGAAATAGGCTGATACTCTTATTTACCTGACAGTGCTGAAGTACAGTGGGCTTTCATGTCCAAAGTAAAAACTTAAAATGCCTTATGTGCTGGGCTAGATAACTTGTCAGTGGGGTAGCTCTAAGCCATGGTGTATATTTGGCAGTAGTGCATAGGATTTCAGTATTATCACAAATAGAGTGTTTTTTGACCATTTTTACTGCCTTTTACTTGAGAATATTGGCTGGAAAGGATTGAGACCAGTGATTTCTAGGAAGAGTTATGACAAGTTCCTGTTCAAACTTAACTGTGAGGGCACAAAACAAGAGAACTGTAGCCTACTATCCTGGTCTTGTAAGGCTTTTAATGCTGTGAATTCTCTGGCTTTAAGAGGTAAAAATACAGTGTTGAGACACTGGCAAAGAAGTTTGTTAAGCAGGCAGTGTCAGTGTCCTGCGGCTCCTGGGCTTGGAGATCAGTTGTAGGACACAGATGTGGAGGTGACAGCGAGCAGTGATTGCTAGTCACCTCAGGAGTCTGCTTTATTCTTTTCACCAAAGCTTGTCTCCTGCCAATGAGCAAAAGCTTCTTTTAACTTTAGGAAGAAACACTCATTCTAATAGCATAATTCAAATTACAGATATACCTTGTGTGTATAGCAACTTTAATCATGTTTGGGAATTTTTTGATGTGTTTGGCCTCGCTTTTTATTAATGCCTCAAAACTATTTTGAGGGTAGGTGGTAAATTGGGGAGGAAAAGAGTTTGCGAACTGTGATCAGTCAGGTTGCAGCAAGCAGGCCTGTATAAATTCTACAGAGCCACTATTGTCTTTACATCATGTCTGTGAAATCTGAGCTTAGACCCTGATCTGTTTCAAGTCGTGGATTCAGTTGGTTTGGAGAAAGTTAAGAATCATGGGACTTGGATTGTTTACACATCTTCATCGCAGAGGGTGAAGACCAATTGGTTAAGCTATTTCAGTGACACAGAGGTCTCAAGTAGCTGAGACAGGAGTTTGGATTTGGATGATGATAGGTCAGTCGAGTTCAAAATGCATAGTCATTGATTTTGATCAGCAGAGAAGACAACGAGGCCTGTCCCAGTCTGCACAGTGCCTCATGAACTAACTCTGGCTCACTGGGAGCTTTCATCTGCTTCCACTGCTTGTATTGCAGTAATGCTGTTTACTCTGTTAGGATACTGATCTGGTGCAGAGCTTATTCTGCAGGATTTACCAATTTAATTCTTGGTGGAATTATCAATTGTCCAGAATTAATTGCTGTGAAAATACTGAAATTGGTAAAGCTAAATTTTCACTTCTCTTAAATATGTTGCATTTCAATTTTTTTTCCATGCAGTCTCAGCTATTTTGACTTGCTTTTTACATAGAAAAAGAAATTCTGTAGGCAACCAGTGTCTTTTGAACTGAGTAAATCTGAAACTAGAATTTTTCTTTCCATAGTACGTATTCAATTGAACTGGGATGAGAATTATCATTTGTAGGTGTATCCTGTGTGAAACAAGGAAAGAACTAAGTCTGAAAGATTGTTCCTAGAACAGGCAGTAAGGTCAAGATGGAGGATGTGAGATGGAAAACATGGTGAAATGGTTAAACAACAGGTTTTGAGGGCAGGGTAAGTAAGTAATAGCAGGTAGTGAAATTTAGGAGATCATGGGGTAAACCTATTTAAATGCCATATATATCATTGCCTGAGGGCATCTTTGAGACTAGGTGGAAAGAGGTAGGATCATTGGCTTTTTTTTCCACTGGAATCATATGCTCTCTCTAAATTCCTGGAATTAATGGTTTGTGGCAGCCTGACACTGGCTCAAACTGGAATGGTAACAACCTAGCAAAAAGAAAATATAGAGACTTTAATTACTTTGTGTGTGGTATTTGACTTTGCTACTGATTTTATTAGGTTCTGGACTGCAAAGTTAGAACATTTTGTTTGAGAAGATTAATCAGTTACAGTAGAATTCCTTTCAAGCTCTACAGTTAAAGCACCTTTGAAAAGAGCCAAGCAAGAGTTGTGGTTAGACTGGGACAGGTAGACTCTGTGCTTGTTAAAAGCTGAAATGTTTAATGTTCTTTGCAAGTCATGTAGTATAGCCCAGAAAAAAACTTAATTAGGTGTGCAAAATGTTAGATTTTTATTCCAGTGAAGTAGATTTGTTCTGACTGCAGCGTGTCTGTTTGGTTTGAGTGCAACTGCAATAGCAAAAAAAATTTATAAGCAATGGCAAGCAAAATTCCAACATGCTTTAAGGGCTCTTAAAATGGAGTTGATAATCAACAGTGGATTTTTTTTGGGGGGGGGGGGGGTGATAGTGGTGGTTGTAAAATGTCCAGCTAAGCAGTTGGAAGGCCAGTCAGCATAGCAGGATCTTTAATGATCCCTTTTCCTTTGACTTCTGTAAGGTTTCACAACAGCTGGTGAAGAGGAATTCTAAAATGCCCAGTGTTGCTTTTGCAACACTGATGATGTACAGTATAACAAGAACACTGATACAATTGTGGTATATTTGAACTGAGGATGTTATTTTGGGGTAAAAGGTGACCTTGATGATTCTAAATTGAATTTTACCACAGTTTAGCATTACTAGGTGGTGAGAGTTTGTTTGCTAGCTTCATACATTAAGATAATGTACCTGATCTTTCTTGGCATTGCTCTTGGTATCTTTACAAAAAAAAAAAGCCAAACCCAAACAAACCTCTGAAACTGTAGACAGCTCATTTTATTAATAAACAAGTTTTAGAATGGTTGTTTGAAACTATATATTAGAAAAATAAAATCAGACTTCTGGCTTAGGTTTGAAATTTAGTGACTAGAACATATAACTCTGGATTATTTGTGCACATGTGGTCCAAAACAAGCAACAGTGCAGTTTTCTAACTTTGTTCAGCAGTTTGAAAATCACCTTCAAATTCCTATTTCCTTACATTAAGCACCCGTTAAGCAGATGTTGCTGACGGTAGCAAAAGACCATTGTCAGGAAGGAGGGAGATGAAATATATTAATGCTGCTTTGTGTTTTGTTAGGATTGAATTGTAGTCAGCTGTATGTATTCTTCTGTAGCTCCATGGAAAGAACAACAGCTACCTTCATTCCCCCGCACAAAATTAACGTGAGCAGCCTTGGATCTGAACAACCCAGTGAGCAAGTGTTTCCCTTGTTTAAAGTGGTACTTCTGCAGCAGCAGGATCCTGACGATCCTGCCTGCAGCCTTAACTCAGTGCAGAAAAAATGGGTGGAGAATAGGTAAAGCAGCCAAGCAGGAGGGCGGGGACATGCAGGAAGTAAAGGATCCTTCCACTGTCACTTCCTCCTGGCAGCCAGCTGGGCAGGCAGAAAAGGACACGCTTACCTCGTGCTTATATTGATTCTTTCTAATCAGCATTAGGGTGACAAAAGCAGATATTGAGCTCAGATCTCTGCAGCCTCATGTGCTGGACTTGGAAAATAACAAGAGGTGTCAAACAGGAAACAATGCTCCCTTCTAGCCTTGATGTCTGCTTTCCGTCCGCTGTGCGTTAAGTCCACAGCCTAGTGGATTCCCATTGGAAACTAGCACCTAGCTGACTCTGTGGTATGGGTGCCTCTCCTTTCCTGATGGATTTTACAAAAAGAGAGATCTGTCCCATATTTGTAATTGTTAATTCCCACTGTTGCTGCTCTCACAAGGATTGTGCTAAAGAGGTAAGTAAGAATTTCACCTCTGTCAAGTGCGTGTTGCCATAAGGAAGGTATTTTGGAGGTGAATTCTTGACAAATATGCTGAACTGCCTTATGTTTGCATAGCTTTGGTCTTCAGCTTTTGAGCTTGATGTACTTTTCCCCCTGTAATTCTTTGAATGTAAATTAAAATCCTGACCAGCAAGGCTGGAACAATATTTGCTTCTGCTATTTTTGTTCCAAATCTAACTATTTTTTTCTTTAGAATGTCTGAGAGCATGTAACACTTCATCTGTCTTCATTTCAGTTTGTTGTAGAGGTTATGCAGCACCGATTGTACCTTCTCTAATGAAGTAAATGATGTGTTCAGTATCTTTTACGTTAGATCACCATGCTAAACCACTGACCCAGTAATCTGGTGATCTAATTAACGCCAAGTACTCTGTTTCTAGGCAAACATTTTGAAGAAGAATTCTGGATAGCTTATACTTTAGTGTTTTAAAGTTTCTTGGAAATTTAGCTTTTTTTAAGAATACCTGACTTGCCTTTAATTGATCAAATAACCATATAAATGTTGAATTTTGGAACACAGTTCTTTCACCTGGTTAAAATCTGATAAAATCACAAACTTTACCAC
This sequence comes from Oxyruncus cristatus, assembly GCA_013399855.1. Lineage (NCBI taxonomy): Eukaryota > Metazoa > Chordata > Aves > Passeriformes > Cotingidae > Oxyruncus > Oxyruncus cristatus. Next base: position 1,183,449 of record VXAY01007247.1, on the reverse strand, counting down.
ATCTGAGTGAAATACGGAATCTCTTCTTATGCTTAGCATGAGGACTGCAAGATGAGTTTTTGGTTTTGCAGTGGCGCTTTGTGTTAGGTACAAATATGTCCATATTTTAGGGGTACTCTCGAAATGGGAGTGTTCAGTGGGTTTTATTTTAAGTTCTGCCCTTGTCAGCTGTTGCTCTGTGACTTTCTTTCTGTAAGTAATGCAGCAGTGTACCAAACTGGGAACTCCAGCTCAATGGAAACTGCTGCAGGCTTTTGTGGTTGAATTTGTTTCAAGTCTGATAAATGCTGTGATTTGGTTCATTGTGCAACTGTATAAATGCATTTGTCAGTGAAAGAGAGGAAATAACAACGGGTGTGGGAATGGGAGATGGCGAAAAGGAGGCTCTTGCTTCCAGCAGCACTGCTGGTTTGTGCTAATTTAGACGGTAGCTTGAGAAAATGTTGGTGATTTTCATGTGTGCCTGTTTCACCTCTACACACTTTTTTGGCTGTGACAGCTCTTCCTTCTATTTCTTTAGCAAACTCAGAAATAATACCAGTGGGATTTGGGTGTTTAGCCTCTATTGAAGTGCCACTGAGGAATTGGACTGGTAGATTAAAAGATTTGAGTTGCCCTGTGTGATTCTTCTAGGGAGTTTGGCGACTGGGAGAGGCGTATAGGAATGTGGCTATCCTAAGCGTGGTAAAACACCGAATGGCTTGGTATTTACTTGAGTGCCTTTGGGTTCAGAAGCTAATGATTGTATGATTGGCTACCCAGCTCCTGCACTCTTAAGGACACATCAGGGTTATGTGAACTGCAGGCCTGGCCTCCCTTGGGTTTGTGTGTGATGACTGGTTAAGGTGTGTAGGCGGCTCTGGATAGAAAAGAGTTCACTGATGTATTTTTTTTTTTTCCCCCCCAATCATTTGTAGTATCTTCTCTCTTGTTGTATAAAATAGCTAGTTATGTCCACTAGTGCTTGGAGGAGGAAAAGAAAAAGTTTTAAAAAGCTGGTGAACTCCAGCATAGGGGGTGCTTGGCCAATGCTGTGCGCTGGGCTTAGGCAGCCCTTCTCAGGGACTGTGGAGCAAACTGAGAAACAGGGAGCTGCTTGAACACACAATTCTCTGGGGGGTTTAGGCCCTAGTGTGAGGTTCTCCCAGACTTTCTGAGATGTGCTTAGGAACATGGAAACCGTGCTGGCAGAAGGAGGCAGGAGCTTTACTTTTTAACTGAACTCCTGGTTTGGAATTCACAAAGTGGGATATTGTAAAATGGCCCTCACGGAAGGGCCTGAAGATTTTGGACAGGTGTTTAATTTCTTTCAGGGTAGAGAAACACAGGATAGCAGATTGAATCACAGATTTTAGAATCTAACTTTTCAGGCTCCATGCAAGAAGGGGGCATGTGGTAAAATAGTTAAGAAGAAAATCATGTTCTGGCTTCGTTGATATTTTTCTGTGCCAGTTGTCTTCCTTGTGTTACCTTTTGGTTTTTCTGAAATGAGATTGTCACAGATCTGACATCATCCTTCTGCTGCCGCAGCCTAAATGAAGGTCTTTGTGGGCTGCTGCTATGTCTGGGACTTGAGCTGTTTAGGAGACTTACATATGCTAAAGTTTGACAAATTTAGATAGGAATATGTGCAATAAGCAGTTGAGTAATTATTGCATGGGCTGTATGTGTACGTGCATATAGGAGAGCATTTAATTATATGTGGAAACATCTATACTACATGTATAAACCTGAATTCCTGGGACCACTTTAAGCTTGATCATAATTAAAGGTGGACATCTTTGACAAGTCAGCTACATGAGCGGAGTTCTATAAATCCTTTAGAGTGGAGAGCTCTGTCATGTCCTGCTAGAAAGCTGGAGGTTTATGATATAGCCTGGTTACAGTATTAAACTTAGCCATCCAAACTTGGGTCTGTCTTACCACCCGAGGCATCCATTTTCTTAAGTCTTGACGTTCAGTGAAGCTTTTAAAAGCATTAAGCTAACGTTCACTGACAGCCTGTGTTTCAGAGCTTATTCTAGTCACAATGTAGCCTGCAGTTCTGTGGATTGCAATTGCTAGGATTTCACAAGAGCAAATTTTAGACTAAAGAAATCGATAACCAGAATGCTGTTGTAACAGGAAGCTTTTTATCAAATAAACTTTTGCCTGTAGTGTGGGTGCTTTTTGGTGGCTTTTTTCTTTGAAGAATTCCAGAGACAACAACTCTATAAAACATAATGGCAGATGTTGCCCACTGAAAGACTGGACTCCTTTGCTTCTCCCAGTCTTTGGTTCACATCTGTTGAAGTTGATGATACCCTCTCCTGGAAGAGTGTGATAGAGAATATTTTAGGTAATGTGAAGTCAATGTGCTGCCGTGTCTGGCTAAGGGAAGAAGTAACTAAATCTAGATGGAAACTATTAGCATATTAAGTCTCCACGTTTGGTTAAATGAAAGTCTGTAGTTGCAAAGACTCAGGTTCAGAGACTCAAACACTTCTGTTTCAAGACTTGTTTCCCTCTGACGGTAAAGGAATGGGGAAGGGTCATGTATTGATGTCCACATTTGGTGGGCAGCAGTGTTGTGTAGTTTATTAGGAGAAGTACTTTCTGTTTAGGGCACAAATCGTGATGCTTGTACTGCTACTTCATTTATTTCTGTACTTCAGACTCTACGGTTTTCATTTTCTGTTTAGTTGTGATTTACCAGTGGCACAAGGTCAAATGTATCAAGTGTGTAATTTGAGGATTGTTAGGCTTGAAAACACCAGCTCTTCCTATATCAGAATTTGAACAGGATGTCTTCATCCTCTTTCATTCTGCTGTCTTAAATACAGAGTTTGAAGCTAAAGGCTGCCTCGAGTAAAATTGAGTACCAGATTTTGCTGTTGTGGACAATTAGCCCCAAAATACAGCTTCTGGCCATGATTAAGTGATGAAGCTTGGCTCTCTGCTGTAATGTTTTTCAGAATTCCCAGATGGTCATATCTCATGGCCCGTTTGTTTTACTTGTTTGGATAGTTAATCTTATTTGGATTTTGGTTTGCTCTCCCCCACTGGTTTTAGCACATATTGGAGAAAGGATTGCTGTGTGTTGTGGAAGGGCTTTTGTAAAGGCCTGTATTGCTGAGCTCATTTTCCTGAACTCACAAAAGCAGCGATGCAGGAGTGTGGTTTGGGTGTAGTACGTCTTCAGGGGAGAGCTAAAATACTGGACAGACTTTTTTTGACGTTGGGCAAGTTATTTAATGATCCAGTTGGATCATTCTGGGCTAAGGTTTTTCCTGTAAAATCAATCTATGCCAAAATTACTTCATATAATGGCATGTTGGAAACATTCTGGGGAGCAACAGAATGCTTAGAAGACTGTTAAATTAATCATGTAGGTTCCTGCATTAGTGTTACATAGGAAGCATTTCCTTCCATTCTCAGGCCAGTCTGTGTACTTAGCTCTAGCCAGCATAACTTCTATGGAAACTAAACAGTTCTCCTGCCGTGAGAACTCAAATGTCAATGCCTTCTGTTATGGAAGTGTAGCTGAGAAATGGGAAGGGGGAGGTTGTGGAATGTTTGCAAAAGTCACAAATGAACGGTAATCCTGGAGTCAGATTTCTCTCTAATTTGCACTTATTCTTTAGACCAGTTATCTATAGAATAAATGTATTATAGTTGGTCTATAAACACAATCAAAACTTTAAGTCAAGTGAGCCTTCCAGTTTCTCAGTTCTCACTCTTATGTTTCAGGGTGTCAAGCCAGCCAGCTTCGATAAAGTAGCAATCCCTGAAGTGAAGGAGATTATTGAGGGATGCATTCGGCAAAACAAAGGTGAAAGGTGAGTACTTGAGGTCCTAGCTGCTGTCCAAGTCTTTTATTTGTGTTGATATCAGATCCAGTTAGTTCCTGGGGTCTTTATGTTAGCTGTAAGTTGGGAAGCCAGTGATACTTTTGTAGCTTCTGTTCGTTGGTAGATTCTGATGCCGTGGTTGCTTTAGAGAATTAACACTGTCAGGAAAAATGCAAATGCTGTAGTAACCATCCATGTCAGTTTATTCAGAAATTTTACTGCTTTTATTAAAACTTTGACCCAGTCAGCAAAATCGTGGAGGACAATCCTTTCAGATTTCCAGGTATTTGGATTTGGTTTGTTGGTTTTGTTCTGTTTTCCATGGTATTTTTTCTATTCCTGTGATTCTGTTGGTATTTTATCATTAATTTTGAGGACTCCACTTAATTTTGAAATTCTTGATGCTCGTTTCTAGCCACATTTTCTGCAAGATGACTTCTACTGGAAGTGGTTAACTTACACTATTACAGGAAATCTGTAACTGCTCTATTGGGTTATTTGTGGAGTTAGTTTTTTTTCTGCTTTTACATGGCTGTTGTTTACTGACTGTCCTAATTAAGATTGCTTCAGCCTTTTTCCCCTCTCTAGCCTCCCCCTCTTCTGTTTAGACCAAGTTATATCTGTCCATGGATGTTTATTCATCCCCTTCTACTAACTCTTGAAGTTTTACATCTGATTGTGTTGTTGTGTATTTTTAATTTCAGTGCTTTTCCTTAGTTTTAAACAACTTAGTATTTTTCTCCCCATTTTCAGTTCATTTTGTGGCTGCACATCCCTTATTTCTTGCCATTTAGTTTAAGCTGTTAATTAGTATTGTTAATGCTGTGCATATAGGAACATGAATCTCTTTTGTACCCTCAGGACAAAACTTGTAATTGTGCCAAGCAGAATGCAAGATGAAGGGATTCGAAATAGTATAAAACAGGAAAGGAATCCTGTGGTGTTCGTCTAGTGCTGAATTTACTACATGAGGCTTTTGATAAGATCTTGAAGTAGATTGAAATACATACTTGGATTACTGCATTAATTTGGGGACTAAGGGTTGTGTACTAGATATATATGTTTAGATATACCCAAGCTACCTCTTTATGGTTTATTATTTAATATATATTCTGTTCATTTGGCTTTCATCTTTTGGTTCTTCTGCTGACCAAGGTGTGGTTGGTTTGTTTTTGTTTTTGTTTTGTTTTTTGGTACATCTGTAGCATTGTTGCATTTTGTTTCTCATTTATGCTTTTAAGGAGAAATTTGTATGCTGGTCTGCCAAGTAATTCATGAGATGCGCATAAAGTTAGAGAAGAAATTTGGGGGTCATCAGGCAAGGATATTCCTTAATATTTTATGAAAACCTAATAACTGTATGTGGTTTCTGTGTTCTTCCCCAATATGCTAGATATGCTATTAAGGACCTTTTGAATCATGCTTTCTTCCAAGAAGAGACTGGAGTACGGGTAGAACTAGCGGAGGAAGATGATGGAGAAAAAATTGCCATTAAACTCTGGCTGCGAATTGAAGACATCAAAAAACTCAAGGGCAAATATAAAGATAATGAGGCAATAGAGTTTTCCTTTGATTTGGAAAGAGATGTCCCAGAGGATGTAGCACAGGAAATGGTAAGTGCTGATGATTTTATAAAGCTTAGGAAGTACTGGTGTTTTCTGACAGTGAAATGTGATCTGTCACCTCTGCTTTTGCTGTTGCTGTCTGGAAATAAAACTGGTTCAGAGGTTTGTGAATGAGAATTTAGTGCCAGAGAGAGTGTTAGCTTTTGCTGTAGCACTGCAGCAGTGGCTGTCTGTGACAGTCTGAATTCTGTGAATATATCCTCCTTCAGGTGGAATCTGGCTATGTCTGTGAAGGGGATCACAAGACAATGGCGAAAGCTATCAAGGACAGGGTATCTTTGATTAAGCGAAAGCGAGAGCAGCGTCAGTTGGTGCGAGAAGAACAGGAGAAGATCCTTCAGGAAGAAGGTAGTCAGAAGCAGCAGCTGGAGCAACAGCAACCAAGTGCTTCCTATGCAGGGTCAAAGCATCCCCAGTCTGTCACTGGTACTACTCTTGTCCCCACTGCTTCAGCATCGGTTTCTACACAAGTGGAGCCTGAAGAGCCGGAAGCTGATCAACACCAACAACTGCAGTTCCAGCAGCCCAATGTATCTGTTCTTTGTAAGTGTGTCAGTTGGTTTATTTAGCAACTCTTGCACTTACACACTTCTTCCCCTTAGTCTTACACTTTTGGTGGCTGTAACAGTAAATATCTTATGATGCTGTCTGCTAAAGAAGGATAGCCCACTAGAAAGCACAGCAAAATAGGATGCATTCCTGTGCCTTATCTGAGCCAAGTCTTGGCACAATTTGCAGTCCAGTCTCTCAGCACAAAATCATTTCTCTTAGTTTCAGGGTAATACACTGAAGGAACGGGGGCACCTCAAGCATGAACATGTGTCCTTGATTTTCCTGCCCTATAGGGACAGTATATTCTGGCCCTGCAAAAGGCTGTGTACTCTGGCACCAGTGCAGATAAAGATATTAAAACCACTTATCCTTGTTAACTTAGGTTTAAGGTGGAAATGAGATAAATCTACAAGTAGTTCAACTCATAATTTGCTTTCTGAAAAGGCTGTATTTTCTGTTTTACATACTGTAGATGAAAAGATGAATTAATACTCCTGTCTCTTCCTCTTCTGCCATTCCAACATTTGAATTGGTATTTGAATAATGATGGTAGATGAGAACTTCTATATTAGAATGATGAAGTTAAAAAGCAAATTATTGTCTGTTCTTTAGGTACAGGGATTTTACACTGACTACTAAGCCTAGTTCTCTATTGTGCCTAGGTGGTGCAGCTGCCAGCACAACCCAGCTGTTTTATATGTCCATGTAAAATTTAAAATAATGATTTCAAAACCCTTGAAAGATCATTCATAATGATATGGAATTTAGGTTTCTATGTCTAGTCTAGCCTTTTGGAGGAAACACACTTTATTATTAAGTATCTTCCCACTTCTGAAATTAGTAATTTTCAGGGGTTAGGGGAAGGCATATCGATAATAAATTACTGTATCGAGTTAAAGTATTTTTTTTAACCAGCCTTAAAACTACAAGAGGTAAAAAGCTGTTAAGGCCCACGTGACACAGCACAAACATCAGTCTAACATTTGATCAATTATAATATCTTTCAAGGTTTGAATCCAGATGGCAGTTGTTGAAATGCGAATTTTTGTCTTGAACTTCTACAGCTGATGGGACAGTTGACAGTGGCATGGGGTCGTCTGTTTACGCTGAATCATGTGTGGGCAGTCAGACGGTGTCCTATGGTTCCCAGCTTGACCAGTCAGCCTCCAGCACTGCAGTCCAGGGATACGCAGCTTCAGTTGGCCAAGTGCAGTCCCAGCAGCATGGAGGATTTCAGCCACCTGCAGGGGTAAGCTGGGGAGTATTGCAAATGCATGGAATTAGCTGATTTTTGTATGCGTGTTTGAAAGGTGAGGGCAAAGTCTGCCAGGCCATCTTCCGTGAGTGTTTTGTTTTCTGTAGGATTCAAATTCTACATGGGAGTAGTTAGGGGCTTTTTTTGCGAGGTGACTAAGTTTAGAGGGGGAAAGTAAAAGTGCAAGGGCATCCTTGTCTCTAAAGTTGATTTTTTTTAATCTTGGGTGCCCTTACACAGAACAGTGAGTTAGGTTTTTTTTATGGATGGAAGTAACATCCTTGGAATAAGATTATCTCAAGAACGTAAGTGTTCATGAATGTAAGACTCATTTGGGGAGGTGGTCTCTGTATGTGTATATGGAGTTACCAGCTGGTCTAGTTTGAAGAAGGGATTAGAATAATTTGAGCTACTGTATGAAATTGCTGTGTGTGTTCTGTGAGGCTTTGATTACAGATTTTTGCAGGTAAGATTTTTTTGACTGTTATAGAATGCTGCATGTGAGAACTCCAGACTGAAAAGACCCCACATCCTTGTTCCCAGTTTTATTTCTAGCTTGTGTTGATTTGCTCATCATGCGTATTCCTTTTCCCTGGAAAGTCTGCACTGGGCACAAATACTTTTCCTACTATGTTCATTTGTGTTGCCCTTTTATTTTGGTATGTTTTTTTCCTTGGTATGTTTTTGGATCTGGTAAGAGACTATGCAGAAATCTATTCTAACTTTGGAGTAGAACTTCTGCTACTTTTATATTGTCTTCAGTGGTTTCCTTGTCCTTTGTTTTTTACACAAATAAAAGTCTGAGGCAGAGACATTATGGTATAGTGTAATAATACCATAAAGGAGAAGATGTGTCACTTTAGACTGAGAGTCCTCACTTCTGGTAGCTGTGGTTGTAGGCTTTGTTGCAGAATCACTGGTGTAACTAGCTTTTTGGAGAACAGGCTGGTATCACTCACAAGCAAAGCATCTCCATCTTTTTCCAACACACTTAACCTGAGGCGTGTGGTACTGCGAGTCCTTGATGATGAGTTCTTAATCCCTCTAAATAAGCTCTTGTTCTGGGTAAGCTATATTTTGGTGTAATCCTTTGAGAGGGGGAGGGAGAACAAGCATATGATACAGGTTTAGCCAAGCTGCTTAGTTTACTGCAAAATGTGCTCATGCTGTAGGATGACAACAGTGGTACCAGGAGGCTGCCAGAATGGAGTAGAACACTACAGGAGCTACTAACCCCGTTTTGGGAAGACAGGATGACAAGTCGAAATTATATTGGCAACTGGAGAAATGGCCTTAATCATAGAACACAGTTCAATCAGGACAAGAACAAGGTTCATGCTTAAGTGGAATAATCAGCTACACAAGTACAGAATGAGCAACAACTGGCTAGGCAGCTATTCTGGGGAAAAAAAAAAAGTCAGGGATTACATTGTTCCACAAACTGGACATGGTCAAAAACATCATGCTATTATGGAAAAAGGCAAACATCACATTATATGAAATAGTAGTTCTGCTCTTGGCCATTGGTAAGTCTATCCTGGACACCCTGATTGAGTGAATTTGAGGGTGAACTGAGAGACAGTTCAGAGAAGAGTGCTAAAAAACCCCACCAGAAATACAAAAAACATGGTTTTTATGGGAAGACTGAAAGAGTTGAGCCTGTGAAAGATGAGCTGGAGGAGAGAGAAAGCTGTAAAAGACTGCTATAAAATAGGAGGTTGCTAATCAGATCACAACATTGTTGTTAGGTAGAATAAGAAATCATAAGCATAAGTTTTCTAACCAAAAAAGACAATGAAGTACTGTAGTCTACATCAGTGGAGATGTTTCTGAACAATTCGTATAAATGCAAGTCAGGAATGATATATAACTACTCCCACCTTCAAATAGATGAAGATATATTTAGTTAACCATTCAAGTTCTTATACCTCTCTCCCAAATTTTTGAGCAGTCTTGTAAGATTTCTCCCATCAAAAATCTTTAAAATCAGATCTCCACTGAGATCTCCATCAGATATCTTGATGTTTTTTTTCTAGGGGTCTGTATTTGATTTCAGTTAGTTTAAGAAATTGTGGATTAGGTCCATAAGAAGCATATAATAGAGAAGGGAAACTTGCAGTTGAAGACTGCCTCTTTGTCATGTTTCTATTCATTCATTAAAACATCCACAGCAAAACACACACACACACACAAAAGGCAATAACAAAAAACCCCAAACCAAACAGAAAAATGCAAATCCCATCCCAAAATTTCATTCTGTTTTTTTGGATTTGATTGGATTTTGACCTGTGGCCTTCTGGATTGTGGCAAGATTACCCAATCCTGATGCTTTTATTGGCCCAGCATCTGGAAAAGGCTTGTCTAATTTTACAGAATTTTCCAAACATTGAACAGATTTTTTTCCACAACTCATGTTGTGGAGGGTGTAATGGTTAAATTTTAATGGTAATATTTTAGTTAATAAAGAGCCAGCTGCATACATTTAGTCCACTTAATTCAGGCAGAGGGACTGTCTCAGTAGAGGAACTGGGTGAGGTGATACCTGTGAGCACACACCCACTCTCTAAACTGATGAATGTTTGAAAGTTCATCAGTGTCTGTTTAAGTTTTTTTATCTGCCAGGCTACCAGATGCTTTGAGAACACACAGTATGGGCTGCTTCCATGGCCTCAGAGAAAATACTGTCTGTTCTGCCTTCCACATGTTTCCTGTGAGGGTACAAGGGAGCTTCCCACACTGCTCAGTAACCCAAGGCAAACTTGGGTCCTCAGAGGTGCACACAGCCTGTTCCCAGTGTGTGTTGGCATTCATTCAGCATTCTCATATCTTGTTGTACCACACATGAGTTAGTATTGGGCCTCTCATTGTGTGTCTTCATTTCTTCTCTACCTCATTATAGTTCTTGCTCGTTTTGTTATTCTTTTTTTTTTTTTGAAGTGTTCAATTCTTAACTTTTGTTTTCCTCCTTTAGCCTCAACGTGGTCGTAGCATGTCAGTTTGTGTCCCCCACCTTCCTGCTCTTCCCTGTATGTCCTGCATCCCTCTCAGTGCTCCTTGCACCCCACCACCAGCGCTGTCTGCACCTCTTTCTCCTTTCTACCTTCGGACTGTCCCTGAAGAAACCTTTGCAGAAAAGCTTTCTAAAGCCCTGGAAAGTGTCCTGCCCATGCACTCTGCCTCTCCACGCAAGCATCGACGCTCCAGCCTGCCCTCCCTCTCTGTCAGTCCTGTATGTGTTACCATTTGCCTCCTGGCACAGTAAGATAAGTTATCATTAAATACATCCTGGGCTTTGGGCATTTTTAAAATGAGAAAATGAAGAGTTGAGTCCTTACGCTGTGCTGCTGGAATGTCGAATTTTAAATTTTTTTCTTTTTCCCTTCTGTGAACATTATCAAACAGTGGCTGACCATCTGCCTCTTGTATTTTAGGGTGGTATAAATGTAAATTACCCGTTTATACCAGAGAAGGTAAAGGAAAGACTATTTCTTATCATAGTGAGAAGAATAGCTTTTTGGTTTCAAATTCAAAGTAAACACTGAATGTTAATTAAGCCCTGCACAAAACAACCAGTTTTAAAAGCTTGGTTGCAGTGGCTGGTTATTCTGAAAGTTTTGGCTAGCTGTGACAGTGATTCTAGAAATGTAGAGTAAGAATACCTTTGAAAATTTTTCTGTAAGTTTTAATCAGAATTGCCACTTTAACTGCTTCTTGATGGGAAGAAACCAAAGTTTCATGTTTTGCAGAAAGTCAGATGCAATATAGCTTGCAATACAGGAGGTAGTTCCTTTTCAGTTTTGAGCTTCAATTTACACAAAATAAGTTTTGAGAAGCATTTTTGTGTAAATGAAGTGAGTGGAACCAGTTTGCAGAATGTAGGAAGAGTACTTCAGCATGTAGGGCCTTGTTAGTATTGGTCCATATGGAAATTTGCTGCTGCTTTTCCAGACAAAAGGGGCTGGGGAGAAAGTAAACAATGTGGAAATGGCAACTGGAATAAATCATAAATGCCATCTGTCTTGGACAAGATATTTGCTACTGACTCCCACAGGTTTTTTTTCCATTAGGGTAGAGAATACCTTCTCTCAGCACACTGTAGGCAGAAATGAAAAACTGCAAAATTACTAAATTTTTTGGTATTCTTACACAGAAACCTCTTTACTGAAATCTTCCCTTCAAATCTTAAATACGATAAGCCTCATTTGAAGTAGTAAATGAGATGGAGTGGAATTGCCTGAGGACTCTACTCTTACTAAACCTGTGAATGTTTTAATGTCCGGGCAAGAGTTAGGTTTGTTTCAATGGGTATTCATTTTCAGTGTAAAAAGGTGTGGTAAAATGGATCGAGAGAGATAAACAACCTGGGCAGAACCCAAAGGTTCTTTAGTTTTATCAGAGGCTTTTTTTCTTCACCTTTGTGTTGGAATCGTTCAATTTTGTCTCATAAGAGGTTTCTTTCTAGCTCTCTGGATAACATACACTGTGGGTTTTTGTGTTGGAAAATACTAAGATTTAATGTCATTTTATCTTCCAAGTGCCAACTAGAGGCTCTGCATTGTTGCTGCTCTCAAGTTCTGAATTTCATATTCCACATATGGCAGTGACCTCAGGGGTTTGATTGGATTTCAAGCACTGATCACAATGGATAGGCTGTGACAATAAATCTGTTTCCATTCTCAGGAGCAAAACTGGTTTCTTTTTGTGAATTATTGGAATTGAACTGGAAAAGCAGCTCTAACACAAGCAAATGTTCCCATTTGTATCTATGCCTGCCATGGATGTATTTAATGGATATTTACAACTCACCTAAATTTCCTGAGTACTGTATGTTTTTGACCATGAATTGAGTGTGAATTCTATAAAGTTACTTCACAGAACTGCCTAGTGAACTGTGCATGTTGATGTGCTTTCACTTTTAATGTATGAATTACCTGTCTTGTTCATGTCAATACAGCCTCAGCATCCACGTGGGGGAACACCAACGTTCCCAGATTCACAGATATTTTTCCCAACCGTTCATGAACGGCCGGTGTCTTTCTCACCACCACCTGTCTGCCCGCCGAAGGTGGCAGTTGCTCAGCGGCGCAAGAGCACTTCATTTTTGGAAGCCCAAACTTGCCACTTCCAGCCATTGCTGAAGACTGGCCAGAGTTTAGTTCCACCTGGTGGTAGTCCCACCAACTGGACACCAGAGGCATTTGTTATGCTGAGCACAGCAGCTCAGAGAGTCGCTGGGGAGCCTCTGCATGTGCAAGTTAATCCTGTGTTTGAGCCAGCTCCTGTCCACAGTGACTATAGATCTGGACCAACACCTCCAGAGGATGCTCACTACAGAATGCATCCAGAAGCTGTATATTTGGTGGGCATGCACTATCCATCACAGGTATCGGAGCAGTATGATCAAGTAGCTTATAACTCTCACGCAACTGAACAGCATTTGAAGCAGGTTTCTGAGTCAAACCATGGGCAAGGTGGTCCTTCACAAAGCTCTGTGTTCGATTTTCAACCGGGGCAAACGTACCTGGCAAGACCCGTTCAGAACCTGAGGCTGGATTCTGGGATGGGTCCCCTTTCTCCATTATCCAGTGTTTCTGCTCCTCTGAGTGCAGACCCTGCTCAGATGACGTTCCACCAGGTGTTTGTTCCTCACTCTGCCCCGGCTGTGCTCTCTCACAGTGCTGATGGCAGAGCGAGCTGTGTCTTTGAGTTCCATGTGCACACACCGACTTCTGCCTCGGCAGAAGGGGCAGTTTTACCCCCGCGGGTCTACAGAAGTCGCCGGGGCTCTATGGAGACCAGTCAAGAGGAATCCACCCAAGGCATAGGGTCGCATGGTCGGCTTCAGCCTGTGACAGAGGAGCAGTGTAACTATCTTGGTGCTGGGTTAGCAGGGCCCAGAGGGGGCTCTGCCAGGCGGAGCTGGCTAGAAGGAAGCCCAGAATACTCCAGTGATTCCTCACAGCTGACTTCCTCTGACACTGGTGATTTCCAGTCTCCTCCCCCTACAGGGGGCTCATCTTCTGCTTTTGGTTCAGACTTCTCATTACCCATTGTTCAGCTGCCTCAGAAGGTGTTGCAGGAGTCACAGCTCTTCATCTGCTTCCCCCAGGGAGCCTCAACTCAGCAGGCCTTGTCCACCTCGCTTTCATCAGGACCACCTGCATCCTATCCTCAGGTTACAGGAGCAAACCTGTCCAGAATTTCTCTGCTTTTTATAAGTCATACAGTGCACTCATAAAGGGGAGCCTTACTTTTAGATTTGCTCCTTATGGTTCTAAGTATTAGCGTTCATGGGGATGTCTTTCCACCAATCTGTACTAGGATCCCTTTACCAGGTTGCGATGAAATAATGAGGCATCAGCAACCATTTGGTTTGTGTTCAGATTTGGCTGAAATATCGGTAGGGCTTTTGTGTTAAGAGTAAAAAAAAAAAAATGTTAAGTGTTCCTCCTGGGACTACTTGGTTTTTTGGGTTTTTTTTGGGTGAGAGAGAGCTGGAGGACCAAATTGACTTTTAATCAGTGGTTTCAATGAAATGTATCTCCTCCACAGTTGGAATCAGCAGTGACAGTAAAACTTTGTGTTTTTGTTGCTGCTCCTTAATTTTAATGAGAAAGTGTTATGTGAGGTTGAACTTTCATATGGATAATGTTTCATTAGACAACAACAAGGTTATGTTGCTGACTGACCAAAATGCAAGCGTTTTTTCTAGACTTGAGATAAGAAGGTGGGAAGAGAGGAAGGGAAGGAGCTGTATCATGTACACTTAACGTGGATTTGAAATGTTTTTGGAGGATCTTTGAAGAAACTAAGTGGGCTGAGTAGTTAATTAATGGCACGAATGACTGTTGCTAATAGGTATTGCCACCTTATAAGCCTAGAATATGGTGTCCTTTTAAATAGCAAAATTGGAGGCCTGAAGCTTAGTCCGGAGGTACATGTTTTGTCAGCATATGTGGTATTTACACTTGCAGTGGTCAGTCTTTCGCACACTGTGACTGTGAGGTGTGTGTGTAAATACGTTGTGTCTGCACTTTAGTCTCAAAATTCTCATAACTTTTTGTGAAAAGAGAAGGTTTACTTCAAGTAGACTTCTCTTTTACCTCTTCTGTCAGTGGAATTAGGGGTTCTAACGTTTTAGTTATTGGAGTATTAGCAACTTTGGGATTTGTGGGAAGGAAAATCATTTTGCTTTACTGTGGTAAGATCAATAACTAAGCATTCAAGGCTTTCTATATGGGATAACAGGTGTTTTATTAAAGCAGAAGCAGCTTTAATCACTAGTCTAATAGATAGCAGTACTGTGCTGTAGGAGAACTTGTAGAGTGAATCTGCTACTCCAGAAGTTTGAAAACTACGTGGAGATTTTTTTTTCTTTATAAACCTTTAAGTTGTCAGGAGATGAATTCTGATGGATGTAAAATAAATCTGGAAAACAAAATAAGAGATCATGATTGTTTATGGAAAATAAGTTCTGGGGTCTTTTATCAAATTCATTAAAAGATTAGAATTTGAAACCCAAACTAAGTCAATACGAACAGATGCTGTGGCAGTGGGATATAGCACGTGTTTAGATCTTAGCCAGTAAGGACCTCAAGCTTCTAAAACAGCAAAGAAAAAAATGTTTCCCTTTATTGGCAGTCTGCTTTCCCCAAAGTTTCTATAATTAAAAAAAGTATGTAATTTTAATAAACTTGTTCCTAATGAGCTTCTGCAAACTGAATGATTACAGCATTAAGGAATTTAAGTAGATATTTCTGATATGATACATATGCACCAGATAATGCTTCTTACAAAGGCAGTTCACCAAAGTGGTGCATGCTCAGGGAGCTCATCTGGAGGTCTTTGTCTAGTGTTCTTCCAGGAGCTGATGAAGGAATACAGTTGTCACAAAAATCGTAATGCAATTCCTGGGATCTGATCAAAAATTGTCAGCTACAAAAATAATGAAAACCCATTCCATTTTCCATCTCCCACATTCATTTGTATGCCACTTACCCATTTTTTTCATTGCTTATTCAAAAATTCTGTCTTAGCTAGAATGTGAACCCCTACATTACCTAATATCCGATTCTTGGTAGCCTTTGAATGGGAGTGACTCTGGGAATGATTACTAGCCTGTATTTTGACATATCTTTCCAAGGAAACTTGTGACATGTATGTGTACTGGGTATGTTGTAATTGGTCTGGAATTCTTTATACCTTTGTGCTTGGGGTTTTTTTTTTTTATGGGTAGTTTTATTTCCATATACCCTCCTTTTATCACCCCACCTGACTGTGTGTAGAACACATGTAAAGATAAAACTTAATGCCTCTATTTCCAGTTGTCATGCCAAGGCATCCCACTTTTAAAGCATCACCAGTGGAAGAAGCAGCTGGTAGGCTAATCTGTGTCGTGTTGAGGGGTTGCAAAGACTTTCTGTATTGGTTATTTTGGAAGACTTAAAATGAAGTTCGAAACTCTTCTGCATTGCTCTGCTTTGTTCTGGTTGTTGTAGTGGAATTTGGCCAGAAGGATTGCTTGTCCAAAAGGACAGCTAGAAATCTATTCCAGCCAGATCATTCCAGGCAGAAATTATTTTAATTGCCTGTGGCAGAAACCATAGGGTATTTTAAGCTGACTCTTTTCTTTTTCCCTCCTCCAGACACAGGTGCAAGGCCAGCCAGCCTCAAGCACTGCATCGGTGCCATCCCAGCCTACCCAGCACACTCAGCAGGTAAGATCACAGTTCCTAAATCCAGGATTAAAATACTCTTAGTATAGGATTTTGATGACTCTTTTAAAAGCAATTGACTACCTCTGTCACACTTCAACCCATAGTTTTGCACAAAAGCAAAGGAATCCTCTCACTGGGAATTCTTACCCCGTCTAACATGCTATGAGATATGCCTGGACTTTCTGGAATTTATTTTTAAGATCATGTTAATGCTTGTTTTCCCGTGCCTGTCTTCCCCAACTTCCACCTGAGCTTGCAGTGGCAGTACCGTTCAAGCTGAGATGTGTCAGGATCTGCAAGTTAGACTGTCTAGACAGGCAAACTTCATTCTTAGGATTTCTCCTAACTGGAAATCCTATCTTCTGCAACATTCTCTTCTCTTAACTGCCTGTTCTTCCTTTATAGAATCCTCATTCTTGTTCTCACAGGTGAAATAATTCTGTTGCAAGATTTGGTGCCGATAGTGTAGTTGTATTAGTGTTGCTAATAAGTAATTGCTAAAGCTTAATTGACTTGGCAAATTCTGAAGAACCACAGATATTACTTGTGAGAGAGTAAAAAGTAAAATTTAAGTAGGATATGCTTTAAAAACCTCTGTAGGGGGGAAATACAGCTTCTGCTTCTTTTCTTACTGCAGAGTGCACAGCAGCCAGCCTCTTCCCAACAGGCTGGACAATACCAGCTGCAGCAGCCACCAGTTTCTGCTGGCACAACTCCTGCACAAACTGTCTCTCAAACTCAAACTTCACAGATTATGCCGATGCCTCAGGCAGCAGCTGGGACACAGGTAAACAAAATTCTTTCTAGCCAGAAGATTAATTTTTTTTTTCTTCACAGCCGGCAAATTCAACATGCTGCTACTCTCACTTTTGTCATCTTTTCTAATGGTTCCAAAACATTCATCCAGGCAATAGTATTCCTAGTGTACTGCAATTGTCAGTTTTGTTGGAAAATGTGTTGCAAACCTTTTCACGTGTGGCAGTCACGAGTAATTTGAGGGAGGGATGGTACTTCCATGCACCAAGATCTTTAAATCGTCAAAAATATCAGGAGGTATATTGATGAATGGTGTGTTGTGAATGGATTTTCAGGAACTTGTCATTTCTGTTTCCCATACAATGTCTATCTTCTGCACCATTATATATTCACTTACTTACGTAGTGAACCACAGTACACCTTTCTTCACTCTGCCATCTTTCTTACTCATCTCTTCTCCTTTACTCCCTGGTCAAGAAGCTTCTGTTACTGAATACTGCTTCATTTTGGCTCATATCTCTGTTGAATGTGTGAGCCTTAATTTTGTTCTTAAAATTATTGTTTTGTTGCTTGTTCATCTAAACTGCTTTTCCAGTTGCATCGTTTGCTGGCTTTAATTGACATATCCCCTGCCATTCTCTGAATGCTGGCACAGTGGATTTTCATTTTCCTCTGCTTTAGTCCCCATACCCAAAGCTGACAGATTTGTTGAAAGATTTGCACTTCTTTCCTGTAAAAAGGCAGGCCTTGGGTCTGAGGACAGAGTTGAGGGGAATTTGATTCTGTTTATGCACAAATCAGTGCTTCAGGGTATTTGAACGTTGCTCTTTCACCCGCTGTGGGTGTCTGTTTCAAGAGCCTGTTGAGTTCTTCAAGGGAAGTGTTGCAAAGAGAGGACCGCTTGGAACTCCAGCCAGCTTCCCAGCCACTCTGCCAACTGTGCTCCCGCCCACTTTAACAGAGTGCTGTAACTTGAATAATGCTTTCTTTGACTAATGTGTAAAAACTCTGCTTTCCGCAGCCCTGCTTTAAAAAAAAAAAATCTATCTCTATTTTCTTTACCTCCCCAGCTTCCTGTTTCCCAGCCAGTGTCGATCATCCAAGGCGAGCCTCAATTACCTGTTGCAGCACCTTCTCTCCCTCAGCCTTCAGTTGCCCCATCAGTCCCCATTGGCTCTCATTTTCTACCCATGGGACAGGCCTTGCCAACTTCCGTGGTTCCCCAGTTCCCAGTCTCTCAGTTGCCTGTAGCATCTCCTCATGTGACAGTGGCTCAGCCAGGTTTCCAGTCGCTGCCCATTTCGATGGCAGCTGGCATGAATCAGCCATTGCTCACACTGGCAACATCTGCTGCGGCAACTGCTGTTCCTGTAGGATCAACCGTTGTCCCTAGCCAGCTTCCCACAATGATGCAGCCTGTGGCTCAGCTGCCCAGCCAGGTTCTCCCACAGCTCCTGCAGCCAGCTGTCCCGTCCGTGGGATTGCCAGTCAGCATTGGACAAGCTGCTGAAGCTTCACTTCCTGCTGGAGATGCTCTTTACCAGGTATTGTTGCAAGCCAGCAGACCTCTTCTCCACATTTTTACCAGTTCCTTTAAGGTATCAGATCTAAACTGGGTGCCCTGGCCAACTCACTTTTCATAAGAGAGCCATTAAACCACCAACATGAATTCTGTTGTGTGGTAAAAACACATTTTAAGGTGGAGAGGAAAAAAAAAAGTCCTTGGATACCCTGGTGTTTTGAACTTTTCATATTTGGCACTGGAATTTGTCTAAAATGACAGAATCATAGTGCAGGACTCTGTTCAACCACTGTGTGAAAGAGGACAGCTTTATGTCCGAGAGATCTGTCAATCTGGAGAAAAAGAAAATCAAAACACTTGAACCTTAGAAATGGGAGATGTGTGCTGGAAAGCAAATCGATGGCAGCATATTCAACAATGTCAGTATTTCATTCCAAGTCTGGGAAGGGGTGGGACATGGAATTTCTAGAAATAAGGCAGGCAGCATGGATCTTGAATGCGACGTAAGTACCTGATGCTAGTCGTGAACTGCTTGACTGGTGGGCACAGACTGCTTAAGCTACTTTGTGTGATCACTGTGAAAATGGCAACCTGAATAATGACAAAGGTGTTCCTTGTTCCTGGGTCAGCTCATCCTGAGAGGACAGGAAGAACACAGGACTGTTTTTGCTATTAATCTCAAGAATCAACAGCAGTTTTATAACATTGAGCAGTAGTTGTTCTGCCTGAAAATTCTTCAAACTCATTTCAAGTCTCAGGCTTTAAAATATTAAGCTACATAGGCAGCTGTGAGAATTGGGAGGTGAAGGTTGTTTTGCCTAAGACTTGGAAGTATGAGTGGGAATTTGCTTGTTCAAGCATGGTGACTTGCAAGCTGGCTGCATGAGCAGTTTGCTCTGCTTCTTTGGGAAGATATTGGGAATGCTTGAATAAATACCGAAGGTTGGAAGATGCCCCTGGAACTGATGCTTTTTGCTGTTGTGTTTCCTAATTAGCTCTGACATTCACTGACTTGACCCCCCCCCGTTTCTGTTCCAGGGTTTCCCATCGCGGCTGCCGTCTCAATACCCCGGGGACTCGAATGTCGCACCTTCCTCTGCTGTGGCCTCTGCTAGCATTCCTTCTGCTGTCCTGTCCCCTCCCTTACCCACAGATGCAATGGCCCAGTCAGGATATCTCGCTCCTGTTGTGCAGCCGTATGGGGAACAGAACGTTCTAGTTTCCATGGGCAGCATAGGAGGACAGGTGCAAGTGCCCCAGCCTCCCGTGAGTTTAGCACAACAGGCCTCATCTGCCTCCTCACAGCAGGCAGCTTTGGAGGTAAATGTATGGAATATAATGTAACAATACTTTTAGGATTGAATTGTGCAACAGTGTGTGTGTGTGTGTGTGGGGGGAACTAATCCCTTCTGTGCTTGTCTTCAGTTGGAAACTAATATTTCAAATGACCTTTCTCTTACAGCAGAATGTCATGCCAATGTGGGGACCTTGTTGCCACTGGTTGTTCTGTTGGGAAGTGAGTGTGCCATCCTGCAGGCAAAAAGCAGTTAACACTTCACTTCTTGCTAGTCCTATGGACCATTTTTGCCATATCAAAGACAAACTGCAAATGATAGGCCTTGAGAATCTGTCATTATGCCTATTCCGTGCAGTGTTGTTCTTGCTAGGGAGAATTTGAATTGTCTTCGTGTTCTGCATTGGCTTGCCTTTTGCACATTCTGTTAGTAAGACTGTGACTGCATGGCAAACTGTAGTGACATGTAGAAGTAGAAAGGATGGCTGACTTCCTCTCCTCACCCCTCCCCAGGTGATGTTTTGCTTCACTGCAGTTTGCTCTAGAATCTTCTGTAAATTAGAGCTGTCTAGATGCCAGCTGTTTAAAAGTTCTAAAAAGGCAGAGGTTTTAGCTTTACAACTGGTTTGGGAGTAAGTTTGAAAGACTGCTGGGTTACTTGAGGAGGAACTGTATTCTTTGGGGGGTTCTTGATGTAGGTTTCTGTCCATAGGGTTCTCAGGGGGTCTCACAGACTGCTCCTTCAGAGACTCTCCCAGCAACACAGCCTGCTCAGTCTACCCCTTTGGCTTCCTCTATGGATAGGTAAGCATTGCGTTCTTTAGATTATGCTTCCATGTGTGATCTTTAGGTATGTTTTTTCACCAAGGATATTTTTTATTTCACTGAGGGTGTTCTTGAGGATGTGAGGAAATAAATGTCCTAGAGGAAAAATAGGGTTATAAGAGGCAGAGTAAGTTTTGATTTATGGCTGGGTATGGAGGGAATAAATAGGATTGTCTGTAGTGATTTAACTTCTAGTCCATTTTTATTTTTCATGTCCAGTGAATCATAAAGCATGTTTTTCTGTCCTTTTGACACTTAAACAGGATTCAGACTCCAAATAGCTTGAAGGCATATTCAGAAGATAATTTGTACAACTCAGCTTGCAAGAGGTGCAGCGAAATAATTGCTGTTAGGGTTGCTTGAGTAGAATTTCTAAGTGTTGACAGGACTCTTTTCTTTTTTCTGAGATTACACACATCTACTGCTGTCCAAAAGAGAGTATCATCTGGTGGGTTAAAGAGTATTGTTGCAACTATGGAATGCACGGATACTAATGTAGAGTTGCCTTTTTTCTTTTTTTTTTTTTCCAGTGCACATTCTGATGTTGCTTCAGGATTGAGTGATGGCAACGAGAATGTCCCAACTTCTAGCGGAAGGCATGAGGGGAGGGCCACGAAACGTCACATGCGGAGGTCCGTCCGCAGTCGCTCTCGCCATGAGAAGACTGCTAGGCCAAAACTGAGAATTCTAAACGTGAGTATTACTTATTTGTGTGACAGTTCAGTAGTGAGAGTCTGAAATTACTTCCTTTGAGGAACGTGTGTCTTCTGCCGTCTTGTTCCTTGCCCCCCTCTGCTCCCTGAGCACCCAAGCTATCCAGTGTATTTCTTTTGCTTCTGGAGTCACCATTCCAAATGTCATTTGCTAAGAGCTTTTTGGAGCATTAGATCTGGCAAAATTGGCTTGTTTAGCTACCAGTGGTTCCACAGACTATTCCAGAATACTTGATGTAACCTCAGACAAAAATGATGCTGTACATGGCACCATTTGTTAGATTGGAAAGAGAGAGGGAACAAGATTGTATTACACCAATACTGTTGGTTTGTTTCAGTGAACTTTAAAGAAAAAGCCTTAGATTCTTGTGCTTTTGGTTTGAAGTACTCTTTGCTTTTCTTTAGGTTTCGAACAAAGGTGATCGGGTAGTGGAGTGCCAGCTAGAGACACACAATCGGAAAATGGTTACTTTCAAATTTGATTTGGATGGTGATAACCCTGAGGAAATAGCTTCAATTATGGTAAGATACATTTTAGAGATGCAGAATTGAATCTGGTCTGACTTACTTTTTTCTCATGTTTCAGAATTGCTCTTCCATGTAGCATGGTGTGTGTTCACCTTATTGGTACACAAGCACAACGAGAAACTCTGGGCACAGAGTGGTATACCTGACTGACAGTTAATATTGCATGCACAATTCACGTGACAATTTTACAGTTTTTACCTTGGAATTGAGGTTTTATTTAGTAAATTTACCTCTGTTTTTTTGCAGTCTAATTTTTTTTAAAACAGCAAACAACTTTCTGGAAGTATCAGGTTAAAAAAAATTCTGGTTTATTTTCTAAGAGCAAACATTGCTAGATCTTTAAAACAATGTTTTGCCATTGTTCTCAACTAAAATAAGGTTCTGCCCTTAAAGTAAGGAATGGGAATCACTTTCTGGTTTCTGAAAGTCTGTAGTGACTGCGAAAGACAAAAGCAGCATCAAAGGAAAACAACCTCTTCATTCAATGTATGATGGCCAAGCATAGAAAATAATTCACCCTGTAGAGATACATTTAAATGAGAGTACTGTGTAGTGTGGACTAGAACACCTTTCTTTTTTTTATTTAAACTATTTTTGATCTGGTGCAGTCTAATTGAAACAGAGATTGTTTCAAGTGTAAGTGAAGTGAGGGAGGATGACAAACTGCAGTATCTTTTGCCAGCTTCTTGGGTAGCTGTGTTGGTGTGTACTGGCTTTGTACCTGCCAAAAGGAGCCAAACCAGTGACATGGGAAATAATCTGTCTGTGACTAATGGCTTCTTGAGAAAGAGGAAGAAATTGGTTCTTGGCTAAATACATGTATTGACGCTGTAAACAAGTCAATAACAAAGTCAAGTGCCATGAAATACACAGATGTCTGTCTTTGCCTCATACTTATGACCTTATATGATACCTCCAAAGTGATCCTATGGAGGAATTAGTGTTTGATTTTAAAAGAAACCAAAAAACTAAACAAGCAAAACCAAAACAAGCACACACAGCCCAAGCAACAAACCCCACAGTATTTGAAGATGGATAGAAGCAAAATAAGTGAACTGTGCATCCAAAATGCGGTCACATAGTTGAAAGTGTGCAACCTAAATTAGACTTCTGAATCTGGAATGTTGTGCTCGTGGGTTTCTCGTTGAATATTGAAGAAAATTCTGACTGTAAGATTTTATGGTTTCTTTTTTAATCATTATACTCTCTGATGTACCCCATATAGATACCTGTCATTCCTCAACTTAAAACGCTGAAGGTTTCTTTAACTAGGAAATTTTCTGCATTGCAAAGGCAGAGATAAGCACACATCATGCTTGACTTTCCTTTCTCTGAACCAGCATCCCAGAAACTTGATGTAAATGCAGTGTCTCAAGCTTTACCTCTAAGGCACTTTCTCTCTCTTTTCCAGCCGAGATACTGTGACTGACAGCTTTGCTTCTGTTTCATAGACTGTCTCTGCGAGTTTTACCAGGCATCTCTTCTTTCAGGAGACAGAATATTCTCCTGGGTCAGACCAAACCAAAAATGTCTTTCTAAATGTCATGTATACTTGTTTAAGCTAGTTTTCTCCAATATAAGCAGAAGGTAAAGCAGTACAATGTACTGAAACTAGGTGGGCTGAGCAATCTTCCTTTCCCTGTATTTGGAACGTAATTAATACTGGCTTTTATGTACTACAGCCAGACTTAAAATCAGTGATGTGCAACCTGCATAGAGTAGAAGTTGTACATGGCATGGAAAGAGAGAAGCACAGAACACATCTTGCAATACAGAGTTTTCTATTTCTTTTATGTTATAGTTCCCTTTATATGTGGCTCGTAATTAACATTACATTAGACAGGAGGAACTGCAGTAAGATAAGGCTGCTAATTTTAAATCTCCCTGTGCTAAGCAAAGGTTGAGGTGGCAGTCTGAAGAATTGAGACTGAATGTTGTTCCAGTGCGAAAAGTAAGCCAGGGCAAATACTTCTGTGCTGGAGTTAACTTTAGAAAGAATTGTTTTTCTCTGAGGTGTCACCATCTTTTTCTTGTGGAGAACAGCAAAGGGAGGACAAACGTTAGCACCAAGAGTAAATTATGGTTATTCAATATATTGTTTTGAAGTCATTTGTGAAAAATGAATGTTGTTTTGCTCTCTTTACAGGTGCAGAATGAGTTTATTTTAGCAACAGAGAGAGACTCATTTGTAGAACAGGTACGAGAGATTATTGAGAAGGCAGATGAAATGCTGAGTGAGGATGCAAGCGTGGAGCCAGAAGGGGATCAGGGTTTGGAGAGCATGCAGACAAAAGATGATGGCTTCTTCCCAGGGTCACAGGTATGTAAAGGACAGATCACCTTAGCTTTTTGTATTTTCCATTTTGAGTGATATGGCTTTGTGAGTAGAGCTAGTTAGAAACAGAAACTTCCTTTCATGAGAGATCAGAGATTAATACTTAAATGAAAACACAGAGAAAACTTCATATCAGATTGAGTGCCTAAAATTCACTTTGAAAGCTAAATAACAGAACTCTTACTTTTTGATGTGTTTGAAGACTTCTGAAGCTGCTGAATTTCCTAACAGTCCACTAAACAGTCTTAAATGCTAAGGCTTCTTGGGTTTGAGATTATTGTGAGGTAGGACAGTAAAATCCCCAACCCCTGTGCTGCTCACTGAGAGCCTGAACTAAGACCCTCTACCCCCTGAAATACTAAAAGATTGGATAGCTCAGTTAGGAAACATAGGTTTTGACATTTCCTGAATCTTGGCCTTAATTACGCCCAGAACTAGTTTGAAACATCTGTTTGTTTGTGGAACATTTAAGGAAATCAGTTGGACTGCCTGT
Organism: Oxyruncus cristatus; assembly: GCA_013399855.1. Lineage (NCBI taxonomy): Eukaryota > Metazoa > Chordata > Aves > Passeriformes > Cotingidae > Oxyruncus > Oxyruncus cristatus. The sequence continues at coordinate 1,159,004 of VXAY01007247.1, read as the reverse complement.
TAACAAGCGAGTGTATTGATCAGTTAGTTACACTGATGGTCTCTAAGCTTAGAAGCTCTAAAACCACTGTAGCTGACATTTATCTGGGCAGAATTCCTCTAGTTTGGTGATGGTGCTTGGGTCTGAGGTACTGCTTCTCTTAAATGCCCACATTTCAGTCAGCTAGCATTTTAAGAACTATCTTGTGGGTTTCTGTTTCAGAATAGAAGTTTAAACTTTATCTTACTTTACAGAAATTAGAGTTCAAACAGCCAGATCCTACATCTTCCATGCCACAAAGAATAGGTAAGTCTTTTGTGATTATTTTTTTTTTTCCCAACAGTTACCTTTTTCTGTTTCAGCGGATGGGTGCAGCCAAGTTTTTATTTTGTATGATGGAGTGCACATTCCATATTGCAGGTGATGTGTTTAGTTACTGTCAGTGTCACTAAACTTCTGACTTCTTTCTGCTTAGGGGTCCCTTCTAGCTCCTTTACCCAGGTTGTCCATTCTGCGGGAAGACGGTTTATTGTCAGCCCTGTCCCTGAGAGTCGGTTAAAAGAACAGGGCTTTTTCACCTCTGCTGTTTCTGGAGGAAGCGAAACTTCAGATATGGGTAAGTTGTCTAAACTCTTAAAAGCTGATGGCTAAGACATGCTCATCAAAACTGAAGTTCGCTGGCTAAACTGTTCCTAAAGACCTCTTGAAGTACTTGGGGAAGTAAGGAACTGCCTGTGCTCGTGAGGAGTGATCATAGTTTAGGTCATATTGCGCTGGGTTCTTAGCAAAAAAATTCTGATGGGTTTTCTGCAAGACTCTGAAACCTTAAATTCTGTATTTTAAGGTAAACCTGGATTTGTGTGGTGTGTTTTTTTTTTATTTTAGTTATGTTAAGATGTAAATGTGGTCTTAGTTTAGTCATAGATGATAATGAGCTTTTCCAAGTGGACTGATAATTTTCTGTTCTTCCAGTTGCTGCATCTCCAGTGCATGGTCCCGGAATGAATCTCTCCCACTCGGCATCATCACTGAGCTTGCAGCAAGCTTTCTCTGAGATGGGTCATGCTCAGATGACAGAAGGACCTAGTACAGCTCCTCCAGTGTTCAATCAAACAGTACCACCATTTCCACCTGCACTTTCTACCATGGCGGGCAGTGGTGCAACTCCTGCATCTGTCGCTGCTTCTTCAGTATCTGTTTCCTCCAGCACTGGTGTTTCTCTTCCAGAATCTGTTACTTTGCCTTCAGAAAATGCAGCTGTTGGAGCTGCACCAAGCACGAGTGTGCCAAGCTCTGTTTCTCCACCTCCAGCCTCACAATCTGGACAGCAGTCAAGTGGTGTCACTTCCAGTGTGAGCGCCCCTGCTTCTTTCTCCTTATCTACCACATCCCAGCCTGCTCAACCAGTAACTGGAGACATTGCCCCCAGCATCAGCACACCGTCGTCCTTGGCACTGCCATCTACCCAGGTTCCTGGTGTCACTGGTCTTGGTGTCGTTGCACCGGCTGTGACATCTCAGTCTACTCCTCAGATTGTAAGTAGTATGGGAGCACCACAAACATCCGCTGCCCTGTCTCTGGCTCAGAACGTGGCTTTGCAGCTTCCTCAACTTAGTAGCAGTGGCTCTGTGTGCAGTCTGGCAGAAACAACAGTTGTAAGCGCTCCACAGTCACTACCTGAGAGTGGGCAGTCTCTGGGCACATCACATCCCTGCAGTGCAGCTGGCTTGTCTCTTCCGATCTCGGCACCTTTGTCATCCTCAGTAGCATCCAGCGTATGCGGTTCAGTCGCTCAGCCAGTGATACATCCCTTGCTCATCCCATCAGGAATTACATCAACACCTGTCCTACCCCAGATTTCAGGGGCAACACCCATGCTGCCCCAGGTTCCCTTGCCTGGTGTCTTGCCACAACCGGTCACTAACTTGCCCGCCGTTCAGCAGACTTTGATACACAGCCAGCCTCAACCAGCTCCGTTACCCAACCAGCCTCACGTTCACTGTCTGGAGGCTGATGCCGATGCTCAGTCGAAGGCTCCTGGTATTGATGACATAAAGACCCTGGAAGAAAAGCTACGGTCTCTCTTCAGTGAGCATGGTAATGTGGGAACAGTACATCCGTCAGTATCTCTGGAGACATCGCTGGTGATGGAAACGACAGTCGTTCCTGGGATACCAACCACTGCTGTTGCACCAACTAAACCGCTGACATCCATTAGCACTTGTATACCTCCAAGCAGTTTGCCTCTTGGACCAACTGGCTTGCCAGTGCTGACTCCAGTTGCCACTCCCGGGCAAGTGATCACCCCCGTGAGCTACATTTCGTCCTCGAGCAGCATTGCAACAGCAGTAGTGAAACCAGGGACCTCTCCTTCCAAGCCCCCCCTTAGCAGGGTACCGGTAAGAAACGCAGTGTTGGTGTGAATGTTCAGCTGTTGTAGGAAACTGCCTTCTTGAGCAGAATCCTTGTTATAAGGTGAAATGTTTATTCAGGCAGAGGTGGCTTCATTTAATGTAGTATTGAAAGTTTTATGCTCTGATGGTTTTCATGTGTCCCGAGAGGTATTTTATTTTGTTCCTATCAGGGGAAAAAAGAAGTCCACTTCTGTAGTATGCTTTTGAGAAAAGTCTCTGGTGCCACTGTTAGTTTTTCCTAGTCGTAAACCACAAAGAGTAAAGCAACTGTGATTTGTTTTTTGCATTTATTTTTTTTTCTTGATGTTGCTTTTTCAACTAGAATTTGGTAGGCTTGCTTTAAATAGCTTTTTATCTTGTACATGATGACTAGAATGAGATGAGGTGGTTGTATAATTCACAAAGTGGTTAGGACAGCTTAGCTTTGCTTCCTGTCATTAGCCTGCTCCGTGCAGGCAAGGGTAAACCTGACTGCATTCTTTTTAAGTCCTCTGCTGCTTGTGTGGTGCCTGGATACTGTTCTCCTTTCAAATGTTAGAAAGTGCTGCTGTGAAAGCAGGATTTTGAGAAGTTTAAAAGATATCTGAAACCAGACTCTTTAGTTTGTTTGAATTGGGCTCTGTAAGCAAACACTCTTTCATAAAGAGATGGTAATAACTTAGAGTAACAACCTGGGAGGTGTTGTGGATGTTGTTACCTGCTCGCCAGCCAGATGTATCAATGTGTGAAATTAAACTACTTGTTTTCTTTTAAATGCCTCTCCATATTGCAAGACAGCCCATTTCAGTATTTTAAACTGTTGGTAGCCCTTTCCTTAAATGGAGAAGTAGCTCTTAACTGAAAATAGATTGAAGAAACTTTCAGGTGTTTAACAAACCCAAAACGTTACTACTCACTTCTTTTAGTTTCTGTAACATTCTTTTTTCACTCACCAACACTTGGTGTTGGTCATCTTTAGCTGGCCTTGCTGTTAACCAGTTTCAGGCCATTCAAACTGAGCTAATACTCCCAATATCTCCATTCAGTAGCAATCTTTCCCATGTACTCTTTGTATTCAAAGAAAGTAGAACATTTCTGCTGTCAAGGAGTAGGGAATATGTGCCACGGAAGTTGGTAAGGAAATCTAGACATGAAGGCATTCATTAATACTTAAAATGAAATTGAGAATTAGAAAAGAAAGATTAGAAAATAATAGAAATAATAATAATGGAATAATAGAAAGTGGTATCCATTCAGGAGCAGTTAGAAACTTGCTAATTGCAAACCTGTAATTACAAAGGCTTGGGTTTAAATGTAATAAATGTCAGGGAGTTTTTGATGGTCCCTTTTAGAAATCCTACCTCCTCTTTGAAGTTTTTACTTAGTTTTTTTTTTTTTTCAAAGCTTACTTTTAGTTTTTGTTACTGAGTTTAAGGAACTTATTGCTTTAGTTTTCAGGGGTTTGTTAAGCTCTGTATTTTGTTCTGTTTGTGGCCAAGCTGTTAACCTGGACAGTTTAAATGTGTTTTGACTTGTCTTACAAATGCATTTAAAGTATGTTTTGCTTCTTATTTATAAACTAAATGATCAAGTTACCACAGCTTAAAAATTCATCATGCCTCAGAACAGGTAGTATGCTTATGTATGTTCCTAGGGCACAAAAAAGTTGAGCTAATGCGACTTGGCCTAGTTCCTGCTGAAACATTTTTGGGAGGATAGATAACTATGGGATGTACCTTCACTGAGCAGTTACTCTTGCAGTGTGAACCGTTGTTAAGCTGTGGTAACACACTGCAAGCTGGAAGTGGTTCTGCTGCTTGAGACCTGGGGTAGACTTTGGGCCAGTTACCCATATGCATCGGTCACTGTCACACAAGGGCAGGCAGCTGCCCAGCGCTGTAACTCACCAGGCAAACCTTGGAGTCCTGGTCAGGGCTCAAGATGACAGCTGGGAATAAGAACTGCAACTTGTGTAATGGGTCACTTAATTCCTAGGACTTCCCACTTCCCTAACAATGGAAATGACTAACTGGAATGTACTGTCTGACCTGGTGGGGAGGCTTTGATGCCTTCTTCTAACCTTTCCAGTCTCTCTAACCTCCTTTACGTAACCTGGATGACTTCTCCCTACCCAGATGCATGGCCTGGTCATCTTCTGTGGGTCATCAACACACTTGAGTTCAAAAAGTAGTGATGGATCAAAAGATGGTGTGAGAGCTCTATAAATCTGTTTCTCAACAAGTGGAGACATCCTCAGGCATGAACAGTTCCTGTTCCCAAGTCATGTTGCTTGGAACAATGTACCAGAAGTATGTAGCTTGCAGTTTCTAATGGAAAGTTAATATAGATCTGTTGTAAGGAGACTGAGTGCCTTCTTGCACCACTTATAAATTCAACTTCTTGGAAACTTAATTGCTTTGTGAAAGAATTATTTTAACATTTCTTGCTGACTTAAAAACAATATCCCCGAGATACTTAGGTCCTGGACACAGCAGCTTGTTTAAACTGTAAATTGTGGCTGCTTAAAGATAATCTGGATTATAACACAAAACCAAAGCAAACAACTTGCCCCAACTTTGTTTCAAAAATGCCCGAAGACTCTATGCTAACTGTGCCAGAAGGAAGTCTCTACAGAAAAAAATGTTAAGGCTTCTGTTGTGTGACATGACTGACTGCAGCTTGGTATGTGATCCTTCTGTTGTTCCCTGTCTGATGGACGCGCGTTTCCTCTTCGTTATCCATAGGTGCTACCAGTAGGTTCTGAACTTCCGGCTGGCACTCCATCCAGTGAGCCGCTGCCACCTTTTCCAGGACCTTCACTAACTCAGGTGCTACACAACTTGGCAGATTGTATCTGCTGCTTTTCCTGTCGAAGAGCATGTTGCAATTAAACTCTCCATTGCATGTTATTAATGTCCTTGTTTTTCTTTTCTTTTGACTGAGTAACCCCTTTTGTGTAACTGTAGCAGCAGCCAGAGTCACTTCAGCGCTGGGTATGAGCAGCCTGGTCTAGTGGGAGGTGTCCCTGCCCATGGCAGGGGGTTGGAACTAGATGGTCTTGGAGGTCCCTTCCAACCCAAACCACTCTGTGATTCTATATAACTTGCCCTTCAGGGTGCTGTACCCAGTGTCTGAAGTACAGGAACAATTAATCAGGCTCAGCGTTTTTTAGTGTGTAAACCTGAACTTCAAAGGTGTGTTTAAAAAACAAAACACAGGTGAGTGTGTGCATAGAACTTGAACTTGTTTTCTTCTTGAAAAAAAGTATTGTAGCAAAATAACATGGGAATCTATATATTGCAATTAAATGTTTCTGAAAGTGGAAAATTGCTAGCTTTGTAAATCCTCATGGGCTCTTGGGGTTTTTTTTTCGGTGGTTTTGACTTCACTCTGATTTAACTAGGCTTTCAGATTCACAAAAGGTATTTGAAGCTCCTGATCATGTACATAACTGAAAATGTAACAGTGGCTTCCCTTGCACAAATTTTGTCCTTGTATACCATAGTTAGCTTGGATATTTTGGATGTAAATGGTGGCACCAAGCAATAGGACAAGAGGCAATGGCAGAAACTGATGCAGAGCAAGTTCCACCTGAACGTGAGGAAGAACTACTTTACCGTGCAGGTGATGGAGCACTGGAACAGATTGTCCAGAGAGTTTGTGGAGTCTCCTTCACTGGATATTCCAGAACCATTTGGACACAGTCCTGTGCCGTGTGCTCTGGGATGGCCCTGCTTGAGCCAGGAGGTGCTACCAGATGACCCACTGTGGTCCCTTCCAGCCTGACCTGTTCTGTGACACTGTGTGGTTTGCACAGCTAAGGCAGATGATGTCTGAAGTTGGAAGGGAAAAAAGGCTTGTTCAATTGAATTCTTTCCTAAAAGTAACTCACTTTTACAGCTTGATCTTAGAGCCATAGAAAGAAATGCATATCTTCTTTCTCAAACTGAGCAAGAAGCTGAATGAAGGTAGCTGAATGGCTTATGAGTTGTTAGCAAGCAACACTGGTTTCCCCCCCAGCCCCTCAACTTCTAGAGGCAGAAGCTGGTTTATGTCTTTCAGTCAGTTCTCTCTGAAGCATGGTTTTGCTGAAGGGGAAACTGCAACAATTTGATAATTCTTACCTGAGTTCTTGCCATGAGCAGGTATCAAATGGATCAGGAGGCAGGTGGTTTAAATCACTCATACGAGGTTCATAGTCCTTTTTATTTTCATTGCTTGAAACTCAGTATAGTAGTAACATTTTTCCCCCAAACTCAAAAGCACTTGTAGCCACTTCTGTGACTCAAACCATTGTGCCGCTGCAAAAGGCTTCTTCCTGTAAGTCGGAGGTATTTCCAGCAGGATTTGTGGCATGGAAGAGGCACAAATTTAGATCCTTTGCTTCTTGTCAGTTGCAAACAACTTACCTAATTTCATTTCTCATTTGAACTCCCAAGGCTTTTCTGGGAGTGAGACAAAATTGGAGGAGGCCAACTGGATCAAATCTAATTGACTGTTAAGAGCATTTGCTGCTATCATATAATACTATCTGGAAAATTACTGGCTTGTCTTAAAGTAGATAGGTTTGCCTTCCGTGCTGCTTCTGTCAGTAGGTCATTACGCAACTTATTTTCCTTTCCTTAGTATCAGACTCGTAATTTGCAGGCAAAGTACACGTCATCTTAGGACCAGTTTTGAACAGTTTGTTCCATAGTCTTAAATACCTGTTCTATTTATTCCCTAATTGCTTTTTAAAGTGTACTTAGATTAATTTTTCAAGCTTCGTTTTTGGTACCCTTGTTCCACAAGGAAATCTTCATTTCCTGGTCATTCTGATAGCTCTTTGTTTACTTGAAGCAAATATCTTCTTGTGAGCATAAGTGATGAGAATTATATAGTATCTCAGGTGAAACGTCCTCTTTATTTTAGAGTACTGAATTAAATTAGGCCCCATGTCTCGAAGTATTTGGATTTCTGAATGGAGTCATAGAAGTCTACCTTTTTTGCCTTTTTTTTTTTTTAATGGAATTGACACTGGTTTAGTGTTCTCAGGGTTTTTGGTTGTGCTTTGAAATCCACAAGTCAGGAAGAATGTCATCCTGGCAACCCAGTGAAAGCATTTTTATGCTATTGTGTATCTCTAACTTTCAGTTTCTTGAAAGTGGAAAATAACGTTTTTATGTTGCCATGACCTCAGCTTCAGTTCTAAAAACAGATACAGACTTCTTTTTTCATACAAAAAGACTTGGAAGGATTAATAATACTGAAGTTTTGATGGAAATTTCTACTCCGTAGAGTCAGAATTGCAACTTAGTGATATCTGCCAACACTTTCTTCTTTTATATGTATGCTATGAGTATGGCCCTTATTGAATAATTTTGAGTGAATCTGAACTATTTTTTATCTTGAAGACATTTTTAGATAATTCTTCTTCTCTTCCCCTCCCCAATTCACTTGGCCAAGTTTGAAAAACATCTTGGATGCCAACTGAAACAGCTGGAGTCTGAGTAATAAGCATATTTGAGAGAGATTCTACCCCTCTTCTATCCTCCTTTTCAAGCTGATCCATCCAGAAAGCCTCTCTGAGGGCACTTGCGGTTTTGTTGTTGGGATTTTTTTTTTTGTTTTGTTTGTTTTGGTTTTGGGGGTTTTGTTTGTTGGTTTTTTTGGTTGCTTGGTTTTGGGTGTTTGGGTTTTTTTGTTTGTTTTGTTTGTTTTGGTTTTGGGGGTTTTGTTTGTTGGTTTTTTTGGTTGCTTGGTTTTGGGTGTTTGGGTTTTTTTGTTTGTTTTGTTTGTTTTGGTTTTGGGGGTTTTGTTTGTTGGTTTTTTTGGTTGCTTGGTTTTGGGTGTTTGGGTTTTTTTGTTTGTTTTGTTTTTTATTGGAAATTCCAGTTAATTTTTTTTTCTTCAAACAAATATGTTGCTTAAGTTGCTTCCAGTCTCACTGTGTGATACGTGTTAAATATAACCATATAGGAAAGGAAATGTGATAGAAATATGGAAGCTGTACTGACTGCTTTAAATTTAACTATTAAATATGGCTGTTTCTCAAAGGTAATGTATTTTTCCTGAGCTGGGACAGCTTTTTACTTTTTTTTTTCTCAGTCCCAGCAGCCACTGGAAGATCTGGATGCTCAGCTGAGAAGAACCCTTAGTCCAGAGACCGTTCCAGTGACATCTGCTCCTGCCTGTGTATGTTTGCAATGTTGGCACTTTAGTAGTCTTCAAAAACCTCAGTGTTTTCTCAAGGTCGTGCTCTTAGGTCACTGCCTTTTAATATCGCTACACCAGTAATTAGACTTTTAAAAATAAAAATAAGAAGTCATCTTCCCGTCTGTGGGACTGAGTCAACCAAAAGAGGAAAAATCTGTATGTTGCAATAGATTATGTAATTTCCTGAGGCTGTTTTTTGGTATTAGTTCTTATTCCAGCTTTTCTGGTGATGTCATCTGTGTCACCAAGCTAGGAGGGGAGGCAACTGTGGAATAAGGGGAAAGAGCACTAAAGCAGCAGTATGTGATATGTCAGTCTTAATTTGGGAGGGGTGTTTTAAGTGTGGATCTGAAACTTTTTAAAGACTATGATAATGAACTTTGATACTAGATAAAGACAATGATTGTCATTGTGATCTCCAAGTGGCTACTTATGCATTCCTTCTGCACAGCCAAAGGGGATGTTGTGCTCACAGCCTCAGGGGCTGTAAGACCTCTAAAATCTCTTGCTGATGTTGCTTGCTTTGGAGGTTAAAAACTCCTGCATTTGTCTTTTCATGGGTCATACTTTATCCCTGTTGGAAAGATTATGTAATATGCAGTATATTGGATTTGTTGGAATTCAATCAAACCAACGATTATTATGATTTTATTTTGTTTGCCCCCTTGAACCTGTAGTCTGTGCCCTCAGTAGCATCTACGACGGTTACCGGGCTGGTGTCCACAGCAACACAGTCTCTGAAGGATGGTAAGACAGCCATGATTATTTTAGATGGTTTCTCAGCATGGGATATAATCCAAAATTGAACAGACTAGCAACTTGGAAGGTTGTTGCCTTTTTTAATAAGTCATGCAATGGCAGTTCTTTAAGGGGATTGCATTAGTTTTTAGTAACCAGATTGAAATTTTCCCCTCTGTAGGCCAGGAGAGTGGGATGATACCTGTGTATTGTAGTAACTCCTTTAGAATTCAAAGCTGTCCAAAATACTGAATTAAGACTCATAAAGAATTTCCACTGTGCTGCTAAGGTGCAGCTTGAGGACTTGAAGGAACTGTTTTCTGCCATGTGTGATGTTCCTGGCAACAACAGTAAGGCTTCTCATGTGGTGTCATCACACTGTGTTCTACACATGGGTTACCTCTCCCAGACTTGAGAGTGTTTCCTTTCTGTTCAAGTAGAGAAATGAAGGTTAAACTACTAAAAACTTGAAGAAAGATAGTAGGAAAACCAGGCTTCCATCTGGATGCTTCAGAACAACTGAAGGTTGTCTGGATGATCGATGACTTTTAAATCTAAATGGATGCAGTTGTTGGAGCGGAATCCAAACACTTGCAAAATAGTCTGAGACTTTCCTGTCACTATTCACCTAATTGTTTTTGAAATCTTCCATTTTTAAAAGAAGCCGTTAATATCGTGCTGAAATTACTTCTTGAACTATCTAATAAACACTATTTAATATGCATGTGCCTCTGAAGTTCAGTGACAAACCTTCAAAAGCTAATAAAACTATATAGTAAAATAAAATATGCCATTTTGGTATGTTGCTAGTGTACTATACTGTAGAACTCATTAGTCTGCTATAAAATGAGTTGGATTTTGTCTATTAAAGTTTAGAAGGTACAAGTAAACAATCTGGGAAGTTGGGTAATAAACAGAGCAAGCTGTCCAATAGAACTGATTTAAAAATAGGATGCTATTTCTCAGCTTTGTAACCTTATGCTGCCAGTGCACAGAGCAACAAAACTAGGAGCTGAAGCCTAAGAATCCAGCTCTGAAAGTTTGAGATAGACTACTTTAATTGAATGTGGCTTATAGCATTTCTTCAACTTAACTGCTTTTGTTTTAATAAATTGTCCCCAGTGTTTGTGAAATTTAGGTGGTCAGTGTGGATATTGAATTAAAATAAGCTTTTTCTTGCATAAATTTCAGTTCTGTTTTTAATTATTTGTCTGCTTCACATCCCTGTTTGAAATCAGTGTGCTTTTTTTACTGTTACCCAAAAGTGCACTTTCATCAAATACACTGAGCAGGGAAGCTTTGTAGAAAAATACTTCAACTTAACATTAATAATTAACTCTTTAGTATTCATCTGATGCTGTGAATCAAAAGGCCTCTTAGGAGTTAACGGGTAGTTGAGTTAAAAAGAAATTGTTGGAGTTCAAATAACTTGTTGCTTGTCTTCCTGTTAATCCCGTTCTCCTTTTCCTTAGCTGCGGCATCAGGTGACGGAGAGAGCAGTGCTGTGGCTACCACAGCAGGAGCCAGTGTTCTGAAGATGGGACGGTTTCAGGTAGGAGATGTTCAGCTCGCTTGGTTGTTGATCTTTGAGCAGTTCCTGTGAGGTGCCAGCTCAGTGCTCGTCATGCTGGGCTTTGCTGTCGGGAGAGAATGTCCGTGCAGAGCTTGTGAACGCCGCGTTCCGTGCAGGTGCTGTTTTCATTCAGGGCAGAGATTGCACTAGTCTGTGCAGGTCTGGAATTGTAAATACAGTGTTTTATCATGTCAGGCCTTGGTCCTTAGTGTTAGCTGCTCTTTCACTAACAGCTCTGGGGTGTTCACTGTGTTATGTCCTGCTGGTGAAGGAAGCCCTATCTGAATCTGCTGTGTGTCTTGGAGTTAATCCTCCGGAATGCTCGGAAGTACTGTTTTGAGTGGCAATGTGCTGCCTGCGGGGAAGCAGTAGCTTGCTTTGTGGCAGACCAAGGAAATGAGTTATTTTCCCCTCTCAGATGCATCTTACTATTAAAGTAAATAAAAGCATGATATTAAGGAAAAACCCAGGAAGTCTGCATGTTTGCATTTCTATTCTAGGTATCTGTGGCAGTGGATGATGCACTGAAAGAGGGTGACAAACCTGAAACTAAGCCAGTGCAATTTGAAACCACCTCCAGTGATTCTTCATGTCTTTCTGGCAGTAGCCCAGAGAGTACACTGGTAAAGCAGGCTGGCAGTCGGAAAAGCGGGGCTGTTGCTGGTGCTTCCTTGGATGTGGTAGATGGCATTCCTCAGACAGATCCCGAGCTGCAAATACCAGTAGATGTCGGTCAGGCTACGAAGGTCGGGCGCTTTCAGGTGACGACAACAACGGATCAAGTGGGGCGCTTCTCGGTGTCAAAGACTCAGCATGAGGTCAGCTGTGCAGAGAAAGAGCCAATGACTCTTCCTCTCTCTGTGGGCTTGGAACAAGTTGCTTCTTCAGCTGCAGCTCCAAAGAAAGAGTTGGAGTCGAGGCAGTCCCCACACATGAATGGTCCGTCCTCTGATCCGGAGGCCGCCTTCTTAAGTGGGATGGCTAAGGATTTGGATGATGGCTCGGGGAGCCCAGACTCTCTCCAGCACCTGGGATCAAAAATCAGCCTCCCTGTTCAGAGCCTTAGCAACTCATTCAACTCTTCCTACATGAGCAGTGACAACGAGTCAGACATTGAAGATGAAGACTTGAAATTGGAACTCCGTCGGTTACGGGAGAAGTAAGGCTTTTTTTTGTTTGTGTGCTCATGTATGAAATAGGAGTTTCACCTGTGCTTTCCTTTCCACAAAGAACAAAAACAGACTTCTTTAAAAGGCTCGACCTTTGCCAAGTGTCAGGAGTCATTGTCAGTGTTTATGTGGCAAGTAGGATTCTGTAGTGGGAAAGCAGTACACAATTACAACAAAAAAGGAATATACATATTTGCTCTGCTTAATTTTCTAACCTGTAACCTTGTTGTATGTAGATTGACAGCTGCCCTGTGGATAAGACTGCAGATGTAAGGAAGATTTGGCATGTCACTGACGTTTAGTAGTTAGGGGGAATAGTGGAGTCCGGTTTGAAAATAACACACAAGTCTCTGCATTTCTAGAATGCATTTCTGGCATTTCTGATGGTTCTTCTTTTCCTAAAAAGTGAACCTTGTGGGCTTAGAAAAAAAAAATTGAAGTCAAGCAATGCGACCTACTTATTTATACTGAAAGTTGAACTTTTTTTTTTTTAGGGCAGCTGGCAGTTTTAAATCCTATGTATGCAACTGCTCTAAAACAAAATGTAAGGCAATACCAGTGTAGAAGTCTCCAAGGCCACGTGTCTCAGAAAATGAGTAATCTAGCTATTCCTGTAACATTTTAATGGCTTTTTTTTTTGTACTTCTGTTTATCCTGGTTGTATGATTACAGTGTTGGGAACTTGGTGTTGGAATTCTAGCCAGGGCTAGAGCACACTGGAAAATGGCAAGTGTTCTGCCATGTGTGTTCAGTGACTATTTGTGGAAAAGATTTATTTCCTCCTTTCTTGAATGGTTATGAGAGCTTGACCAAAGAAGCACGTCAGGCTTGACTGGAGGGGAGGAATTGTGTGCATTTTTGTAAGTCTCTCTCTTTTGTAGGCACCTTAAAGAGATCCAGGAGCTGCAGAGTCGCCAGAAGCAGGAGATTGAGTCGCTGTATATGAAACTGGGAAAGGCCCCACCTGCAGTAATTATTCCCCCAGCTGCACCCCTTTCAGGAAGAAGGAGACGACCTACTAAAGGAAAAAGCAGCAAATCCAGTCGTAGCAGCTCCCAGGGACACAAAAGCCCTCAGCTATCAGGTGAGACTTTCTTCATTTTTTTTTTTTTAGTACATGAAACAGAGAAGGTACCATCTCTTACTCTTGGATCTTTGTCTCTCTGTCTTTTCTTTTGAGGGGGTCTGTGTGTATACTGGTTCCTCGCTGGATTTCTTTATTATTTTTGAAATTACTTTTACTATTTGTTAGTCTTGCCTGTGACTTTTCCAGTCCCCTGAAAGATACTGTTACATGGTTCTGTAAGAGCAGTTTTGAAGTTGTGGTTTGTGTTTTTTACAGATAGTCATTGGGCTCTAAGAAGAAAAGTGTAAATCTACAGTATGAGAGGAAAACTTTGTTTTCTAAAGATAAACTGTTTTTGTTCCCTCCTGAAACTGATTTTACAGAATGAGGCTGGTCTCTTCAGTCATCTGCAGAGATTTTTTTTTTTTCTGCTTTAGTATCACTTAAACGTGGTATTACTAGTGTCCTTTCACTGCAGAAACTTAGTCACAGTTGAGGGATGTTAATGATCTTTTTTTTTTCCTAATGGATTTGCAACTTTATTGTGCTTACAAATTGAGAATTGGCAAGGCTTGCTTTCTGACTAAAACCACTTTTATAATAAACAGAACTCAGAAAATAGTTCTGTTTACTGATGGAATGACATGGATGACAGATGCTTGCTGGGTAATTGGAGATGTTTCTCAAGTCCTGTAGCGTGAGCAAACAGTATTGGAGGGCCAGCACTGTGAGCAGAAATATTTGTTACTGCTTCTTGCATATTCACTTTGGTAATTCCACGTCGTGCCGCAGTTTCTGTGTCCAGTCACCCTGGCTGCTCACTTCTGTGGTGTTACATGATATGGGGACTCTGTGTGAGCACATGACAGTGAACTAGCACAGAGCTGTCTTTAAAACTGAAGAATTTTTCTGGTCTTACTGCTTTCTCAGAAACTGGAGTAGTTCTCCTCCCTGCCTCTCCTTCTCTTGCCTGAATTGTCATGCTTGACCAGAGATGATACACGTTTTTTCCATTAGTAACTGTTCCAGTCAAACTTTCCTTTGTTTTTCCCCTGCCATGTCCCTTGGGAACAATGACAGAAGCTTCGAAAATGATGTGGGGAAATCAAAACTCTTTGCCTTCCTTTTTTCCTCTAGGCAATCTGTCAGCTCAGAGTGCACCATCAGTCTTGCCCCCTCAGCAGACCCTTCATCCTCCTGGTAGCGTGGCAGAAATTGGGCAGAACCATTTGTTACAGCCCCTCAAACCTTCACCTTCTAGTGAAAATCTCTACTCTGCCTTCACCAGTGATGGTGCCCTGTCGGTACCGAGCCTTTCGGCACCGGGCCAAGGTAAGACTCTAAATGGAATGAGTGTAATTAGCAATGGAGATGAGTGATCTGCTTCATGACACACGACTTTTAGCGTATGGTGTAAAGCCGTTTGGGAGTCCCCTGCCTATGTGTGGAGGCTGATGAGGCTGGGTTTTGCAGGTGGATTTCTAGCTGCTCACACAGGTGAAGTGTGAGGTGGTCGAAGTAATGAATGGCCCTGTCTGCTGTAATGAGTGCCCAGGGACAACACGAAACAGTGCAGTGGGGTGGTGGCAAGCGATGCTCTGCTGACCTGGGGGAAAGGTGTTGGCTGAGGGGAAGAGGCGACAGGTTGGAAATGAGAAGTTAGACCAAGGAAGGGGGCAGAGCAGGTTTGATGTTAACAGATAACTGAAACATAGTGGGAAATGTCTGAAGAGAATTTCTGAAGACTCAGAGTCCTTCTAGACTTCCAAACTCCTTTGTCTGTTTCTGGCAATGGAATTTTTAACAGTAAAAGGTAAGATAAGGCTCATGTTCTTCACTTGTGAGATAATTTTTTATCTTGGAAGAAAGAGTCAGTGTAGGAGGGAGAATGAAATGGTGGGAATAGTAAATTGTTCATTTACTCAGGTTACTCAGATTATGGATTGCTTCTTATTAGTATGTTACCAAATAATTTCTCAGGCACAGCTCTGACTTATTTGGTAGGAAGGGCTTTTTTTGCTTGCCAGTCATTAAGGGGATGATTCCTGTATTTCTCTGAACTTAGCTGTTCCAGGTTTTTTCCCCCTTTCACATCTTTCTGAAAAACTTTGCTATAGACTGATTGAATACATCAATTCTAATGTGTGTTTTTGCTGAAACTGGAGAAGCACAGGCAGAAAATAGAAACAGACTTTATGGAAAAATTTTATGTTAAGGTTTTTTTAAAGAACCGTTTCAAGTATTTTGGAGCTACTTGAATCATCTCCCTGTATCTAGACTTGTGCAGTACCATTTTGTAATTGGATACTTCTGCTAGGATTTGCCCTTCCCATAGACTGCAACCTTATTGTTGGGTTATGTACTGGAGAGTAACACTGCAAACTTGGCTGAATGTCTGGAGATGTTGGAGAGAGTCTCTTCACTCTGTATATTGTCTGTGTACTCTTTGGTCCACACTTAGAGACTTATTCTTGTGTGTCGTGTTAATGCATTTCACCCTTTCAACTTCAAGTTGCTAACATCTTGTAGTGGTGTTCTGTCTCTTCTCCTCTCCTTTCTCTGTTCTTCCCGTTCTTGTTTTCTCACAGGCTGTGCGAAGTTTAACTGTGCATCTGAGAGAGTGACGTTCAAGCCTGCTGGCAGGAGGACCCGATTTCTGAGTACGCCCTGCTTGGCTCTTTGTGTGTAACACCTTTACTCCTTCCTTGTCTTGTTTTTTGTTTTGTCTTTTTGGTTTCTGTTTCTGCTGCTTGGATCTGTTTCATGCAGCCCATTCTCATCTGCCACCTTGTATTCCCTCCCATGCCATGGCTCAGCTGAGCTGCTCTTAGCACACCTTTAGAAGTTTGGGTTCTCGTGTTAGGTATTCTCTGTTGTTAAACTCGTGATCACAAGCACTCATTTTCTCTAAACCTTTAGTGGAAACTTTCAGGACAGTGAAAAAAACTTCCAGTCGAGTGACAGAAGCTGGGGAGAGTTAGCCAGGTACAGGTACATGGGCATGTTCTTTTGGCCTGCCTCAGTCATTTTTCTTCAGCGTATGTTAGGTGACAGGAGACTTGTAGGAGATGTAATCTTTGTGCAGGAAGAGTGAGGAAGATTTGTTTTTCAAATTATGCCTTTGCTGGACACTGCAGTAACTGGTGGGGGGAATGTTGCCCTCCTCCAGCAGTGTGCCTGCAGTGCAAGGTGGATGAGCTTCCGCGTGTCCTCGGCACCAGTGCTGATGACAGTGCAGAGCATTGATGCCACCTGTAGGCAGTTAGTAGTGACTTATCAGCAGATGGATAACTAAAGCTGGAAGCATTGAGGGTTTTAAAAGTAATTAGAGGATATTTCCAGGCAAACTCAAAAGATCCTTATCTTCTAGCGTGCCCAGGCTTAGAAATTTTTACTGGGAATTGGACATATATTGAATGTGCAACCAATAGCAGTAACAGTGGGTAAATAGACATATATTTAAATAGATATCTTCAGACATTCTGTCTCATGAGTTACCTTGCAGCTCTTTTCAGAATCCTTTCATTTGTGCTTATGTTAGACCAGACTTACAAGAGAGCCTCAAACTTCTGATGTGGCTGAAATAACAACATGCTTGAGCTGCTGATGTGATGCTTTTTATTGGGAGTGCTGCAACATCTCCTATGCTGCTTCTGCAGTCTGGACCCTTTAAATGCCCGACATTGGTTTCCCACCCTCTGGAATGACTTGATATGAGAAAGCTTTTAAGTGCTGTGAAGAGACCTTCAGTGGCTGCGCTGCATGGCAGTACCACACATCTGCATCATCTGTCTCGCTACGTCGGCAGAGGCACAGCTGAGCCAGAGCTGTGTGTGGGAACTGGGCCTGGCCTTCTGCAGAGACAGCTGCAATGCAATCAGCTCCATCCTCTGGAGAAAGGGAAGGAGTCAGGGAAAGGGAGACTTCTTCGTGTTTGTTCAGTTTTGCGATGATAATTCTATCCTGCTTCACTGGATTTGGGATATAAGCACTAATGATACTTTTTCAAACTGAGCAGCTTTAAATGGTTTTGCTTGGTATATTAATGTGCAGATGTGCACTGACATCTGCAACGTCAAAATTTATGGTTCCTTTCTTGGAAGAAGTTAAATTCTTACCAAAGCTAACTTCTAAAACTTATGTCGTCTGGCCTATCCTCTTTTTGGGTAGGGAATATAAAGAACGGCCAGTCTGTTTCTAGAATTGGCAACCAATTGAATATATCAGAGTATAATTTACTTACTGCAAATTGACCATCATTTAGCTAGAAGAGTACTTTGGCCTGTGTGTCTCCTACTTTTGGGACTGGTGCTAAGGGAAATAGATTGCTGTTGAAAAGCGTGTTGTAGCTGTCCTGTAAAAGCAGGTAATACTTGGCATGGCGCAGCTTGGCCTGGCACTTGGCTTCCTGCAGGTTGCTTGTTTCCTTGGAGTCTTGTCCTTGAAATGCTGTTGCAGACTGCTGTGGAGAGTGACAGCTGGAGAAGATGCTGGGTTAGAATCAGCGGTCTTGAGGAAACAGTGCAGTGACTGATGCTTTTAACTGTGCAGCTGGAGAAACAGAGCGGTACAGCTTGGCAGGGAATGTCTGAACTGTTTTCACAGATCTGAGAAAATAGGGTGACAAACTAAAAGCACTTGACCTAGCAAATAAATCTCTCTTATGTTGCTGATCAAACTTTGATAGTTGTAAAACGCTTCCTACATCCTGACAAAAATGGAAGATGTACTTGCTTTTCCTTTTCTGATAGGAAGCAGTTGTGACCTTAATGTCTCCTGACATTCTTCACTGTAGTTTGGAAATTATGAAGAATAAATATAGGAGGCTGGGCCTTTTTTCTTTCTGAAAGTACAGCTGATTAAACCATCAGTCTAGTCTTTGGGATTCTCCTAGAATGTCCCAGTAGTGACTGCAAGAGCCCTGCTGTGCTGTGTTCTCTGTTTCTCACCAAGCTTTTTGTAATGCTTCCTGATACTAAACGTTTCTCACTGTTTCTCTTATCTTTAACAAATTACTCTCTCTTTGTGCTTCAGGGAAGATGGTGAAAAAAGTCTGTCCTTGCAACCAGCTCTGTAGTAATTATCTTATTTCTGTTATCTCCGATTGCTGACTGTAAAGCTATTCATCAGCTTTCCTGGTCACTGAAGCCTTATGTCCCTGACTCTGTCTCCAGCACAGCATCTGTCTGTCTGTGTTATGCCCTCTAACGTGTACTCTGTCATTAGTATATTGAATAGTCAGGCTGCTGCTCTTGCAGCCCGGTGGAGGCAGGAGAACCTCACCTTCCCTGGGGAGCTCTGCTCATCGCTCACAAGAGTGGCCTGAGGGTCAGGGTCAGTTGCTCGCTGTAATGTGCTAGAGCTGTACCTCAGAGCAGCTGCTTTGTTTGGGAGTTAGTGGGGCTTTGTCACCTCAGCGATGGATCCAATTGCAGACACTCCTTCAACATTTCAAAAGCATAAGAGAGATCTCCAGTATGTCTCCCAAAGCAAGAGATGTTTAGAAAAGCCTGTGTGTGCTCATGTCATTTAAGACTGTTTGAAAGGTGTCTTTTGACTGGTGGTTTATGGTGTGGGGGGGAAATAAAAGGGCCAAAGCAAGGTATTGTAGGTAGTGGGCTGGAGAGAGAGGAACCTATTTCACTTGAGATCCTTCATGTCAGAGCAGAACTGGGGACGGCTGCTGTGACCGAGCAGGAATGTGGGGGGTTGTTTCCATTGAATGCTACAAGTTGAAGCACTTCCTTTTCAGACTCTTCTGGATGGCAGTTTCTGCAGGCAGTGACTGTGTCAGAGCTAAAATGGGAAATTCCTGAGAAGTCATTTTTTAAATTGACATTACATGAGAGTTTTAATAACTGTGTAGCTCAGCTATGATGCTGTAGCCTGGTATGTCTGTGACCTGAGATGGGAGCTCCCTAACAAAATCACTTTTGCAGACAAAGCTCTCTCAGCCTCCCACCTTTCTCACACTGAACCAATCCATTTCTTTTGAAAACACTTGAACTTTCCAAACTGATCTTTCATGTCTTCAGCTGAACACACTGTAGCATGTGCTTTGATTAATTCTCTCCCTTCCGTGGCCCGGGGAAGCTCTCCAGTGTAGGTCCAGGATCCGGTGTACTTAGTGATTAAAGTGGAAATGTGAACTATCAAAAGCAGATGCTGGCCATCGTGAAGAGGATGAGAGCAAGTGTGTCAATCCCTGCATGAACCCTCATGGTGGAATGTGATGATTACTGGTTTTGGCAGTGTTCCCCCTCCCCCAAGTACTTTCTTGCTTTTGCTTCATTTGTCTTTAATTTCACCTTTCACATCATCGCTCTAAGTAAATAACTGCATTCAGAGCCCTTTCCACACGGTGCATGCTTCAGGTTCTGGTTACTTCACTGCAGACCTTCCTTGCACCGTACAGTGTGTTCCAGCTGCTCTTCATCCATGCTGCAGCCACACTCCCTGCTCAGGGAACCTTACTCTTCCCTTTTTGTGTGCACTGTTGCATGCCTGCCCCTAACAACTGCTGCCCCACCTGTGGGCACCCACACTGGGAGCCACTTCCATGCTTGAGCTGGGACTGGCGGGACGGACCCGGATCCTTCCCTCCTCAGCACTACTAGAGGCAGTAACACTTTGTTTATTTGTCCTGCATAGTAAGTACGTCACCTTCCTAATTCACTCCTCGATACAAAACATTCCTGCAGGGGTTTGGAACCAGTTCTTTCTTTGATACGGTGGTTGCAAGGAATGTGGCTGATAGCCAGGGAAAGCGGAACAGACGAAGGGAGCTGTCAGGCGAGAGGCAGCGGCGCCGTCACTTGGCCTTTGCAGTAGAGGCGTGATGTTCGTGGCTGGCATTTCTGGTGCTCCACTTTGAAATCTGTTTTCCCCTTGGAAATGCCTGCCATAAACTCAGGTTTTCATGGATTTCCCAGCTGCAGTCTCCAGAGGGAGCAAGTAGAAATGCTTGAGGACCTTTTAGGAACCAAGTAGGTGAGGATGTGTGCATCACTGCTGATGGTAATTTTGCTGTTGGGTGTGCCCTAGTGGTTAACCAGCACTTCCACATCTGTAAATGAGGGTGCTTTGCAATATTGCTGGGAATTTAGGATCCTGGGTAATATGCAACTTCTTTGATTCCTGTTATGAGGTCTGCCTTTGAAAACAACAAAATTTGAGTGCAGTTTGTTGTTTATAAGTATGAGGAGCATAGTGAGGCTATCCAAACCAAAGCTTCTAGGTTGCTTTTTTTTCCCCACAGGATAAGGTTCAGCAAGCTTTCCAGCAGAACCGAAACCTGGTATTGATTTGAAGGGGTTTTGTGTTCTTGCAGTGAATAGAAAATCTTGTCCAAGCTTATCTGAGGAACTGCTCTCACTCCTGCCTTCTTTAAGCTGTATTAGTTGTTTGGATCTGAAATGCTTATTCTTCTGACATAGGAAATCTGAGCATAATGGCAAAAAAATGCTTTCAGAGGCAAAAAGCAAAATTTAATGCAATGCAGACTTCCCCTGCTGATCCTGGCTGTTTGGTGGATGAAGACAGCCCCATCTGGTTACCCTCAAGAACATAAGTATGGCAGCTATTGGAAACAACAGTTGCTGTTTCTTATTCTGTCTCTTTTTTTTTTTTTTTGGTGTATGTAAACTGGGTGAATTTTTCTCTTCATTTTACAAAGTGGAGATAATTTGCTACAGAGCAGCTGGCCATGCTGATTTTACTGCTCCTTATCCAGCATCCAGCACTGCCCCCCAAGGTGGAATTGACCTGTGCCAATAGTGGTTGCTACTAATGAAAAGGTTTAGGATGAGAGCGATGTGCCTCATGTACTGCCGTTCAGTGCTGAAATCTAATGTCCTTTTTCCTCTACAAAGACCTGTAGGCTGCCACCATTCCCCTCTTAAGATGACCACTTGCAGCACTTCTTGCAAAGTAAACATATCTATGAAATACTCTGAATCTGAGAAAATGCCTGTAGGAGTCCTTGTAGTTCCCACTTCAGTGTGTCCTGGAATCGAAACTTAGAATTAATCTGCATGGCATTTTAACTGGCTCTCTATTGGTGTACCATTACCACAGTTATTTCATGCGGTAGAGGAAGATGATCCTCAACCTTAGTTTTGATTCCTGGTTTTTGTATTTGTAGGGACCAGCAGCACTAACACAGTCGGGGCTGCAGTGAACAGCCAAGCCCCCCAGACTCAGCCCACTGCTATCGCCTCGAGCCGCAAAGGGACTTTCACAGATGACCTGCACAAGCTGGTCGATAACTGGGCCCGGGATGCCATGAACCTGTCTGGCAAGAAAGTTGGCAAAGGGCATAGTAGTTATGAGGTAAGATGTGATCCGTGAGTGTTTATGGTGGGAAGCTGTTGGGGTTGTTGCCGTCTCACTATGGTGTCAAGCGCAGCTGGAGCACAGCTGCTGTGCAGCTGGGACGAGTGCTCTGGGAAACTGTGAGCTGGCTCTTTCTGTGCCCGCTCTGGAAGGGAAAGGGGTAACTGAAGAGGAGGGGGCCATGGCTTGTCCTTGCAAACGCCCACTGGGAACGGCCTGTGGACCAAGGGGGCGGACTGGTGGTCTTTAAGCACAGTTACGTAACTTCTCTCGGTGGTTGGATTTTCTTTCAGGCCCCTGGAATGGCAAGAAAATTCTCGGCACCAGGTCAGCTCTGTATCTCTATGACATCTTCCCTGGGTGCTACGCCCATCCCTGCAGCATCAGCTACCTCTTTAGGTCCCTTCACAAAGCCTATATGCCCTCCGCAGCCGTACGGTTATCCAGCAGCGTCTTTCCCCGCTCCGTGGAGTGGGGCGGGCGGTCCGGCACAGCCACCCCTCGGCCAGTTCCAGCCCGTAGGTGCCGCCTCTTTGCAAAGCTTCAACATCAGCAGTTTGCAGAAGTCGGTCAGCAACCCCCCCGGCTCCAACCTGCGGACCACTTAGCCCCGCTCGGAGACCGCGCCGGAGAGACCTCGGGACAGGACGTGGGGAGGGAGATGGGGCCCTGTATCAACTACTAGTGCTGCAATGAACTGGTAGCTTGCCAGACTGGGAATGAATTTATTATCTTTTCCAACCATTGCTGTCAGCTCCCTGTAAAGGGGGTTTCCCCACACACTTGGAAGGGGGAGGAGGATGACCAGCATCCTTGTGATGGGACAGTGCTTTTCACCGAGGGGGTCCTGCTCTTGTGTGGAACGAGAGCTGTGAAGAGGAGTCATGGGGTCAGTTAATACAGTCTTGCTGTAAATTTTTTCTCTGGTTTGAAGCTGAATCCACATGTGTTGAGGTGGGAGAGCTGAACCCTAGCATGAGGCTTTAGCATGCTTCTCGCCTCTCCCTGAAGAACCAAGATCAGGAAAAAAGCTGTCCAAATTCCCCTCCTCTCCCTCTCCCCAGTCAATCGTACCTGGCTCTGAAAAGATGGGGCACACAAGTGGACTTGGCAGTGCAGCCCGTGCTTGATAGGTCATTACTGCTTTAAGTAAGATATTAACAGCTTTGACTGCAGCATTAGAGCAATTTAAATTGTTAAAAAAAAAAATTTAAAAGTTCCCTGCGGACATGTACTTACCATCAGTTTTGATGTGGAAACACTGTGATATATAAATGTTGTTGGACAACAGTAGTTTAAAAATGAGTGGAATATAGAGGGTTAAAAAAGTTAAAAAGAAAAAAATGGGAAAAAAAGCTAGCTATATCCTTATACTTATTGGAGACACTTTAACTTTTTCCTTTGTATTTTCATTGTATTAGATAAATAAATGTGAATGTAAAATTGTATAAATTAATGTACTTGAATACTTGTTTGTTCTCCCAGTATGCTTGCTGGATATTTTAGTGCCTTGGACTTCTATTGCTTCTGCAGTTTAGCGTCGTCTTCCCAGCAGACCCCAGGTGGGCAGAGGGCGAGTTGAGTGAGGGGTGGCTTTGTTTGTACCCGGCGCCCGGGACGCTCCGGGTCCCGGTGCCGCTCGGAGCAGGTGTGTGGAGGGGGAAGTCATTGAGGCCGCGGGTTGGAACAACGTTCCGTGTGTCGGGGAAGCTTGTCCAGGCGGGCAGATCTGAAGTCGCTGGTGTGACAGGGGCCAGGTGGGGGAGGGACGGAGGGTTGCGGGTGAAGCTAAAATGAGACTAACCAATATTGTCTGTGGAGGCAGGAGGTCTGGATCAGAAGCGGAGAGAGGATGGGGAGAACATGTATCTTTGGGAAAGGCCCAACTTAAGATGCAGTTTGACTCCACCTGCGAAGTGGTAAAGATGTTTGGTCAGGACGTGGATTGAGGGAGAGGTGCCATTGCTCGTTGGCATGGGCTTGTCTGCTGGGATTGCTTTTCTTACCTTTTTTTTTCTTTTCTTTTTTTTTTTTTTTGTTAAAATTCATTTAAGCCAGGAACAGACTGTCCTGGTGCAACGTCCATTGCCGGCAATGGATGTACTTGAAACAGCCGGCATCAAGAAATTTCCTCTTGTGTCTTGGAGGATTTACGATTTTGTTCACTCTTAACAAATTTCAAGCTGGTACCAGGACTGTCACTATCTGTCACCTGTCACCTCTTAGTACCTGTACTGTATCTTCTGCTTTGGTCACTCTCCCTTTTCATATTTAAGAAATACTGGTTTCCCCTTCAAAGTCAAAATAATACCAGCCAGTATTTATGTAGTGCTGCAAAAAGCTGTGAAGGATCAGTTTTGCTTCCCAGTGCTTGGGAGCAGCTCACTGGTATCCTGGAACCTGGTGCATCCCGGGGATGATAGTTGCCCACATTGCTTTCTAGGAGCGCTGTTCCACCCCAGAGCCTTATTAGGGAGTTTTTGTGTCTGTGGATGTTTTTGCAATGAAATGTGCGAGATTCGTTCCATTCCTGTCGCTTGTTTTACGGCAGTTCTGGCAGCAGGGCCAGGCTGGAGAGGAGCCGCTCCGGGCCCCGAGGCCGGCGTTGGTTCTGTGTAGCAGGTGCAGGCTGGAGCTGCAGGGGGAGAGAGAGGAGGCTCGAGGGGTGCGTTGGAAGGGGGCAGAGTAGGGTCCCGGCGGCCGAGGCAGAATGGGAACGCCTGCTCTTCCATCGGCAGGGATGGATGGATGGATGCAGAGGAGTCCCTTGGGCACGGCCAGTGGAAACGGGAGCGGTGACAAACCTGAGACAGTAATGAGACAAGGGGAATATTCATGGCAGAGGAACTGGTCAGCTGGATGCAGCACGTGGTTATTTAAATTTGATCTAATAAGTTTTGAGGTCGTTTTTTCACTTAATGTTGTGCAAGAACTGGTTTCATTTACCATTGATTTTCTTTTTTTTTTTTTTTCCCCCCCCTCCCTCTCCTCCTGTGGATGAATAACTGAAGTCTAGAGGAATAAACTAATGCTACTGAACTGTTAAATTATTTTGTTTAATATTACACTTTGAGTATCTTTTTCCACATAAAATCTGTTTCTGAATTACAAGCGTTTTCTTTACATTATTTAACAATGTACACTGTAAAAAATAAAAATAAAAAAAAATAAAATTAATTGAAACTTTGGGCTTCCCTGGCCGTAGTTAGTCGTGTGTTTTGCCCTAAACCCAGGCACTGCGCTTCTCGTACGACTGCGCCCTGTGCTCCGGTTTGTCACATTTTGTAGAATATTGAATGAAGCCACTCAAATAAACAGAACCTGCTTTTGTTGAGCTGGGGGATTTCTTGTTGAACAGCAGGTTCCAGCCCTCCCATCTTCTTCCTGCAGTGGTGGAACTGTTACCCACTTTATCAGTTTTGTCATAGGAAAGTACAAGAAATCCATTTTAATGAGACCCTTAACTTCTCAAAAGCAGTGACCAGTCACGAGCCTTTGGCCTTTAATAGGAATCTCCAAAACAAGTTACTACAAGGAATAATTCGTGGAATGAATCTTTAGGAGAGGAGTGGCCTGAGGGAGTGGGAGGGAGAAGCTGTGCAGGATGATGGATCAGCTGTGGGACTGCCTTTATGGCTGGGACTGTCACAGACTTGCCAAACACACTCAGCTGTGACAGACAAGAACCTGGTGGCTCTCCCTGTTGGAAGCACAGGTGGAGGGAGCGTCGTTGGTGAGGTCCTGTGCTTGGTTGTGGCAGTGAAGCAAAAGCAGGGGGTGCTGCAAGGCTGGGGGAGCGCCCTTCCCCCGGACTCTCCCTCTGCTGTCTCCCCTGCCCTCTGCTCTGGGTGGACGGGAGCAGGGATGTGCACCTGAGGGGCTGCAGAGAAGGAGCTCACTGAGCTCTTGAACAGGAATTCAATCCTCAGATTTGTGGAACTACTCTACTGGGTCGTTCTCAACTATAGACTTGCAGGAATTTGGTATTTCTAAACACTAATTGCTGCTGCATTTCTTTCCATTTTAAGAGCAGCTTCTGGTATGAGTCATGCTGCGCAAGGCCTCAAAGGGGAAAAAAAGCTCCAAGTATAAGTTTTCCTGCCCTTTTCTAAAGGACCAATCCCAAGAGGCTCCTTGTGATGATCTCTCTCAGAGGAGGCACAGCTACCTTGGCACTGTTTCCATAGCCAAGAAAGCTGAGGCAGTTACGTGTATATGAGACTTTTGAATGTTTTTCATTGTAACACTGTGGAGCGGCTTTGAGTTCAGTAATGTCTGCACATTCCCTTCCTTCCTAGCAGGTATATGGTTTCAACAGCGAGTGCATGACTCAAACATGTGGAATGTGTTTCTTCCCTGAGCTGTTCCGAAGGCAGCACCGAATTGGCGGTGAAATGTGAAACTGTTTTTAGATATAATCTATTACCGTTAATTACAGCTTGTCCTGTCTTTTCATGCTGTTCCTTGTCCTGTTGAGGAGGTCAGTGGATAGCAGAGGATCTTTTAAGGGAAAAGGACTGATTAAGCGGTGAAGGCAGTGTAGGAGGAACAGGAATAAATGTTGGATATTTTGAATGTGTTTACATTTGGACAGAGCAATGCTGGCAAAGCACAGGAACAGGGCCTGACGTTGGTGTCAGGGTTGGACTAATCCCAGGGTTTATGTAAATTTTCCTGGTCCAGCTGTAAATTCCAGTCATACAGTATCATCCCCTTTACCTCTAGGACTGCAGCTGGGAACTGCACTACCAGGCTCCCCTCCTGAATACCTGGGGAAGGTGAAACCACCCTGCCAGGAGCAGTGCTGCCAGCATAGGTGCCTGCACCCTGATGAAGTGGTGGAGCTGCAGCTGAACCACTTCACTACACAGGAAGAGAACAAGTAGTTCAGCCCAGCAGAACTCCTGCCTTTTCAGTGTGGAGCTGCTCCAAACGGATACAGGAGTATTATTCCAATAGTGCTTAAAAATTCTTTCTTTGACCTTCTTACTAGAAGGAACAGCTGTTGGCTTTGCTCTAACCTTTAAACCCTGTGAGGTTTTCTGTTTGCCCATCCTAAAGCAAACGTGAGGCTGTGCAGACACGGTGGTTCCCCTTTAGTTTCCAGGCGGAAGGTGTTAACTCCTCTGAGGCTGTCAAACAGGGAGCGAGTTGTAAAGGCTGCAAGGGCACAGAGACACAAACAGCTCCCGGCGTGCTTTGTTTTGCAAATTTCGTCTTTATTTCTGTATTGAGAAGGGTCGAAAGCTTATTTAAAAACAGAAGTGCAGCTCCCATTCATTTCACTAAGGATCTGAGCCAACACTGTCTGCGATGCCACACAGTGCGGGCACTCCTGGTGTGCTCCTGCCCTGTGCCACAGGCAGGGCTGGCAGTGGAGGTGCTGCTGCTGCTGCCTGGGATGGCTGAGGAGGAGTGATGGGCTCTGACCCTGTTTGTGCAGCCACAGGGACAAGGCTGGGCTGCACCTCAGACGTCCCACCCTCAGCCTCGCTGATGGGCAGCCACAGCTCGGATGTTCTGTCTTCTGACCGTAACCCACCAGCTCCGCATTTCACTAAAAATCTCTTTCCTCTGTGCAAATATGTAGCACTGAGGGAGAGGGAGAGAAGCTATTAGTTGCATCTCATTTTTAACAATTCATTTTGTTCCTCTTTCAGGCAAATTACATGTTCTGTCCACCAGTGCTGTCGAGGCACAAATGATTGCTTGTTTATAGAAAAAGGCAACTGAAATACGTAATAACCTAAAAGTACATGAAGTTCTTGCTGGCTGTATGAAACTCTTTTCTGTTGCTTCACCATAATACACAGCAAAGTCCATTTGACATAATTTGGAAAGCCAACTGCAGTCCTGTGACGGAGGTACAGATACCACGGGGTGTCCTACGTAGGTTCCAGTCTCCTCTTCTTCAAGCTCTGGCTTCTCCTGAGGGGGCTGCACCCTGCCAAACAGGGAGAGAGTGAGAGGTGCAAGTTTCTTAATGCCTTTTTTTCTGCTTCTAAAAGCGATGCTCAATTCTTTGTCTAATTCTTCCTTGATAGGACGGCAGGATGGAAAAAAACAGGCAGTTCTCCGGGCCCACTGTCACAGCCCCTGCAGCCAGGTCCAAGCAAAGAGGAACGTTTCTCCCGCTCCCCTTCACTAATCTAACAGCGCTGCTTTCAAAGCCGAGAGCCGCTGTTAGGACAGAACTCGGTCACTTTTTGGCAACACCTACCTGGGCTGGCACTGCTGCTGCTCGTGGCTGTAGCAGGTGGCTGCAGCTGTGCGAGTCTGGCAGAGGCTTTGTGGTGGCTCGTTCTGTGAGGGGTCCTGTTGCGGGTCCTCGTCGGGTGATGTCCAGGGGCTGTTCTAGGCGTCTGGTGTCCAGCTGGTGATGGGTCTGCCGTTTGGGGACCTGTTACCTTAAGGTCAGTGCTCTCCAAGGAAATGTCCCAGAGTTCAGGATCATCTGGAATGAAGGAGAAGGTGATCCGTGACGACAGCGTTGTACTACAGGAATGACAGTGACTCCAAGATCAGCACACTCGTTTCCTACAAGCGGTGGCTGCTATAAACTTTAATCTGTGAAGCATCTTTTATGTCAGTGCACAGCAGGGAAATGGTCCTGGGCCCTGGACTTAAGCAATGTCCAGGCACCACGGTGTAAGTGTGACACAAGCAGCCACAGTTATATTAAGGAGGAAAAGACACCCACCCCACCTGCAAAGATCTGTTTCTGTGCAGTATCACCTCAAGAAAAGGGTTTACCAAATAGATATAACAACTCTACTCAGGAGCCTAAGTGGGAAACCCCTCATAGTGATGGACATCATCTCCCTGCCACCCAAGCGAAGTTTGTATTGTTAAGATCAAACTCACACTTCTGTTATTCCAATTCCTCAGAACTTTTACCCCTCACTGTATTTTGAAGAGCTGATTTAAATACTAATGATTTAACACGTATCACTTTTGGGCTGACCTGCAAAGAACTCCTCTTCTATTGCCAGCTCCTCTTGTACTGCTGCTGGAGTGCTGTGCTTTATGGGAGGATCAGATGTGGCTGGAAGGAGGTAACACAAGAAGAGATTAATATCAGAAATACAGAAGACCCCTTGGCTCCTTCTTAACAGAGCACGAGTGAAATGATAACCAGCAGCTGCACCAGGTATGCTTTTTTTTTCCTAGAGCTGGTTACGACTTGGTAGCAGGATGTACAACAGTAAGATTCCGTACCTGATGATGTCTGACAAGAGCAACTGTGCTACTTTAATATGGTTCTTTTTAGCCTGCTTCTCCCACCTCCAGGTTCCAGAATTCCCCATGAGTAAAAGGCAACGTATCAGTGGCTAACATTTGCCTGCAGCCTCAGCTCGGGTGCAGCAGGTTAATGGTGCTGACAAACAGCTTTATGCTGGCTGGAAAGTTGCAGTTTTAACGATGCCTGGCTTAGAGCTGATATTTCTGCCACTTTAAGAAAATAGAGGGGGGGAAAGGGTGATAATTCTCCTTCCTTTGGCCTCAAAGGTGTGTCGATGTCTCAGTACAAAAGCACCTGAAGCTGGTCAGGCTCCTGTACTGAGGGTAAGGTGTGCCTGCCATCACGGGAACTGCCAGTTTGTAATGCCATGTCTTACCCTGTTTGCTGTTGGGAGTAACTGCTGGAACCTGATGCTTTTTCTCCATCTGTTCCCGGAACTGCTGCTGTAGCTGCTTCTGTCGCAGTTTCCGCTGGTGAGTGGCGTCAAACTCCACGGCCAAGGAGTCTGTGCTCCTGTCCCTTCCCCCCGAGCAAGCACAAAGTCAAACAGGATTTCAGCAGTTAACATTTTATGAAGAAAAAATTCACTAAGAAATAACGGTGAAGAAAATCCACTGGACTAGTGGCTTACGGCATCCTTTGGGATGGGGCTGTCCGTGTGTTCCAAGAGGGGTACGGTAACTTCTAATAGAGCTTATAAAATAAACGTGTAACAGCAGTCTCACCTGGGACCATTTGGCTGTTTCTGATCTGCTGTCACTACAGCAGCCTCTGTCTGAGCAGGCTCACAGTGAGATGCCACCTCACAGTGCTGTCTCCCTGCTGTGTTCTGCCTTTCCAAATAGCTGCTGTATCTCGCTTTCTCTATTTCAGGCTCGTAGTCCTGTATTTTAGCTTTGACCAAATTTAACTCAGGGGGTACCTAACAGAGGAGGGAAAAAAAAGAAAAAGGAAAATGTTCGGAAATTGCCATCATCAAATTAATGAAATAAGCACAGGTTGTTTCCATGCAGGCTGTTAAAAATCTATTCTGTTTGCTCCAAGTCAAACAGTAAGTTAGAAAAGTGAAATGTTTTTTCAGTACACAGTAATTCAGTTAGTTAATCACCGAATTCATGGGCCTTTGTGTTAGTTTAATCCCTTGGTGCTTCAGGGCAGATAGCCCCTGTCTCCCCACACTGTGCTCTGCAAACAAGAACAGGTGCAGGTGATCGATGCAGCATTTTACAGCTTCTCATGGAGTCCCACGAGGCTGTTGCTGAGTCTGGCAGTTCTACCAGTTCTGTTTTCACACTTGTGTTAAAGGGCACAGCAAACCTTGGCTCAGTTCTGCAACCACGAGGCCTCTGAGGAAGCTACACCATTCCTGTTTGTTAAAGGTGGCAGGTTTTGGCTCTGTGATTTCACAAATGTGTGGCAATGCCTCTAACAGACAATGACAAAGCAGAGATCTGGGCCATCTTTACTTGGTGAGGTGTCACTTTGGATCTGCTCCTACGATCTTTAGCTAGAGAGAATCACCTTACAGCTCTGGGCATCTAGAGGAGTTTTGCAAATCCTAGTGTGACTGAAGGAAACTTTAGTATGGAAATCCCTGGATTAGCAGTTGTACAAGGCTTTGTTTTTCCTCAATCCACAAGGTAGGTCACTGCCTAGAAGCCTCCTGCCCCCAGCTGGAGGTGGCAAGGTCCATGTTGGTTACTGAGCTGCCACCTCAGGAAGAGCCAGGACAACTTGGATGCTATGGAGACTGTCATGGCACATCACAGCACACAGAAAGGGGTTACAGAATGGTTGTCACTGGTGAAGATGGACATCACAATTTACTGTATGTCCCTCTGGACCAAAGATCTCCAGAAGAGGCATTTCTCCACGGTGCTGGTTACCTCAGAAGGTTCACTGACCTAGTTGTTTCACAGAGGGTAAAGTAACTGCAGCTCTTTTTCCTTGCAAACTGAAACATAAGGAGGTAAGGAGTCTGAAAAGCAAAGCAAGATTTAATGTGATTTCTCATTGTTTGTGAAGGATAAGAACCATAATTCAAGTGTGCAAGTACACATCAGTTGTACATGCTAATTCTTCACACATTGAAGAGCCAGTTTGCCAGTCGTATCATATCAGGTATTCAACACAAATAAATAACAGTGTAGATCTTCCTATTACTATTCCTCATCCTCCACCAGCCAAGGCCAGTAAGTCCTGCTCTCATAATTCAGTTGCAAAACTCAGCAATCAGCACAATTTGAAGTGAGGCAGAGGACACTTGCAGGGCCATTTGTACACCCCTCCTGTACCAAAACAGAACAGTGTTACCTGTTTTGCTATTCTGTGGTAAAACCCTGGCAACAGCTGAAAGTTGTCGTGGGTCCAGTCTAAAAAGTTCAGTTCACCCTTCCTGTCACAGAGGCATCTAATAGTCTGCAGTGTTCTTTTGGGAAGGAGCCAATTTTTGGTGAATGCGTGGATTACTGGCATTAAACAGAGAGATTTACACAACGTGGGCATAAATGTCACGCCAGATTTTGAGTCAGATACTTTCTTCACCACAGCAAATTTGCCTGCTGCAAAGAGCAAAAATTTGGAGTAGTCGTGGTAAAACGTCAGGGAAGAACCCTCCCTGCTGGTTTGTGTGAACTGTTACAAAGGCTATTGGTCTCCAGACTGGTAATATTCAGGAATGAGATGCATCGATATCACTATTTATAATCTTTACCACGTGAAGGACCAGGAGCTGGGGATGTTTTGCAGTCCCTGCTCTCCCAGCCCGTGTACTGCACCTGACGTGGAAGCTTGTTCACGGCTCGTAGGTAGTCCTTGTCTAGGATGCAGTTCCCAAGAGCATTCCCAAAGCACCTGAGAAAGAAGAGAGCTCACTGTGACTGAAAAATAATGCTTCATTCTCATGTAACTTCTGAAAATGTACCAGTACTGATCTTCACTTACTTGAGTGCCCTCTTCAGTCCATCTGTTACTGCCTCCTTTCTTGCCTTTTCTAAGGATAAGGCCTTGGACTTCAGGCCTTCGCTGACCCCATATCCCACATCTTCATGGTATGACCCATCCTGCGGTAAAAATTTTAAGGAAGTATGAGGGAAATTCTACACATACAGCACTTGTTGTGCTTTCCTAAGCCTGATTACTTGCTCTTAGCTGGTTGTTCTATTGCAATGTCCACGTTTTGGACAGCACTAGGTTTCCTGCTGCAGCACAGTAGGGCAGCACCACAGTCTGACCTGTGCAAGACCTTTCACTCCCAGCTTCAGGCAACTGCTCAACTACAGACAGAGCACACAAAAAAATCCACTTACCTTAAGCTGAACTTTGACAAAGGCACAGACACCCACATAGAACCTGCCGTTGTTGAGGTCAACAAAGTCTGGGGGAGGGAAAAGCAACACCCTAAATAATACGAAAGGCTTCTGGTCCACATTTAGTTTTTCGTCCTTAAAGGACATTCATAAACCTGCACCATACTTGCTGAATGTCCCTAAGATACTGCATCATCTTCTGCAAAATGGAGCATGGCTTACAAAATGTTAACTGTACCTTGAGAACACTGACATGTGAAAGAAGAAAGAGTTGCAAATGTTACCTATTGTTCGTATATTTATCCCAAGTGTTCAAAGAATAACAATTTTTTCAGCTGCAAGGAGAGATTTTAAGAGTTAATTTATAAAACAGCAATTTAAAACGTAACAGAATCTTCTCCCTCTGAATTTTTAAGGAATGAATCGTTATGGCATTATTTGAAAAAGGTAGGAGTTTGAAGGATGTCAGTCCTTTCTTGCCTAAAAAGAGGAGGAAAAAAAAAAAAAAAGTGGTGCAGAATAGATGTAAAGCAATGAAGTAAGTTATGCTATTTCTAGAATCTACCAGCCTGAGTTAAGAAAAGACTTCTGAAGGTGGGGAGAAGGAAGAAGGTACTTTTAAAGGAGCTACTTTGACCTACTTCAACAACCAGCCTTTAGCATAAGCACAGCAGGTCTGCAAACAAGGACAACACGTCTCTGGTAGGTACTATTTCAGCTATTGAGATGGAAGAGGCTGAAGCTTTGAGTTCACCTGAACACCCCATTAGAATTGAGATTTTTTTCTGAAGCTTTCTATTACAAAAATCTCAGTACTAGGTATTAGCTAGAAGAGGAGTCTGCAGAAAAAAATGGGTCCCTAAAGATTAGGGGAATATTAACTGAGAATATGATCTGGTTAGAGTATGAAAATTACAGGTGAGTATGAAAACTGGCTCAGGGCTGCTGGGTGTTAAATAGTTTAATTGTAATTACTCTTGACTGAGTGTTCTCATAGAGATCAGAGACTTGATTATAATACCTCAAGAATAATCATAAACACCCTTAGAGTAAGGACTATGACATGCAAAAAGAAAACAGAAGCTCCATTATTATTCAATTTCTCTCATTTCTACTAACTGCTAAAGCACCTGGAAACTGCACATGCCTCTCTCCAGGTTGTTTGGAGTGATCAAGTTCCAGGATAGGTATCCTGGCCCTTATCTGAGAGACTTTTCCTTCACAGGGAAACAAGAGGGAGGGAAGATTTCTTTGCCCTCAAGAGACACTCACCAACGTTCTGCTGAGTGACTGAATGAGCCCAGCCATTGAAGCCAAACATCTCGTTGGCCAGACTGATGACTTTGTGACCCTCAATGTAACAGACCTGAAAAGAAAAGCATAAATACATAAATAAACATGCATATAAACACAGGGACCTGTGCACATTTCTCCACATAGGAAAATTTAGAGAGGGATCACACGTATCACCTCACACTGAGGAAACCTGGCTACGTTCGAGGTTCAGGTAATGTGAATAAAAGGATGATGGTGCTGCTGTGGGTTCACTCCCTTCCAGCAACTGTGATGGAGGTTGATATAACAACAAATACGACTTAACCAATGGAAGGCAGAGCTAGAGGACACTAAAGAAGGTAAAACACAGCCAGTGTTATATAATGCTTCATATGGTCCAGTTCTGGGAAAAAATAAGGACAACATCGCAGGGTTGCACCAGTAGATAAACATTCCCTTGTTAAAGGATGAAGCACTGAAAAATTAAGTCTTTTTTTTAAAGTGTAAAAGGCATCTGTGGCTCAATAAAAGCCAGGATTTATGCCATGCTGACTTCGCATTCATCTCTGCACATTAAATCACCAGCGGGAAATTACCCTCAAAAAAATAAGGAATGTTGTAGCTTTTTAAACCCTAGGGGATAAAACCGGAGTAGAAACATCTGTGCATGGGTGTTCCTACCTTTTGTCCTCCTCCAGCCTGCCGACTGCTGATGTAATCTGGACCCAGCCTCTGACGAAGAGCGTGCTGGATGGCTTGGTATTCACTGGCTGTGTAGTGATACTGTTGACAAAAAAAATAAGGTAAGACAAATCTTACTCTCCCTATTTCAGCTCCCTCTCTTCTCCTGATATATTTCTTTATCCCACTCCTTCCAGGAGGTGTATGATCCATTTTCAGAATCAGTTTATAACAGACAAGGGAACACCTCATGGTGTACGTGCATTAGGTTGTTTGGGTTTTTTTTCCCCTCTTACTCTCGATGTATACAACTATTGAGCTGTAGCAACTATTTTTGATTAATAATCCTAGTCAAGCTTGCCACAAACACACATATAAGCTTCTATTTTACCTCTCAAAACCAAAACGTAATATCTCCGTGACCAACAAGAAAAGTGTATTTAAAAATTCCAACAAAAGCAAAGATTACCCTTACTCTAGCACCATATGCCATCAGGGCAGGGAGGACATAAGCTCCGGAAAGCAGTCAAAATAGGAATTTTCTGAGGAGCATTCAGGAATTTTCCCTCATGGGAAAATCCCTTTGGGTAGCTCCAACATCACTGGTATCTTTAGAGAGCGCAGGCATCACCAGAAGCCTGAAGTGTTGTAACTTAAGGCTTGTCTTAGTGGAAATGCAATTTTAAAAATGTAGCGAAGCCTAAAGGTATGTTTAAGGATTTGAGCACTGAAAAGCTCGTGTTGCTCTGCTCTGATGTGGGACAGAACCAGAGGTTTTACCACCGAAATCATAAGTACTGTGTATGAATGTACCGGCTGCTCTAACAATTCGGCAGATTGCAGAATCTTACAGCGTGTGTGTGTGTGTCATATAAATTCCAACCTCTGCCAAACCTCTCTAATTTGTGTTTGGTTCTATTTAAACTTAAAGGAATAACTTTGTCTTTTTCTGACTCCAGAATGTAAGCCTGTAACCAAAAAAAGCATAAGGAAAAAGGGAGGATGCACATGCCTGTGCCATGTTCAGGAACTACGTATAAATGCCTATCATGGAGAAGAGAATTCACCACCAAAAGCTCTGTTCAGTCCAGATGAGTTTGGGGTTTTTTTTTTCAGAATTATTTTGCAATTTTTTTAAATAATGTTTTAACAGCTGAAAGTAGTTGGCTTTTCTGAATCGCTGCTGAAAACGTGTGCAAGTATGATCCAGGCCCTCTGGGAATAAGAGAGAATAAAACAAGACCCAGTTCTGAGGTTTAAAAAATTTCACAGAAGAATCCACAGCAATATATTATTAACTCGAGGCATGCCAAGACCATCGTGGACGAAAAATGTAACATACAATTAGGTGTAGCGTGATTCCAACCTCACTGTGTCCAAGTTTAAAAGGAGTGAACGTGCAGGGCAGATTTCCAGAAGTGTGAGCATAAAAATTCTATTTCCCTCCTGGGCAAAGGGAACTGACCTGTCCGAAGGAAGCACCTGAATCGCCAGT
Organism: Oxyruncus cristatus; assembly: GCA_013399855.1. Taxonomy (NCBI): domain Eukaryota; kingdom Metazoa; phylum Chordata; class Aves; order Passeriformes; family Cotingidae; genus Oxyruncus; species Oxyruncus cristatus. The sequence goes on along the minus strand of VXAY01007247.1, from coordinate 1,123,555 downwards.
GCTGGAACTGTTGCTGCTGCTGGCGGAGCTTTTGCCATCTTTCCCCCGGCTTTCAGGCATCCCTAAAGGTAAGAGAAAATATAATTCCCTCTCAGATTTTCCAGCACTTCTTGGATGGCTTTCAATATCTATCAATACTCAGGGCTCTGATAAAAAAGCAGAGGTAACTTTTTAAAACCTTACTTGGCTATAGCCTGACTCGTTGGTCTTTATTTTTGATTCTTGCTTTGACTGCGGTCAATCAGACTGTCTTGTGTTGGGATGGTACCACATAAACTGTGCAGAGCTGAAAACCACACAGAACCTGTAAGAGTTGTAAGAAGTGGTGCCAATAATTCAGTAGATGGCACCCTTTTCCAAGCCAGTATCCAACACTTGCCGGCACTGCACTCCACCCTGCTGGAGCAGTGGTCCCTGGGAGAGCGTGTACCCCACAGGTGTGCCGAGGGAGTGCAGCAGCTCTCCTAAATAACCCCCAGAAACAACCTTTTATTGTGTTTGTACAAATGCAATTTGTACAGCTGGTAGCCCAGCACTCAGACTTTTGAAAGCAATACAACTATAGGACAGATTAGTACACATAGAAGATATCTGGAGGTGCCAAAACAGTTTGAGTAAGTCTAAACCCCCCAGTAGATACCATGATTTGACAGTCAGTCAGAACCTGGCTGCTATTATGCTTTGCTAATGTATTCCAGGTTCAGTACTTTTTAAAATAAGGGGCTTTTTCCAGTCTCTGAACAAGAAATCCAAATTTTACTGAGGACTTGGCAAACAATTTTCAAAAAAAGGATACTAGTTGTTTCCTGGGCAAGTATGAGCACTGGCAATTATGCCAGGTGTAGCTAAAACTCTCCTTAATTTTGGTTGGCTAGAATTATTCACCTTTGGTCCAAAACTTGTCTAATTGTCCAGTGTTCATCCACTTGAACGTGTTTCAGTCAGAAGTGAGCTGCAATTTGTGGTAAATGCATTTGGTTTTGGAAGAAGAACTAATAGAAAGCAATGTTACCAGGAGAAACACCTGAGATTTAAGCAGGCTATCTCCCCTCTTCAGCATTTCATTGCATGGGGAGGGAGACAAGTGGAGAGGAAAAAAATAGTATGTGTGGTGAGAGGCAAAAGGAATCAAAGTTTGAACAATACTGCTCCCCACCCTGATTCTTGCAGCATTCCAAATCAGATCTTAATCATTATAAGCCCTTGGGAAGAAACAATGACCAAAAAGTCATTTACTACATAGCCCTGTTACCAATTTATAGAAAGTAGGTGGGCGGTGTTTTGATGCAAAATTGCTTAGTGCTGACAACTTTAACAAAGTTCTGAACAAGATATGGGAATTGATTCTGAATGAGAAGTACAGAATCCCACTGAAAACAGCATCACATCACATGGTTTTAATCCAGCAGATCAGATGCTGCTAGGGAATACTAGCAACATACTTCTTTGCAACAAACAGTTTAAAAACGTGCCACTGGTTTGTCTTAAAATAATGTGTGAATCCAGTTTGGTTTCAGGCTTCACCTGCAGGCACAGCTTCAGCTGTGAGCCTTGTTCAAAGCAAACACCCTGCCAGAGCAATGGGGTGGGTTCTACAGTCAGGGATGTGCAGCACAGCAGAGCCCTGGGTCTCAAAGCAATTGCCAGAGCATTTCAAAGTCACAGAACTCCAATATCAAAATTATCAGAGTAGGAGTTTGGAAGAGAGAGAAGTTAATTCTGCAAATGGAGCTGTAAATCTGTCTCAGTATCAGAGCCAGGAGCTAGGGAAGGCAAGGCACTTCCTCAGTGGAATATTGTTTCCTCACCCACCCCACCCTCTCCCCACAACATTTTAACTCACATGAAACATTAATACTGAAGTAGATAATAAGCTATTGACTTGAGTACCAAGGAGCCTCGAATACCCTCCAGGGCCAGGACTGTGCAAGGAGGCTTCCTGACTCATTAACCAGTGTTAAAAAAGCCCTGTTTTCAAACCATCTTGAAATCCTAAAAATTAAAGTTCAAATAGACTTGCTGTGTATGCAGGACGACATAAGCAGCTTACTATCAGTTTAAAGGAATTATAATTTATTACCTCTGTGATTCTGACCATTATTTATTATTTACAGGGTATTTCTTTCAGCTCAGCTGGTAATGTTCTCAGGAAGTTTTCTTATCCCTGAGGAAAAACCCACACAAGGCTAGAGGTGTTGCACTGTGCTCCAAAATGTCATCTGGATAGACTTGATCAGGTAAAGAAACTTAACAACTTTTATGACTTCCATATTTGATCTTGTCTTTTAAAATTCGAACATATTAGGTACACAATAAAAAAAAAATTCTATGGTTCAGGAAACTAGATAATGGAATATTAATTTTCAACAGCACTCTGGAGGTAGGTATTTATTTGTATGGTGGTAGTGAATAGAGCAGCTGCTGAGAAAAATCCGGGTGTGTACACAAATTCCCGTGCGGGAAATAAACCGATCTTCTAGGGCAGATAATCCAGAATTTAATCTGTTCAGGTACAGCTACCACTGTGGGCTATGCTGGCAACACCTTCATCTTCCATGATTGTATGGACATAACTTCTAGTTTTTTAAACTAACACATCCTCACACACCTTTCTACCCTGCTGTCCACTACACTCAGAAAATTTATTTTGGTCCCAAATCGCCTCTTTTCCCATCATTTCCCCTCTGTCTTGACAAAATAGGCTTTTGAGCCATGCCCTGTGCCTTAATCCTGTGCTAGGAGAGGGAGCTCCCTGTTCTCCTCAAGTGTAAGGTGGAAGCAGGCAGCTTTGCATCACTTCAAAACAGTTTGCATACCACGAATTGTGTGAGTACCACAGCTTGGGAAATGCTCAGCTAGAACGTGGCTCCTCCAAGAAATTAATCACAGCATCACACAATCTAAGGACTTGACATGGACTGTGAACTTTCCGAGGGCTTTTCATTCAACCTCATCCTCTCCACAGGGTAAGTTTCCTTCACGGCGAAGCTTTTTGGTTTGCTGAGTAAGAATCTTCAACATTCTTTCAATAAATGCAATTCCACCGGGCCCACCCAGAGCAAATAGTTACACGTGTAGCAACAAGTGATTTAGCAAGCGCTAAAGATAAGGCCACATGTTTAACCTAAGGTGCAAATTACTCCAAGACATACAAAAAGCTTTAAAAGTTTTTTATTTCTGTGGAGTATTCTCTCCTCTGGGAACTCCAAACTGTTTTGTAAGTTGATTTACCTGTTAAAGGCTGCTTTACCTAACACTTGGGCTGAGGTAACTCTTTTTAAGTATAACGGGGCAGATGTTCCTAATCAAGACAGGCCTGTGCTACACCAAAGTTTACAGAGAGTGGAAAAGAGATGATGAAATTGCCTGTGGAAAAGCTGCACACAAGAGAACTCCTCTATTTTGACTTCTGTTATCTCTGGGCAAACAACCCGGACGACTTGAGAAAAGCGAGGTGATGTTCTGTTAACTTCATCAGAAGAAAAAGATATTCAGTGTTTTGGGGGTTTAACAATGAAATGCCTGGGGAGGTCATGAGACTGGCTGTTTACTGTAGACTAAAGGTGGGCTCTGATCCTGCCAGTACCTTATCGATGCATCTCAATGATTCAGGCTACCTTCTGCAGTAAGAGAATAAAAAAATACGATCAGAAACTTTGAGCTACCTGCAGTAGTTTAACTGTATTTGCTTTCAAGGCATACAAACAGCACTATGACAACTTCTACTCAGTTAGGGCATGTGTCACTTTTGGCACCTTCAATTCTCATTTATTCCAGTGGAATCTATGTGGCTCCAAAAGCATAATTTAACTCGTAGATTTATCAGGCAGTACTAGGTTTACCTTTGGCCTGTCTGGGATGATGATCCCCTCCCTGCACTAAACAGAAAACACTAATTCTGGTTCCACTTTTTATTAACTAACATTTTAACGAACACAGGGTAAAGCTCTTCCTTCCATACCTTTATAGGAGCTTAGCAGAATAACACAGTGCCTTTGTGGGGGAGTGTTTCTATTTAAAAATTTTTGAATACATCCAACATCTGAAACAGCCTACCTGGTCAATTCCTGCATTTTTGGAACGTGGGATGAGAAACCCACCCCTTATTCATTATGCTGAGTTTCCTGTCATAACAGCCTTTATACAGGTGTCACAAATTCACCGAACATCTGTGTAACCATGGAGGTTGTTCAGGGCCCTGCTTCCCCAGCAGGGTCCAGTCCAAACTGGTCGGTTTAACCCACGCGTTGCTGTTTTAGCCTACACAGTTTTCAAATGTTGCTGGTTACGCCTCCAAACATTTTCCTTAACAGCAGTGTTGTGTGTCAGTTACTCCTTTCCTACATAATTTTGTTCGCTGTTTTAAAATTCAGTGCCCGTTGTAATTTTTGCCTTACAGAGAGTCCTCGAAGTTTCATTCTTAAAAATGCATCAAGAGCACCTTATGAAACAGGTCATTCCAAACAGTTCTAAATTTGAAATACATTTGGCTTTCCAAGAATATAAAGCCTACTTCCTGCATCACTTAATTTCCTTGCCTGAACTCACAATTCCGCACTAAAAAATATTTCATTCAGGGTATTAACTGGTACTCCTGCACCAATAATCTTTTGTTGATATTATATATAAAAGAATTTGCTACAGCAACAAACAGTGAGCTGGGGTTGTAGTAAGACCTTCCCTGTTTTGTTGCGCTACAGGGTAGGACTGAAGGAAAAGGGGAACTTGTTTGTTAGACGAGCTCTTTTCCAGGTGTGAAACAGCAACACCTCACTGTTACAAGATCAAAAGTGAACCACCTACTCTCCAAAAACGAACTTCACATACATACAGATGGAGTAAAAGAAAAGAGCTCGTTCTGGAGACCAGACCTGGCAGAAATATTAATCAAATACTGTAAATTATTTATGTGGGTACTTCTTTCTAAAAGCCTGTCAGATTGATTTATAACCACATCATTTATGTACGAGTCACTTTAGTCCTTGCAAGGGAAAGACAGCAGGCTTTTTAACTGAGAGTAATGGTTTGGGGCTTCAAGGGAAAAGCAGCCTGTCCAATGCAAATGGAAAGGCTTCAGATTTCCCAAATGCAATTACCAGACAAGAAATTAATCCAGGCTGGAAACTGAAACATGTGAACTCTGCAAGAGCTGTGGGAGATCTGTCAAACTGTGCATCATAAACCCCATTGTGATTACAGGTACAGATGACACTTCTGGCAGCAGGACCCTATTAAGCTGACACACTAATTAAGTTAGGACAAAAACCCCAAAGCTTTAAAGCTCTCTGTTTTCCTGTTTTGCTCCAGGTTGACACTTGTTTATTGTTAAATGGAAAATCATTTACACTTGAAATCAGCAGAACACTCCAGGCACAGGCAACCCTGTATCTGTTGTCATCCCTCTGCTTTCTCAGACGGCAATATAAAGTGTCCCTTCTTTGGGACACTTTAGACTTGGCAGCATGCACTTATGTGAAATTAATGAACACGGGGTAAAGCTCTTCCTTCCTTACCTTCACCAGAAACTCATTTAAAATGGATTCTGTGCTTCTACAGTTGAAAAGGGAGTTCAGGTTATTGAGACCTCAGTGGGTATCGAGATCTGTGAGAGGTCTGAATTATATTATGATAATATATATTATATATATATAAATAATATAATATAATGGTAACATATGGTACGAAATATAATAACACATAATATACAAAACATATAGATAATAAAATATACATAATATATATAGTGTGATATGGTAAAGATATGATATATATAATACGATACAATATGGTAAAGGGAATTATAATATAAACGGTATTTCTTGTGACAAGATTCTAATTGCAATAGTGATAATTTACATGCCAATAACTGTGTCATTCCTTGAGCAATCCCACAGATCCATCCGATTTGCCATAACCTCTCGCTTCAGCGTTGCCTGCGAACAGCGGCTAAAGACTTCAATGCAGGTTCTGGCTCCTTAAATTAATTACTTATTAATTATCGTTTTATTACGTATACTGTAATAATAACGAAATAATTAAATAAATTCCTAGTTCAGTGGAACTGTGACGATCCCGCAGCGGGCCAGTCGCTCTGTCCGCCGGCTGCTCCCTCAGGAGGTGCGCGCCCCTCGGTCCCGGGCCCGGGGTGGGTTCCGTGCCCGATCCCGTGCCCGATCCCTATCCCGTTCCCCCCGTACCTGAGCCGGGAATCGCTCCTTCGCCCCGCTCGCACTTCCCGCCGCCGCCGCCGCTACGGGCCGGCGGAGCGGCCAAACCTCGCCGGGGGCGCGGCAGCGCCGGTGGGCGG
>VXAY01007247.1:935470-1116794 GCA_013399855.1 Oxyruncus cristatus | reverse complement strand
CGGCCACATCACCCCGCGTCTTGCCGGGCACTGCCCGCGGCCGGGCGGGGTCCGGCGCTGCCTCGCACGGTCGGTCATTCCTGCGCTGCCCGCTCGCCCTCCCCGGCCGTGCTTTTCCGCCCCTCCGCGCTCGGTCTGTCCTTGGGAAGCGCTCGCTTTTGTTGTCTCAGTCACCTCAGTCCGAGGTGATGGGGAGCGGTGCCTTTCTGCCCAGACCGTGGGGCGGTGTTGGGGTTTTTGTGTGTGTTTTCCTTGCGAGCGCTGAATGGTCACGTTTCGTGTATTTTATCACATCTACTACGGGGTGAGCGTCAGCTGACACGGTGCTTTGTTTCTGGATCTGCTGCCATCCTGGAGCCCGTGTCGGGAATCGCTGCCCTTCCACATCTGCTTCGCTGGTAGCGTGAGCTCCGAATCTCACTTAGGAAGCCTGCAGTTTATTTTACCTGGAATGTTGCGTGTGCACCCTGGAAGTTCACGCTGTGGTTCGTGCCGACCTGGTGTGAAATGGCTCAAAGTGAAGCCCCGGTGGAAATGGGAGAGACTGGGAGATGCGGAGAAAAGACCTACGGGGGTGGTGGTGGTGGTGGTGGTGGAAGCAGTACAGGAACGGAGGGAATGAAAGCAAATGGATAGAAATAGGGTTGTTCTGAAGAACAATGCATGTTTGGGTGGCCACGCTGATGCGCACGGGGTGGTTGTAGCTGGATAACATGTTACCTCAGATCCAACAGGCTGTAACTACAGAACCGTTGCCTGGTTTGGCTGTAGGGTTGTAATTCTCAAACAATGGCCAGCTGGGCTAAGGTGTCTCCAGCAGTAACCTCCGCCAGCTGCCTGCCCTCCTTTCCTCCCTGAGATTACGGCGTCTGTAGCCGTAGGTGGCTGAACACACATCTCCTCCTGAGCTACAGCCTGACGTGCTGCTGGAGTTTGTGTTGAAAACTGCAGCGGCTCAGATGTGTGCCCCGATTCGGGGTCACTTATGAGTCAGCACCCTCACAGCCATTTGAAATAGGATGGGAAGAGAGAATTCACCACCTTGTCCAATGCTGCTGTGACTGGAGTTGGTAGTACGAGAGTGGATTTTTTTCAGTAATGAAATATTTGGATTAAATCAGTAGTTATTTAGTTAACTGCTGTACTGAATGTAGTTCAGTTCTGGAAGCGCAGTTCAGAACTTTTATCACAGAACAGCAGTTTGTAGAGCAGTCAAGTCTATGGCTTTACTGTGTCATCCAGAATTTTTGATTTGTTTGAATCCATCAAGCTGCAAGAGGGGCTGCGGCTTCTTGAAAAAGTTTGGGATCTGCTGAGTGAAATGTGAGTTTATCATAATATTTGACATAATTTGAACTTTCTCCACCACTTCTGGGAAACCAATTTAGTTGTAATTAAATCATTGTAAAGGTGTTAGCAGAAGCCCAAAGTGAAGAAAACCTGCTATCTGGGCTATACTAAAGCACTGTGTTTTTCATAATTTTTAACATTCTTTTTGATCCTGTCACAAGCTTTTTTGAGATTTCGTTCACGTAACTTTTTATCTGTAATATGTGACTAATGGCCTGACTAGCAAAAAAAGCAGGTTTTGTATTTACATGGCCTGTACCTTCTTGCTGAATTGCAGATCTTGATGATGAAGGAAACCCTGGTTAGCTTTTTGAGGGGGTTTTGTGATTTGTGTGATTACTTTATTTCCCTTCCCCTCCCCCCCCCCCAAGTCTGCCACTTTCTCAGTTCCTGGAAGAAGTTATCTGTGCTGCTGTATGAATAGAAATATTTCACCATACCATTGTAGCCAGTGTGTGAGTTCCTTGCTATTATTCCTTATTTTGTGAAGCAGGATACTCTCCCATTGTTATCCCTCCTCCCCTCCCCCCTCCCTATTTGCAAGCCTGTTCCCCCCAAATCCTCTCTTTTGTGTGAGAGGTTTGTTACAACACTTACCTGTCTAAGCCACTGGCAAATTGTGTTATGTTTAGGGGGTCTGGCTTGTTTCAGCTGAGGATGGTTTGATCAGAGATGTAAGTATGGAGGCATGCATGTGGCTTTTGAAATAATTGCTAGAACTAAAACAGCAGTGTGTCTTCTTGACCCTTGCTGGCTACTCTGCCACAAGAGCGTGCTGGGTGAGGAGGATTCTGTCCACTGCTGCCTGTTTAAGCCAAGAGTTTGACTCTGTGGCATGCAGTGGACTGCTGTATGGCAGTGGTAGAGCAGGAGATCCTAGAAAATCCAGTGCTGACTTAGCAAAAGTGGTGTTTTCTAGCGTGTGATTTATATCAATATTGTTCACTTGACTTTGTTGTCAGGGCGAGATTATGATGGAATTTCTGTAGCTGGAGCACAGTGATGTTACCCATGGTGACTTCAGGCTGGCTGTCTGCATGGATTCACTAGTGCTTCTAGGTACTTCTGAGCTTCTGAAATATCTTTATTGCTTTCAGCATTTTGTTTCAGCTGTTAGAAAGGGGGTTGTTGGTTTTGTGCCACCTGTAGGGAAGAGAGAAACAGCCATGGGTACAAACACATAGTATTTACTTTCTTTATACTCTGAAATTCAGGCTATAAACTAGCCATACAGTGACAGAAAATTAGCATGCACAGGTCTTCAGTGTTCTAGGTAATTAGAAGAGTAAGAATTATTTTAATCAGCTTATGACTAGGAATTGATATGTGCGAGTTCTGACTCCTGTTGCTTTTTGTGCTTTGGACCTTGTTTCAAAAGAGGAAGGGCACGTGATAATTTTTTTTTCCTCACGTCTGCTTTACATTTAGAGACTTATAATCGTGTCCCAGTCACTGCCCAAAACAAATGCTGAAGCACCTACCCAGCCTACCCACCTGTCAGTGTTAAGAAGGTAGGGCAGGGAGCGACGATGTGGGTCCAGTCTCACGTAAACCCAGAGGCAAGAACCAGTTTGAGAATGGTCATATCCGCACCATGTGCTAATCCTTCTCTAACGGATTCAGTCAGTGAATGCTTAAGGCTGTAGGAGAGAATACGTGCTGGGACGGTGTCCAAGGCTTCTGCCACACCTGGGAAGCCTTTCAGTGTGATGTCCAGGTAGTGTTAATCAGTATGTGCTCCAGTCTCTGAAGGAAGACAGAGAAGCTTCTGTTTGTGCACAGCAGCCAGAACAGAAAGAACTTGCTTGTGCCACCCGAATTTAGTGACTGGGTTGACTCTTAGTACGCTGGGTGCAGAACCACTGAAATCTGACAAGTGAGATGAAGAAAGGCCTTTAGAAATATCAGTAGTGCCTCATGTTCTGCCTCAAGCTCAGACTGACCTCCTGAGCTTGAGGAAAAAATCCTTATATGTAAGTGGCATATCAGAAAGAGTGTATAAATACGAGTAAATAAAGGTTTAGCTGAAATAGATTTATTTATTATAATGATAGTAAGACTTTTTGTGGTCTTGTTTTTTGGGAAAGAAGCTATAAGGGAATGAAGCTGTGGTGGTGGAAGTCTACTCTTTTTACTGATATGAAGACTTATGGAAGTTTTAAGAAACAAAACTTGACGTCAGTTAAATCTGCTTTTGCAAAAAAACTGTTGTAGGGTATGTTCTGTCTTCGTTGTTGAGTAAGTAGATCCCATGAAAGGAATTGTATACTTGTGGGAGACAAATTAACTAGGAAGCTGATGAGTATTTCTGGCTCTTGTTTAGAGACTCACGGGTAGTGTTTTCTGGATGGGCTGTCTTGTAGGAATAGGAAGCAGAATGGTATCTAAAAAGGACAGATCATCAAGATGTTTCCATGTTCTGTGGGGATTTAAAGTGTCTGTGTACCATTTATGCTAACCTTTCAAATGAAGAAAGTGTGTAACGGGAATGTCACTTTATGTTTAGAAACAAAACGCTCCCTTGACAAATGACTGCTGTTTTTTTCCTCAAAATGTTAGGGTCGGGGTTGATGACCTGCCTTTTACAAAACACGGCTTTTTTACTATGCCAAAGTCACCTCAAGATTATTGGGGATTTTTGAGATGCTGTTGTGGGAAGATTTCTCTGTTGTGTACGTGGGGGAGAATATATCAATTCCCATCCCATCTTCTTACATTTGGTGAGACAGAACAAAGGCACTGCTACATTCAGGGAACCTGGCAGATGTGCAAGTAGGTGAACTCAATTTAAAAAAAACCCAAACCAACCAGCACCCCCCAGCTTTCAAAAAGGATTGGATATAAACAGATGGCAGCACTTGGGCTTCTATTTATGTGCTGTTTAGGAATGAGAATCAATCGTAATATGAACAGTTACTTCTTTCTGTCTTAATTTCATTCATCCCTTTTTCTTCTTGCTCTTAAAGCCATGAGGATATTTTGATAAACAACCCTGAATTCCAGGGATTCAATGCCTTGTGTCCAGCACTGGCTGGCTTGCAAACAGTTTCCAGAGTAAACTTTCTTCTTTCGTTTTTGTGTGTAATAGTCATTAAATTATCGTGAAAAGTAGTGAACTTTCTTATCTTCCAAAACTAGTCAAAGCTGAAATCTACAATATAGCCCTAAGGTAAAGGCTTCAAACTTTTTATATAAAGTAACATAGCAGCTAGCTCTTGTAACTGTAGTGGTGTGCACTAGGAAGGGCAGAATTCAATATTTCTCTTGGTTAAGACACCTCTAAGTTGCTGTCAGTCATGTCAATTCTCTCATTGTACCCACTATCTGGATTCCAGGGTAAAGATATCTGGCAGAGTTTTATTAGAAAATAAGCTTTTCCATTTTTTTTGGAATTCCATCTTTTCTACCGCCTTCTCCTCCCTGTGCTACTCAGTAGGCCACGTCCTGCTGAGTAATCCAGTCATCCTTACTTGTGATTAGCTCTTCGGGTGTGAATTATGTAAACGGGAACAATTACTACCTCTGTTAATGAAGCCTAATGTGTCTGCTGCGGACCTTTATCAGATTAAGACGCCTCTTGTGAAGGCTGACTTTGCTGCTGTTGTAAAACTGATGTTCAAAGCTTTCCTTGTGCAGACAGGAATCGTAGGGACAAGAAGTTCTGTCTTCTGGAAGCCGGGTAGATGGCTTCCAGTGTGCTTCTGGGAGGCACTAGAGGGGTCCCAGTGGTGTGCTTGCCTGCCTGTTTTGTGATCCCACTGCCCATTCCTGACTGCCAGGCAGTGATGCTGTTTAAGGAGTTGTCTCCGTAGATGTTGCTGTGTGTCAGCTGGTGTCAGTCCTGAACAGAAAGCGCAGGAAAGAAATCCAGAGGAAATGTTGCTTGCTGAAGGCTGCAGAAGTTAGTCCAAAGTTCTTTTTGTTTTGACAAATGTAAGCAGGGTTTTTCCTGTATTTCTGCAGTGTGTTGTTATGTATTTGGTTGCTTGCTTACCTAGAAGTAGGTACTGTGGTATTAGTATTTGTCCTGAAGCAGAGGGAGATACGAAAGGCATTATGTATTTATGTGACAGAGAGATCCTCCAGAGGTTAACAAAACTCTCTGTTAATGAATCTTCTGTTTTCTGTCAGCTGTAGCCAGGAATGTCTGCTTTCTGAGCCATTGGTTCACATAAAATACTACATATAGGGGCTGAGTGTGACAGCATTGGTAAACACATTTCATTGTATTGGATTCTTTGTACTGAAGTTGATGTTAATGTGATCCCTGCAGAATTTCTTACATTTCTACTATGCCTGAATGCAACCCTTTTATTGAAAAACACCAGGTCTTTGACAAGAGCTATGTTCCTATTCCTGCTCTCTCTCACGTCATAATTGCCTTACGAGTAAGTCTGCAGGTGGCTTTTTACTGTTCTTTCAGCGTGCCAGGGCCTGATGCAGCTTTTGGGCTGCTTTGAATCACTGTTTTCAGTGTGTATGGCTCTGGATATTGGTGTACTTATTGGCTTGGTGGCTGCTTTGCTGTTGTGAAGGAAGCTCAGTTCTCCGTTGCTTTTCACTGGCTGACCAGGCTGTTGTCATGAAACAGTTTGCACTACAGTACACTGAAATATCTCTGCAGTACATTTCAGTGTCTACTGCCAGATTTTAAACTTTTTCCACAGTTCATGGTGTCTGTCTCCGAGTGTTTTTTTGGACGGTCACCTATGATCTGAGAAGACATTCTTCTTAGCTGGCACTTCAGGCAGGATGTACTATTAATTTATCTTGAAACTTTCAGGCAGAAAATATGTTCACAACTGTCCTTTTTCAAACCTTTTTCTACGCTACTGTGTAATTCTCACCTGTTTTTCTGATAGTCCTTCTTTCAAGCTTTTCCATAATCACTAGACAGCGTTTTCCACGAATATTAAAGCAGGTCAGTCACTGGGCTTTGTACTTGCAAAGCTGCCATGCCACTTTCTATATATCTATATGAAGTTTTTACTTGGGCTGACTTGAATTTTTTAAATTTTTTTTTTGTTATTATTAATTTGGCTTGCAGGTTGGATACTCTTTGGAAGTTTTTGTTCTCTTGTTGAACAGTGAACATGAGAATTTTGTTTCACAGTTTTAAAGGTATACAAGCTTTATAGGAAGCTTTTTCCTTTCAGGAAAAATGGTTTAGCACTGGCTTCAGCTGTTGTGGTTTTTTTAAACACTTGAAGTCTCTTTCTTTGTAACCTTGGGTAAGGGTTCCTATTTTGGCAGAAAAGACCAAAGTTTTTTGAAAACCGCAGGAGAGCTTGCAAAGGGAAGGTGATTTGCATGTTCATGTCACAGCTGGACAGTGTTCCTTGTGGTTACCACCATCTTGTAAGGTTAAGGGATGATTTATTTGTGACTAAAATTAGAGTCAGAGTAGAAGAGGAAAATAGTAACAGTGCTGCATGCTGGCCTCATGAAAGATAAGAGACCATACTTCTGAGATTCCTGGTAAAATGCTAGTGGGGGTCAGAATATTGAAAAGCTCCTAACTTTTCTGGTTATGTTGCTATCTGAAAGAAATCTTCCCTGTGCTTTTGCTTGGACTCCAGGAGGGAAAATAGAATTCTTTCTTCTTCCTGATTAATTGGTGTTGGGAATAAGAAAAGACTTTTTTGTCACTTCCTTCCCTGTGCTGTTTCCAGCATGAAAGATATTTTTCCTGGTGTAATTGCCTTAATATTTGCTTCTACAGCAAAGTGATATGGCTGGGGATAAATACTACTGGGAAAAAAATGAGGGGGGGGGAAAAAGAGTTAAGATTTATTTTGTAACTTTTTTCCACTTGAACCGCGGCAAATCTGTGTCAGTGAAAGTACTGAAACTGGCTGCATGTGTGGAAGGGTGTGTTTAGTTAACACTTGGAATATTCACAACTTTGAAGTCTAACAATGGTGTAATCAGAGTTGTTATTCAGGAAAAATACTGAAGGGTTACGTTTGCCCCTTTCCAAAGGCTGCTTCCCTTCTTAATCTATTGCTTTGGTTTGAAAAGCGAGCGCAGAATAACGTATGGCAGTGAGAGTAGAGTTGTTCTCCCTGAGTTTCATCGGTGCCAGCTCTGGGAATCCTTCCCATAACCCTGATCAACAGCTATTTCTAGCAGTTGGCTTTCATAAGTTGAAGTATTTGATGTTTGCAGAGAAGCAGAGAGGATGGTGCCTACCTGGGAAGCAAAGCTTAGAGCTGAACTAGCACGGGACTGGTGTTTCCACTTAGGGTGGATGAGAGCTCACCTGCCTGCCCAGTATAACTGAAGATGGATCCTGCACAGCACCTGCTCTTGTACCAGCTCCTTGCAGCTGCCTGGGAAGCTGCTTTGCTGTCAAGGGTGTCAGCCAATTTCTTTGAAAAGTATTAATAGTTCAACAAAACATTTGCTACAGCAAGGAGAAAGCAATTCTGTGAGTTTTCCCGTTTTCAGGGTGATGAACTCGCTAAAAATGATCTAAAAACTTTTGTGCTCCTCTTGTGTGCTGTTAAGGGCTTTACTGGGTGATACTGTGTGCAACAGTGATGTACTCCTAGCAGCTTTTAAACTTATTGCTTTTTGGGGAAACCGAAACTCGTGTAATAAAACATGTCTGATCTCTTAATTCAAGTTAAACCCATTTAAAGCTGTTAAGTGAATGAGTGTTTGCACTGACTTACTGTGGTGAGCTTTTAGCAAATGAATTAAGTGTTATGATTTGGATTAATTTTCAAGAGAATCCTCCTGAATGCAAGCTCTCAGTTGAATGCGCTTTATGTAGCGTCTGAGAAATCATATCTGACTTGTTTTGAGAGCTCAAGTGGTGTCACAGCAGCATTTTTAGCATTTTGATATCTCAAACAGTGAGACTAGTCTGGAATAGCCTTTCTGTTTGGAAGAAGTGTTTTTCTTCCAGATCTGGGGCACAGTGTCTTGCTTTTTGAAGCAACTTGAGTGGAACAGTGTAGACTTTGTTAGATCGTTTATATTTCTGTACCGTTTTGCATAAGGAAATAGAGTTGAAATAGAAGAAATGTAACTTGTATTAAAAAGTGAATCTGTAGGTGTTGCTTTGGTGGATAATTTCAATTATTAATGCTGCTGGTTGTCTTTCCTTGGCCTGTTTTCCTTTACATATGTGTTCTAAAATGCTCTGTAGCAATATTGTTGCTAGCTTTTCTTGACATTTAAAGAAAAGAGGGTGAGCACTTGAATGTCTTGAACTACTCGTAAAACAGTACCAGCTTCCATAAGCTTTGTAAAATTTCTCATGCCATTGTATCTTCTATGAAATTGTGTGAAAATGAAAAAATGCTGGCTTATTCTGATCTTGTTTTCCATTTGAAATTTAAACTAAACATTTAAAAAACTATTTCTTGCTGTATCTTTTCCTCCACTAACTTTCTGTTCTGAAAGGAAAAATTCTGTATCTTTTCTTCATCATGCTTTTACTTTTTTCCAGTATTTTCTGCAACATTATTCTTTTGTCTCTTCCCCTCCACCCACTTGCACTGTTTCTACAATTTCTTTTGTAAGTGTGTTCCTCTTTTAAACCTAGTCTTTAATCTGCTTGCCCAATTATTATCTCACTAACGTGCTATAGGATTTGGAAACATTGTTTCTGAATATCTGTCAAACCTGACTTCTGAACAGAAGGGGCAGCTAGGTAAAAGCTGGTGTGAAAGGGAAGATGTTGGGATACGTAGGGTGCTGCTGCTCTTAGACACTGCCCAACATTCTTCCATCTGTTGTGATCAGGAATTTTTCAGTGTTCTAGTTTTTGTTTCAGTTGAACCCAGCAGCTGCATGAAATAGTTTACACTGGAAAAAAGTGTGTGTGGGGGTAAGAGAACTGTATAGTAGGAGTGGTTCTTTAGTGCAGTAGTTTAGTCACAGGAATGGATTTTTTCCCTGTTTCTTGCTTTTCCTCTAGATCTTGACTACTAACCACGGTCCCAGCCCTGTGCCCCTTTACTGAAGAGTTCCCTGCCAGCACTTGTACGGCAGCATCATACTGCACTGCAAAAACAAGGAGTTGTATTGCACATGCTGCCAGAGTTCTTGTTTAATGGAAAAGTAGAGGGGAGAAGGAACCAGCAGCATGATGATGTCATACTGTTCTGTGTTTCGGGTCCCTGCTGTTGGAATGTCATTTAATGGAATTAATCTGAGCTGGTTAATGAAAAGCATGTTTCAATTGAAATCTTTTCTTGAACAAAGATCTAAGTTATTTTAGTTTGAGAAAAAAATCAAAAAGACTAGAACCAGTTTTCAGTGGAGGTGTGATTCTGTTGTTCCTCTTAACCTCCTTGGTTCCATTGCTGGGTGGTTGCTGTTCTTTCGGAGTTGCATCTACACTTGCTTAAGCTCTGTGGTCAGTAGTGATTTCATGGTTCTTCTTAGTTTTGGGTCTGACTTCTGCGG
The DNA here is from genome assembly GCA_013399855.1 of Oxyruncus cristatus. Classification (NCBI taxonomy): domain Eukaryota; kingdom Metazoa; phylum Chordata; class Aves; order Passeriformes; family Cotingidae; genus Oxyruncus; species Oxyruncus cristatus. The sequence goes on along the minus strand of VXAY01007247.1, from coordinate 1,107,023 downwards.
TTGAAGAAGGGCTGACGGCAATGCTAACGGGACCTGCTAATCAAGGTCATGATCAGAATCCTTTCAGTCCATCCTACCTTCCCGTTTGCAGGATTATTTTCACAGCGCAAGGGTTTAGAAACCGTGTCCTGTGAAAGCTAGCAGTGCTTGAAGGAAAAATGTACTACTTTAAATTTTGATTCTCTTTTACTCAGAAAGGTAATAGGTAAAGAACTAGGGCTGATGAGAAACAGGAAAAGATTAGATGGCTTCTGTAGAGTTAGATCATGACCAACAAAATTTTGGCTTGAAAATTGATGGATTCTCTTTCCCTTACCTCTTTACTGTGATAGTATAACAACAGAAAAACAAGAATAGAACTTCCTTTTTGAATTTAAATATTAGGGTTTAAATAAAAGATTGCTTTTCTGTGAGTGGAAATTGAAAAGATACTGTAGAAGTATAAAGGTAGTAGAATACACTTTTATTCCAATGTGGGGCAAAATATTTGGTGATAAGCTAGGTATTTAATATGTTACTCTTATTGATACAGATTTTAATATGTTATTCTTATTGATACAGATATGGTCCTGAACATTGTGAGCACGTGACTTTGAAGATGGACAACTGGATCTGTCATAAGTTGTGATTGGCCTTAAGTTGACTTAGAACCATTGAAGAACTCTCTCATTCCTGATTTTTGCCTATCCGATTGCCTCACACCACCAGCTCAATCATGTATGGAAGTGCTCGGTCCGTGGGCAAGGTTGAGCCCAGCAACCAGAGCCCAGGGCGTTCACCGAGGCTGCCACGGTCACCACGCCTGGGCCATCGTCGAACCAACAGTACAGGAGGCAGCTCTGGGAGTAGTACTGGGGGTGGCAGTGGGAAAACCCTTTCTATGGAAAACATCCAGTCCTTAAATGCTGCCTATGCTACGTCCGGCCCCATGTATCTAAGTGACCATGAGAACGTGGGGGCAGACACCCCGAAGAGCACCATGACGTTGGGCCGGTCTGGGGGGCGGCTGCCTTACGGTGTTAGGATGACTGCGATGGGGAGCAGCCCTAACATTGCCAGTAGTGGAGTTGCCAGTGATACCATTGCATTTGGGGAGCACCACCTCCCTCCGGTGAGTATGGCATCCACTGTGCCTCACTCGCTGCGCCAGGCTAGGGACAACACCATAATGGATCTGCAGACGCAACTCAAAGAAGTGCTGAGGGAAAACGATCTGCTTCGCAAGGATGTGGAGGTGAAAGAAAGCAAGCTGAGTTCTTCCATGAATAGCATCAAGACCTTCTGGAGTCCTGAGCTAAAGAAGGAGAGAGCTCTGCGGAAAGATGAAGCGTCAAAAATCACCATTTGGAAGGAACAATATAGAGTTTTGCAAGAAGAAAACCAGGTTTGTCATCTAATGTCACAGTTGTGTTAAGTGTGGTAGCATGATTAAATGAGTTTAATAAACTTGCATGTCACATTTAAGCAGCTGAATAAGATTGGTGCTTTTCTTGGGTAATTGATGTGGGAAAGACGGGTTCTCAACCTGCAAGCCTCTTTTTAAATGTTTCTTGTCAGACTTGTAAGCCACCTCTTGAGTGCTCATCTCTCCTTGGGTGTCACGTGGGTTTTTTTCCTAGGACTGGTGCTAACCACTTGGTTTCCTTGGGAAAGTATTTTACCCTGTTCCTAATTAATATTTTCGTGCAGGTTACCTCTTGAAGCATTCTCTGAGATGCAGAATGTACTAACTGCTGTCGCCAAATACAACTGAATTTTGATGGATTGCTCTTAAAACAAAGTTCAAGTTACACTGGTCTTACTTTAGGCTTAAAACCTCCAGACCTGCAGTTTTCACACACAGATATAAATTGTTTTCTTGGCTACATTTAAGTAACACTGGTAACTAGACGCTCATCTATTTTTTTATCATAAACTGTGCATATCTTGTTGTGCAACTCATAAAACACCCTATGGGGTTTTTTTGTCTGGCGAGTTACAGAATAGGCAAAAGAACAGAGAGTCTTGGGTGTCTGAGTCTTTTGTCTTGTCCATCTTAAAAGCATCTCCAACTCAGAATAAAACTGAGAGGCTGATTAAAGTTGAGGTCTCTTTTTAGTCTGTTCTACTTATTAAAAGCTTTTTTCAAGTTTTCTCACCTAGACCTGATTGCTATCTTAATCCTGAAGTAACTACTTGTCTTTGAGTTCATGTCCTCCTCCTCAGTTGTTTCTGGCCAGACGTGAGTTAGGCATCTCTCTGGACTCTTAGGTCAGAACACTCACCACTCTTAATGGAAAACGGGCCCAGCACCCAACTCCAAAAGTTCCCTGAAATGTAAGTCAGCTTTCGCCATGACAAAATTACTTTCCCTACTGAGCTTTTTAAATATCCAAGAACATTTAATGAAATATCTTCCATAATTCAAGCGTGATCATGCTCTTGTAGCTCTTAAGGTATAGTTGCTGTTTTAGGGAACGGTTTTTGTAAGGTTTGCTTTAGAAGGTGGAAGGGAGAGGGGACATTGTTGGAGGAAGAGGATGCTGGTGGTACTCCACACGTTGTACTCTACGTTCAGGTGACCCGTCTTAAATGGGAAATTCCTTTTGGTTAATGGTAGTCTGCTGCACTGAGTACGTCTGCAATTTTCTTTCCACTTCTTAAAGAACTTAGTTGAAGAGAGTATGTTGCTTTTCCCAAGGCAGTAAGAAATAATTTAATGAACGTGTCGTGTGGTTTTGTAGCTGTATTCTTACCAAACGGTGAGTATCACCATGTGGGGTTTGTTAAGGTGTGTGACATTTCATTTGCATTTTCATATGTCTTCTTGGAGTGCGGAAAACCTGAAGTTAAGTAATTTCTATTGCAGAAGTCAGACTTCTTTAGAAGGAGTGATACAGTGAAAATTTTAGTTAGAGTGGTACAGTACCAGGATAATAAATATGTGAAATGCCATTCACTCAACTTTCTGGTGCTCTGTGTGTTCCAGTTGCAGGTAAGTCTTTTAATTCTCAGATTATTTTCATTTTTAGCCCTGTTTTGATATTGAAGGGAATGTCTTGGAATATAGTAACTTCTTTTTTTTTTCTGAAATCTGTTTTGACATTTGAAGATGCTTTGAATATCTTGCAAGAAAAATCCAATGAGTATATGGTTTGGAATGGATTAAACAATGACTAAATATGAATAGAGAACAGTGATTCCTCTATCGTAGATTTTTTTTTTCTTGTCTTTCCTTTATCCTCTAATTAAACATTTACAGATATTTCTAGGCTGCTGTTCTCAAGGCAATCACTGTAATTACTACCACACTGGTAGAATTGTATAACTTTGGTCCAAAAACAAGAAGGGTGCGATTTAAAAGTAAAAGGGTATTATTGCAATGAGCTGTAAAAACTCAGAATGCTAATTAATAGATTATAGTTAGCTAACAGTGTGACCTAATTAAACTCTGAATTCATTGTGTCTTCTATAGCCTTTTGGAGTTGGTCACTTCAGTCCTTTATATGGAAGATCAGTTTAATAGGATTTTCTTTAATTGAACAGACTTTTGTGTTTAGACTCTGAACAAGAGATTTCCCTGATCTCTTGGGGGACCAGAAAAATCTCATCATTACTCCTCCAGCCTCCCCCTAAAGTGAGTTCTAGTATAATTGCAGGAACTGGAGTCTTAGACTTCAATACGAGTATTGCACGTGCACTACTTGTGCTTTAAATAAAGTTTATTTCAGGCCAGTTGCATTGTTAAAAATTGACTCAGCTGGTGGAGCCAAGATGCTGGCTGACTCATGCCATTATCTGATAGTCATCTCAATCTCTTTCCTGTGGTCATGACTCTTTATTCCTCTACACACACTTGATTGTCACTGATTGGTTTTGGTTTTTGTTTTTTTGTTTTTTTGTTTTTTAATTGTGCTTTTTGTCACCTCAACTGGAATGATTGAATTGGCCCTTTGTTTTGGAAGTTGTTACACCTGAAAAGCTTTCTGTGAATAAACGCACTGGTGTCTTCGGGTTCTTTTTCCTGTTTCTTGGGAACATGTGCAAGTAAGTCACAATTACTGATGTATTGCTTACTGGTTTCCAGGAAATTTTCTGGATCTGATAAAGCTCAGAGAATGAACAGGGAGATGAAAGAGCACCCTCTCTGTGCTGAGACAGTCACATCCTTTTGTTTGGTTGTCCTCTCAGGTAGCAGGGACATCATGGACATAACAGTGAGAATGCCATGCACATGGTTCTCTGTAGCTCTCACCTGAGTCGAGAGAGTGCTTTAGTCTTGCTCAGCTGTGGTCTGTTCCCCAGCTGTGCTGCAGCATCAGCTCCTCCGAGCAAATAGTTCAGCTGGGCAGTGTGGCATATGCTGAGCTTTATTTTTGTCCTTTGTTACCGATTTTGAAGAGACAAAGTCCTTTCTTTTCATAAATGAGGGATGTTATTGTCCTCTCCTTTCGAAGAGCTCATAACTAAATGTGCGGAGTATTCCTCTAGTTACCAGAGATTCTTGAAAACACACAATAGTTTTCAGTGACATGTGGATTAGTTAAGCAATCATACTTTGCAAGAAGCCAGAAGAAGAGTGCAAATGGTTTCTCAGTTATGCAAAGCCATGCATATTCAAGGAGAAACTGATGAAAGCAGTAAACAGGAGCTTGGTTTTGGCTTGGTATCACTCTCCTCGGCGTGCTTTAGTAGCAACTGTATTTTTCTGAGTTGAAGAATAATTTTTTATTTTGGTGTGTGTGGTTTAAAGTTGCCCTGGAAACCTCTTTATCAGGAGCCAGAAGAGGAAAGGAAAGACAGTGAGTATGTTTTGCGCTGTGATAGAAATAGTTTGCCGAAAGACTGAATAGTGGTGGATGATGTGAAACTCGAGAACAAAGGAATTCCTCTCAATTCAAACTTGCCGATAACAAGGTGATTGTCTCTTAAAATAAGTAGTGCAGTGCAAGTTTGATGTCTAACACCCTGCATTGAAATTTCCCACATTTGACTGATCTACATTTAGGATCTGATTTATGTTTCAGCTAAAATAGTGTGGTACTGCTGAAAACATCTCTTTGCTTTGATGCATTTCTGTGGTCTTTTTGTGATCAGAGACCTTGGATGTCTTGAGTGAGAGAGTTTAACCAAGAAAATGCTCCTGAAAGGAATTTCACCTTGCTTTTGGGGTAAGCACTTGAAGACGATTCTACTTTATTGTGACAGAGAAGCGGGAGGGATGTACTCCAGCATTTCCTCAGTGTTCTTCTCTAGAGTCAGAAGTACTCTCTGTTTCGTAGTAGTGTGTAACGAGCATCTCAGTTTTTAAAATACAGTTGTCCATGTGTTAGTCTCTGAAATACTGGGTGCTGCTGTTCTGAGACTGGCTGAGCTTCTAAGGAGAACATTCTTCCTCTGAAAATCAGATCAATTCTCACTTCTCCATTGATTTAATGTTGTTTTTTTTCCAATTAAAAAAAAAGTTTTGGTATGTCTTAGTACTGTGTCATTCTAACACTAGTACCATTCCTGAGTTAGAAAGCTAAGCTTTCTTCTGTTGTGGATGTTCAACTGTGCAGTATGTGGTTCCTTAGGCATGGCTTAAAGGCATTATCTGTATCCCACAGCATTACACTTAAATAATTCTTTCACTGGCAGATGTCTGTCGGCTTTCTAGAATGCTGCCAGCTTTAGGGTTCCTTCTGTCTTTCCCTAGTTGCAGCGTGAAATTATAACTTAATTCTCTCTTAGAATAACTCAAAACTACTTCCTCAAGAGTGCTTGATATCTGAGGCATTTATCAAGTTGCAGCACTTTGCACCCACTTCAAAAATTGTCGTCTAATCACCCGAGAGACGGGCCTTCTGTGTTCTGTCTTTTTTTCCCCAATTCTATAAGGAAATAAAATGAAGACTTTTTATGCTTATCTGTGTTCCCCAAATGCTCCTTTTGTCCCATGTTTCCTATTGGGGTAGAATCTAATGCCTTGGGTTGCTTTGAGCTGTAGCACGGGCTGAACAGCTGGTCTCTACTTGATCCGTTAAACATATAAGGGGAATACTACTAACTTAAAAGCAGCTTGTAATAAAATGGGTGATGCCAGTGGTATGGCTGAACTTAGTATTTAACTGAGCTCTTTTTGCAGTTAAACTGGGAGAGAGTTTACTTGAAATTCTGCAGAACTTATGGCAGACTCTTTCTGCTATAATCCTTTCTCCACTGTGTATTGGCACTGTTCAGACATTATGCCCCTAGCTAGGTTTGCAGTGTTTTGTTCCACCATTTTGTGTGTATATTCATGAAAAATCTTGAGTAACTGTATTTCTCTGGAAGCCATTGTCCCTTTCAGCATGATTGTAATTCTGGTGTTTTCTGTCTCTTTCAGCATGATTGTAATTCTACTTTTTTCCCCTAAGGGTTCTTACTTTCTAAAGTGTGGACTAGGTGGTTATAAACTGTACAAGGCTTCGTTTTAGTGACTTAGTGGACAGTTATCAATGATAGATGATGGCAATAGCACAGAGGTGCTCCTACATTATACTTATTTTAAGTGGTCTCGTACTGATGTTACAGCTTTCTAATGCCAGATCCAGGATTCTCTTGTGTCTGCCTTGTCCTATGTGGCATTGATTTAAGTAGTAAGGAGAGGAGCACTTTGCGTGGAACTGCCATTCCATGGAAAAAAGATTGAAGTTATACTAATAATCTCATGCCAATCTTCACATATACCTCCAGGACCAAAAGCTGAAATAGAACTTTTTTTTAAACTCTTTTCAATTTGGTGACATTAGGGAGCCTCACAGACTTGAAGAGGATACAGCAGGGTGGGCTGCCATGACTAAACTGTTAGTTGGAAAGAATAGGGGTTTTTGTCAGCAAAGTAGGTATCTAAGATCCTGTTAATAGTCCATATAATGCTCAAGACATGAGTAAAACAAGGAGACTTTTGTGTTTAGGATAAATATTTGTATGTATATTCTGAGATAAGAGCTGGAGACCAAAAGAGTTGAGAGGAGACATGTCTGTACTCTGAAGGTGATGACTGTACTGGATAACTCATCAAGAGTACTCATGGCAGCTCTCTGAATTAGTATTTGAAGAAAGAAACATTGTGAAATGACACCATAGGCTCAGCTGGCAGGGAGGGAATAAGAGAATAAACTTGGTAGTGCTCTAGATGTTTCAGTTTACAACTCCTTTAAATTAATTTTGTAGATACACTTGTGTTTAGTAGACAGAGTAAAATACCAGTGTCTGCAGTCATAGTGATTTGAGCTCCTCAACAGAAATCAGATTACAATGGCTCATCAGCAGGTAAGCACAGCCAGTTGAGATTACACGATTTGGATAATGCTTTGTAGTTTTCCTGTATAATTTTTGCCATAATCCTTTGAACACAGGGAAGAATGGCTGCATCAGCTAAATGTAGCGGATCATAGTTGTATCTCTGGGTTTTTTTTGTCTGAAGATAGCAATCACTAGACCTGGAAAAGAAAGTCTTTTCAGCAAAACTTAAGTTTCATAACCCAGAAGGTTCTACACAAGTGTGTTTTTACGTAGTATTTTCAGATTTATATTGGATCCTCTTGGAAAGGTCAGAGTCACCATCTGTAGTGGAAAAAATACAAGGACAGAATGTATTTGGTTTCCTTCTGTGCTGATAATAGTTGTTCTGTGTAAGCGATTTGCTTGGTATTTGCAGTAGTAGTACCTTGGACTGTGAAGCAGAAATGGGGTGTTTGGTTATATCAGCAGCCTTGAGAAGCAGGAAGCAATGATGTGAAGCACCACTGCAATTTAGAGATCACAGTAAACCACCAAAAAAACCCCTTGATTTAGTGATAATTTTGCTTTCAAGGAAATTAGATAGTCTGTCTGCCTTTATTTATCCCAAGAGAACTTTAATTTTTTCTTTGTATTTATAATCTTGGATTAAACATTAAACACTTCTGTACTGTTTGGGAGAAATCGGGGCGTACCAATGCACATCATATTTTGCAGTTGCAGAGTCAGTGTTTATATTTAAACCATGAAGAAAAGAAGGGGGGATCTGTTGTCAATATCTAGATCAGTGTTTGAAGAGGTCTCCTGGTAATTTGAATTTTTGTCAGTTGACCTCTGTTAAAAAGGTCTTTTTATGGATTCACTGTAGGAAGAGACTGGATCCTGGAAAAAAAACAACAACCTATGACTTCCCAAGCAATATATGAGCCCCCCCATTCAAAAAACCAAGCAAAAAACCCCAAACCCCAGAACCAAAAATCGAAAACCAACCAACCAAAAAAACCAAACCCCAACCCCCCAAAAGCGTGAAATAGTTTTCTATTGCATATGTGCTCACTGAAACGAGCGTGATGAGGTGCCAAAATACTGGCACAGAACACCATTCAGAGTGCTTCTAGTGATCGCTGCTTCAGAAATTGGAGGAGTTAAACTTGTGTGTAACAGTTACAGGAATAAATGCCACGTGACTGCCTTCTTCAGTTTAATTTTAGCAACTTGGTTTGTAAACTGGAATGCTAAGTAATGTACAATCATCAGTAAATCTAAGATCTTGATGCCTGTTGCATTTAAGCTGTTTTCTGATCTATATACAAGCTTGTACTCTGTTGTTTGGGTTTTTTTCTTTTTAAATTTATGTACTACTGCTTATTCTTCTTTTTTAAATTATTAAAGTGTGTGTGCAGTGGGCTGCTTTTGCTCTTCCCTGGGTGTAGGGACTTCTGGTTCAGGAGCCCCTTGAAACAGAGATAAATGTAGTCCTTGCTGCACTATGCTCCAGGCAGTTCCTGTATGGATTGTTTTTAAAATCTAATGATAGTTATCACTATTTTGGAAAATAAATAGTATAAGCAGACAAGGGTGGGCAGTTGTTCGGAGGCACTTAGGTTCTTCCAGGATTTGATTCCACAACACCAAAAGGAATTTAAATGCAGTATGTAGTTTCCTAATGATCTTGGGCAGTTCATGGCAAGCATGCAAAATAAGATCAGGTCGTAGGGGTGTGAGGACTTTTTGAATTTCATGTGTAACACAATGAAAATATTCTGCTTATTGAGGGAGGGAGGAAAGGGTGGAGATCAGCTGTCCAATAAAAAGGTATTTTTTGATGCTCTGCAAATATAGCAGAGAGGTGGAGACTAAACTTTACTTTTTTAAAGGGTGCCTTTTTTAATGCCTGTTCCTGTATGGTATCTGCATTGTAATCAGGTTCTGTAGTGTTGTTACGCATTTCTGTTTCTGCAGTGGTACACTCTTCTGCTTCTTCCCGTCTCCTCCCGCTTCACATTCCCTGCTTCAGTGGGTTGGAGAGAGGAACAGGGAGACAGCCTGGCTTTGGAAAAACAAGCAAGTAATAAATGGTAGTCCAAAATTAACTAAGCCTCGCTGGTATCTGTATCAAAGCTAAGTATGGTTGGATTTTTTCCTGGACGATATGTACTACATCATCATGTTCTCATGAGCAGCACTGTCGAGGAGCAGGCACTTCACTACGTACTCTTTCACTGCCTGAAATGTTTCACAGATGCAGGCCTTCCACGAGAAAGTGTGCTTGACATTAAATTTAAGGATTTTTTGATCCTTCTTGTCAGATGATAAGGTACCAGCTACCTTAGGTTGTTAAATTTTGTGAACAGATGGTCTTCTAATTATATGTTGATGTGGAGTCCTGAGAATACAGGGCCATGAATTTCTTCTGATGCTTCTTGTCACTTGTTTCTGAGATGAAAACAAGTCAGCACAGAACCACCACCATTTGGAGATGAAAATCTTATTTCTTCAGGCACTTTGTACAGGATCGGGTTCTTCCATAGCAGTTGATTGTTCCTGGCATTAAAAACCCCACACATATACATATTAATATAAATAAAATATATTAATATATAATATCTTAATATATTTATAGCTCCTGGCATTAATTTACATATATGTACACAGACACACATAAATCCTACCCTTTTTCAATGCAGTGTGATGAGACTTACATATCTTTTTCCCTTACAGAAATAATGACATTGATGTCTGAGTAATGGTCTGGATTTTAGTGGCATCATGTCTCAGATGAAAAATACCTATTTCTGGCTGAGGGGAGGGAAAAGCTTTCTGAACACTTGTTTGTGTTGTGGCATGTTGTCTTGGAGCAATCTGCCACCTGCAGGTCCTCGTCTCAGGCTTAACCAATTGTTAGACCTGTTCTTTTGGGGCAGGGAAAAGTCCTGACACAGTGGTGTGTCCTACAGCAAACCTCCTGTCTTGCTGTGGGAAAACAAAGCTTTTTTAAATTTTTTCTAATGTTGTTTTACTTTTTGGCATAATTTATTAGACTTTACGCATTGTAAGCGGATGTCAGTTCTTGGATGAACAGAAACAAACCATGAAGCAACAAAAGCAACTTGAGATAACGAGAGCTTTACTCATTAAGAGAGGCAAGATACCCACACAGCCTATTGCAGCATCTGATCTCACAGCTAGAAGCCTCCACAAGGCTTATTGTTACATCTGTGTCTCTTTTGAGAGATGGAAACATTTAACACTAAACAATTTGGTTTGCTAAAGGATTCATGGCATCATACCAAAGCTCCTAAAGTGTTATAAATGTAAAAAGCAGTGCAGCTAAAAACACCAACCTGCTTGGAAAGTGCGGCTTTGCTGTAGAAGATGCTAATCCTCCATAGTCAATTAATGCCTTGGATCTGATCTAAAGTAGTTGTTTTTTGATGAGAAAGACACTGTCCTTAGGAGTGGTCATGCCTCTGTATTTGGCATCAACTGAAAATGTACACAGGAAGTTCCTGGAAAGTGGTTTTGGCTTCCGTGGCAAGAGGTTTTGGGGTTTCTTTGCTGGGGGAGGGAAGTACATCCATGGAGAGGATAACAAAAGCTTTAGTCTGGGGAGTAGTGTTAATTGGTGAAACAATGAATCCCAGAATAATCCTATGGGCAGAAAGAACAAGCACAGTAAAGGTTTTTAATTAGGTTGTTAGGAAGTGCTCTGCTCTGTAGTGGAGACTTAGGAAGTAACTGCCTTATTTCCCTCGATTGGATAAATGTGGAGAATCAGATTGCTCAGGGATTCATTAGGCTTCTGAAGATTAATGGTTTATCCTAAGCAATTGTAAAAAAGGCCTACGACCATAAGTGTGCTTTTTTTTTTGAGGGTAGAGGAATTTCCCAGCCTTCATTAGCCTGTGTATCAGTTGAGTAAAGTCAAATTATTCTGTCTATGAAAACTTTGATTTGGAAGATGATATTTAAGCCTTTCTCCCTCAGCCAGTGTCTGATGGGTCAGGTTTGGCCATATGGTGGTGAGGCTGTTAATGTGTAACCACTTGTATAGATCTGTGAGCCTGGTTGCTCAAAGGAGGGACCTTTCTAAGAAAGGTATACTTTGATATGAGAAGGTAAATAGGGTGCTATGTATGTGCAGTCAACAGCATCTTTTATGGGTGAATAAAAATGAACAGCCCTTTTTGATCCTCTTTCAGAGGGTGTTTGGACCTTCTAATCGCTTTGCTAGGACTGGAAGGCTCCAAAAAAAAAAAAAAAAAAAAAAGGAATTACCTGCTGTGATTTACTCATGGGGAAGGAAACCAAAAAATCACCTTGCAAGAAAATGAGTTAATCCAGACTTCCCTTAACACTGAATTAATTTTGGTATGAACCAGAAGCTGGTTTTGATAGAAAGTTTTAAGAAGCATGCTTTGGTCGTGATTTGTGAGAAGCTCTGTGCACATTCCTGGCCAACGAATTGAAGTAGGTGTGGGTACTGCTGTGTGTGCTCAGGTTATGGTTTGTAATACTGTCTGCAGCTGTGTAACATGCTGGTGAGATCCTCATGCTACTTCCACTACTGATTAATGCCTTTTAAGCCATTTTAGTTGGAAATAGTATGCCTTCAAATTGCTTTTGCAAAACGTGTCTTAATTTTTTTTGAGCTTTTTTGTTTTAAGGTAATAAATATGCATGCAAGGTGACTTTAAAATTGGGCTTTGCGCTTAACATGTAACAATTGAACAAGTGTGGTCATACTGCTGTCACATTCTCTCTCCCCAGTCCTCCTAGAAGTGAGATTCAAAATCCAACCTTTGTGATTTAAAGAAGGTACCAAGTTATCATTTCTATCCAGGAAAAACTTTTACTTTTTTTTTTTTTAATTTTTGTTCTGCTGAGGCTGGGAATGCATTCAAGACTTGCCTTCTAAAACTGCATGCTGTGTTTTCTCAATGAAAAATCCGTTTAGTGTGTACTTATTCAGAAGTTATTCCTCTCCTTCTTTCCATTTGGCTGAATCAGCTCAAATCCCTGTGCCTTTAAGAGGCCTAAGATCTGTCTCTTTTTTTTGACTGTGTGAGAATTGTCCTTCATTCATATTTAGTGTTACTTTTTTGTTAAATAACTTTTTCTGGTGTTTCATGTCTGACTTCTTTAATCTGCAAGTCTGGGAATTTGTGGAAGAAATCATTAATTCACTTTCTTTTATACTTAATATGCTGGTTAATGTTCCTTTGTGAACTGCTGGATGCTAGACGGTCTTTGAAGGCTAATCTGGAAAAAGTAGATCTCTACTTCTAAAGGTTGAGCAGGGTATTTGGTGCAGAAAGGCCTGATTATTAAAGATAATAGGTGATGCTGGGACCCCTTCATGTATGCTGCATATAACTTTGCTGTTTAACTCTTGACTAGATTTATTCTTCTCTGTTGAATATAAATTGGATCTATACTAAGTGCTGTGAGCCCTTCAGACATGTTTCCCTAAGAACTCTGTGGTGTGCTTAGGTGAGGTTTGAAGCAAGGTATCTTTATTTTCGCCATCTTTTCTTGAAGGGTGTTGAGCTCCAGTTGTCCTGCATAGTTGACTTCTGTTTCTCTGTGATTAAACAACTCTGTCAGTGAATTTGGTTAACCATCTGTGAGTGAAGGTACTAATTTCAGAAGTATAACAATAGCAAGAATGGTCAATATGCCATATAGGCTTATATGTAAGTGAAACTACGAGAGGAGGTTTGGCTGCTGAGCACTTTCATCCTCTGAAATTCTAATATGTTCAATAGCAGACTTCACTACAAAAATGCAGAAGTAGTACTTTTTCATTACAATGGCTAAGTTTAACTCAGTATTTCTGCATTGTCACTGCTTTTTCATTTTAAGAGGGAATATGCTGTATTTTTCTTAATGATTTTTTTTTTGATTCTCTTTGGATGGATATTTCTGTCCTTAATCTTCCGTTCAGTTAGGCTTCTTTTGTTGAGCTTTTAAGGTATGAAAATCAGTGGTTTCTACTTTTTTATTCATACTTACATAGATTGCAAACAGAAATGGTAATTAGCTTGCAGAACTTGTTACCACGTGAGTGATTTCATATAAATCTTCACATCTTTGACACTGTGGGAAGCCTGGTAAAAAGCCCGCCTTCAATTTAGGGAAGTCACTTTCTTGACTGAATTGTGCAGATTTGCACATGGTAGAGTAACTAGCCAGGTATTTTGTAAGTAAAAAGGCAGAACACGAGTGCTTAAACTTGGTGGTTTATGATCACTGTTAATTCTAAAGAAACTGGTCGAGGTTCTGCCAGGTGCAAGTGATAGTTTGCATCCCTTGTGCACTACGTCATAAACCTGAATTACAAGTCAAGAGTGACACTGTGTTAGTAACTCCAAGTTACAAAATTGCTGTTACTGCCATAAACCGATTTAATTTCCAGTTGAAAACATCTTCCCTCTTAACTTGTTTTAACATGTTCTGAATTAACATCTCAGTTGTTTTCAGAGCTTTTGTCTATCACATCAGGGTTTTTTGTCATTAAAAGGTGCTATTTGCCAGTACACTTAATAGCACCTTTAATAGGTGCTATTAAATCAAGATGACAAGAGATTGTGTAAAACGTGAAGTGTAAGGCACTAGAGAAGTATTGTTACTTGAAGTAAATTATTTTCCCCTCATGTACAATACTTAAGTTGGTAGCTAAAATGGATGGGTTTTTTTTTAATTTCCAAACTGTTTTATCTCTTGATTTGTCTTCTTTTTGGCTGGTTTCCTCTTCCTTAAGCACAGTTCCTCTCTTTCCCCCCTTCAGCATTGGGCTGGCTGTTGGGAGATGTGTAGCATAATTGGTTTTGTGTCACTTTTGATGTAGGAATAATTTAAATTGCACAAGTTCAGTTTTGTGCAACAGGTTATGCCCTAAGGCACACACACATTATGTATCCAAGCTGCTTGTTTACATGGCTAACATGGAAACAAGAAGGGCTCTGTTTCTCATGGAGTTTTTATAATACCTCATGCTCAAAGCACAGTTTTTATTGACTTCATAGTTACCAATGATTTGTGCATATTTTGAGTGGCCAACAAGCAGGTCAACAACAGAGAAGGTGGACATCATAAACCGGAGGGAATCAAACCGATTTGACCATCAACACCTGACAGAAACACTGTGGAAAAACATATAGCTGTTGTCTTAATTATATTTTCACACTAATCTCAGCTTTCTGCTCAGTCTTGAGGCATCTTTCGTTTCAGAAATGAAGTTCCAGATCCACTGGGCAGTATCGGTGATTACTATCCCCGCGGAGTTTTATTCTCCCTCGAATGTGCATCGGTCGCTGCACCCAGATGAGTTACAGTTGGCATTGTAAAAATGTGAGCACACATGCAGCTTGTGGTGAATAAAGCAGAATCAATTCAGTGCGAGTCAACCCAAATATTAGGAAGTCCTGAACTTTGCACATATTTTTAATGTAGTTCTTGGATGGGATTTGTTTTAAAAATGCTGTATTTCCACTATCATTAATCTCAGGTAATTTGTCTTTGTCCCCTTTTTGATGGTACTAGTTTTAGAGGGTTGAGTGAATTCTTTAGGTGAACTGAGGGTCAGGGAACTGTTCTCGTTGAAGACAGTGACATGGCAAAAGGCTAATTTTCTCATAACTTTGTTCCTTAAACAGCAGGGCTGAGGGAAATAAGATGAAAATGTATAACCTTAGAAATGTAAATATATTTTTTATTACTGTAGAAGAATGAACCTTAGGATGAAATCAATCTTGCATATGCTGACACTTGTGAATCATTTATTTTCTGCTTAAAATATCTACCTCAGGACAAAGTTTGGTTAGAAGTAATAAAGGACTGATTTTTCCTTTCAATTTTATAAACTCACTAAAAGTATGCTTCAGTTTCTGAAGATTTGCCTTCTCAGGCAAGAATTAAGGAAAGCAATGAAGAAGAGGATTTTTATTTTTTTCAACTCCTGCTTATGAAACTCAAGAACTTTTAATGTGAAATATAGACTCGTGTTGATCCCCTGACAGATTACTCAGTTTTTTTCATCCCTTCCCACTTGGCTTCCTACAGTCTCCCACAGTATGCAAATAGAGGGAGAACACATCTGAACGAAGTGTTGCATCTTTCTGGAATGTGCCAATCTGCTCAGGTACCAGGGAATGGCTCCCAGGCCTCTGTGATCAGTCACAGTTCAAGAATTCCAGCTGTGAATTGAATGAGGGTTGAGTCAGGGGTTACCTGAAAGAAGCTGATCCCATACAAGACCAGGGTGAATCTGTGAGTGAGAAGGTTGCTGTTTGATGCCGCTGGAAGGCTTATTTCTATCATCTTTAAAAGACTAAAGAAATTGGGGAGGGGGTCTCAGTAGATTGGAAGGACAAATGTGTTCCACAGTCTTTAAAACAGGCCAAAGGACGATCCATGGAATTAGAGGCTGGTGCTTCTTGCTTCAGTCCCTGGAGATATTGGGGAATGAGTCCTTCTGGAACACACTCCTGTGCATGTCAGTGACAAGATGATGATTGGGCAGAGTCAGCATGAATTTGTCGAGGATAAATCGTGCCTGATTTCCTTGCCTTTCGTGATGTCTGGATTTGTGGATGAGGAAGGAGCTCTGGCTGTTCTTTACCTTGCCTTTAGTAAGGCTTTCATCACAGCATTCTTGTCACTCTAGTTACAATGCCATGGTCCAAGCGGCTGGGCAGCCGGGTGGGTAAAAAGCTGTTTGTGTGGTCAGGCTCAGAGTGTAAGTGATTGATGGGTTGCTCACTACCCTGTGACAAGTTGAGTCCTGTTTGACATCTTTATCAATGACCTGGGTAGAGATGACGTGTCCCCATTCATTGAGGTGGCACATGGCACCAACCGAAGGGGACCAGCTGATCTGCTGAAGGGCAGAGCAGCTGTGCAGAGGGACCCCGTTGCTGGAATGAGCAGGCAGGAGACTTGGGATTCAACAAGGATGAGTGGCAATAAAGAGCCAGTAGGAAAGATAGACTGGGGCCTGGAGAACCTGGTGAGCAGCAAGTTGAACAGGAGCCAGGAGTGCACATTCTGGCAGTGCAGAAGTTTACTGTGTAGTGATTATCTCCTTCGGCTTCACACTTGTTCAGCCACTTGTAGAACACTCTGTCCAGCTTTTGTGTGCCCAATATAGGAAAAGACATCAATAAGCAGCCAAGTTTCTTGGAGGAGTGCCAAGGTGAAGCACAGGCTCTGTGAGAAGAGGCTGATGGAATGGGCCTTGTTTAGTTTGGTTTTGAAAGAGAAGGCTTTGGGAGGACGCAATAGCAACCTTCCCATACTGTGAGGGTAGTTATGAGAAGAGGAACCAGGCTCTGCATGCTGCGTGGTAGGGGGGATGAGAAATAATAGATATAAATAAAAGACTTTTCAAGATCTGACAGGATAAATTCCTGGACAGGTTGGTTTGATCTCATAGATGATCATGTCTTGAGTAGAGGTTAAACTTAGATGACCTACTGCTGTCCTTTTCAACCCGAATTGTTGTATCATGATTCTGTTTCCAGACACTGAGTGGCATAATGTATTATGTGTGCTTAGGTTTCTAGTCTAAATCATGACCTAAGTTGTCCAATTGACTAAGTCTTGGTGGTAACACAAGATCTTTTGTTCTTCCATACTGACTGGGCTTCCCGTGTATGTTTCACTGCATAAAATATATTAGTACTGAGTGGACTTTCAGACAACCAAAGCATTGCACCCCAAAACTATATTGAGTGAATTGGCAGTGCTGAAACTGGAACCTGTCTGCCTTTGTTTCCAGTATTACTGCTGTGTTCTGGCTGGATGTAGCAGTGCTGAGGGAGTATCAGCTGCCCGGGCTGTGCATGTCAGTGACCAGACTGTTCCCTCCTGGCGTGACAGTCGATGGCATCAAACCTCACCTTGTCTGTTCAAACCAGAACAAAAGTGTCAGGTATGGCAGTTGCTGCTGTACTGTTGCTGGCACTGTGTTCGTTTTCTTCATGAAGCTTGCAGGCTTTGCAGCGAGCAGTCGTAGTCCGAATGCATTACATCCAGACTGACTTCCAGGCTTATGACTTCAAGGCTTGTTGTGTTTGACAGTATTCCCACAAATCCAGCGTTATTTAGAAAATTGCAACTGCTCTTTTTCCAAATCCTATGTTCAGGGCATAGGTCTTTTTGATTTGTTTTGTCTCACATCTTTTCTTTAGCTTAGATTCTATTGCAGGTTTATTCTTAAATGTTCATTAGTTTCTTTACTAGATGTAGTTTTCTTAAATTCTTTGTAGGTTTAATGTAAACACCTATGTACAGAGTTGTTGTGTTTCAGACCACTGAACTAATGGTCACGACTATCGTTTATTTTTAAATACGTCTCTGAGGGAGGAAGTTATTATGTTACAGATGGTAATGGTGCATTTAAAATATTAATCAACATGTAGGCATAACTCTATGAGAGTTTTGTGGTGAGCCTTCTGTTGTCACTTGATCTTTTTTTAACTTCAAGAAAAGTATTCAGTCTTTGACAGTTCAGTAGCTGCTCTGCCTTTGACTCACTGTTCAGTTGCAATTCAGATCAGACCGTATTTGTGTTAGCATTTTCAATAGTCTTGACATCTAAGTTTCCTGAGGGTTTTCTCTAGTCTTAAAGTTTAATTTTTCAGAGTATAGTTAGCCATTTTATTTTGACCTACACTTTGTAGTTCTTCATGCACTGTCTGTTTAACCAGTTTATAAAATATATGCCCATGATAACATTTAAAAGTTAAAGATCTGATTTTTTAAAAAACTTTTCTATATTGGATGTAAATCTTATATGCAAAAAAATTGCATTATGTCTTCTTGAAAATCTACATTTTTTTTTTTTTTCCAGTCAATTGACTTTGCTGAGTTATCACCACATTCCTTCTAGGTGTTAGAAAATGAATCTTCCTCAGTGGCTCTGAATGTACACAGCACGTGCAGAATGATAGCTTGTCCGATGCCACAGGCAATAGACTGGACTTATTTTAATCTAAATAATCTCATTTTCCCCTCTTATTTTCAGCAAATTTTTTTTACTGCTTTCTAATTTCACAGCCTCTCCATTCCAGTCTTTGCTGTGTCCATCATGTTTTGGTTTTTTTTAATCTCTGGGCAGCATGGAAGATAAGAACTGTGTTTAACTTGTAGCAAATGGAATAAACCCCACTGAGTCTGACTCGCCTCTGAGTTCTATTTCTCGTTTCATCCTGATACTACTAGAACAGGCATAGTGAAAGAAACTCTTTCTTCACAACCTTTTGTGGTGTGCTGACCTTGGTCAGCTGCCAGATGCTCACCAAGCTGTTCTCTCATCCCCCCTCCCTCACAGGACAAGGGGGAGAAAATGAGATGAAAAAACTCATAGTTGAGATAAAGACAGAGAGATTGCTTACCAGTTACTGTCACGAGCATGACAGACTCAACTTGGAAAATTAATGTAATCTTCTTTTTTTTTTTTTTTTACAATTAAAAATAGAATAGGCTGATGAAATAAAGACAAAACCTAAAAACACCTTCCTGCATCCCTTCTTTCCAGGCCTGACTTCACTCCTTCCTTCCTGGCTCTTCTACCTGTCTGGCACGGGTACCACTCGTGATCTCTTCCCATAGAGGCCACCCTTGCAGTCCCCCACTGCCAAAACCTGCCCCTGTGCGCCCAGCACACCTACACATACCTGAGAGTGAGTGCTGTCATTGACTTTTGAATATTCAGGTTTATTATTGAGCACTTATGCAGTAAAGGGCCGTTACAGATTTCAACAGCCTCCAATTACTTTCCTGACAAAGTATTCGTGCTGTCATAAGTGCTTCCAAAGTTTGTAAAGTAAACATACAGCAAGCAACCTGATTTTTTTTTTTTTTTTTCATCTGTCACCATTAATTTGGAGTCCCCATTGATTCATTTTCCTTATGGCAATCCTGTAAAATGTTAGTTTGTGTAAGTTTTATACCTTTCCTCATTTTATGCTGCGAAAGATCTTTATTCGGTCACTCAACCTTCATTTATTTATGTGGATATCTTCAACTTTTCCAAGATAGCATTCAGCTGGATCTGAAAATCCTGATGGCGATCAGAAACTGCTATCCTGATAATATTTTTTCCCCTCCTGTCTTATTTTCAGGCTTTAAAGGCATTTTCTGCTACCTCTTAACTTCCTTTGTGAGTCTGAGTCTCAGACTTTGTCTTTGGGGTGTGTCAGGACGTTCTTTTCTGTTCATCGTCTAGTAAATATGTTTGTATGTGTATGCATATGTGTATATACAAAAACATACATTTATTTTAAGTGCTTTTAATTTATTTAGCATGTCCCTGTTAAATCAGTTGTATGCTTTCATTGCTGTCTGGCTTGTTCATTTTGGATTTTCCCCTTCGTAGTTCCACTGCGTGTTGGTGAAATTGGCTGCCAGTTAGGTGGTTTCTGGTCCTTTACTCAGCTTCTTCATACCAGTTTTGTTGTTCTTTCTTGCACGTCTGAATTTCCTTTGAGCTCATAGTCTTTGATTTGTTCCAGTGGTATCTCACATCTGTGTTGTTGATACTTGTGTACCTTTAGCACTTGGGTGCAACAACACTGTTGCAATCACTGCCCACACTCTGCATATGGCCTATACCTGTCTGCACCTGCTTAAATCTGAGTTACAACGCTGAGAACCTCTCAGCAGTCTGGCTTAGTGGATCTCAGAAGACCTTTGCTTGTTTGTGGAGAGAATTTGATTTTTAGTGCCATAGATTCTAATGGTGGAAATGCTCAGTCTTCTAAGCTTTTTGTATTAAAGTAGGAGGTTTGATGAGTATCCAAGAATTACAATTAATTCTTCCTTTTTCCTTTTTTTCTTTTTTTTCCCTTCCTTTTTTTTTCCTTCCTTCCTGAAAGAGGCTTTTGTTTCAAGAAATTAGACCATTTTTGTAAAGAGTTTTCTCAATAGAGTGTATTTGTAAGTATTTGACATTACTGTGTAGTTTCAGACCCTTCAGTTATGTACCTCCAGGGACCTTTCTTGAAAGATGAGATGGGATTTGAAAGTGTTCTTCTTTTCTCAACCTTTTCTAGAGAAATTAGAGCAGTTGTGGAGGAACAAGTTTTAAGGAAAGTGTATTTATGGCATTTTAAATACTGGAACGAAAATCAAAGATGGATTTCCATCACCATTTTAAGAGGATTGAGTACGTCTGGCATTTCAAGGTCATAATGGTTATATTTCCAGAGATAGTAAAGTCCCTCCAATGGAATAATTGGTTTAACTCTCTCAGCTTGCAGGTGATTTATTCATAGAATTATAGAATGATTGGGTTGGAAGGAACCTTAAATATTACCTAGTTCCAACACCCCTTCCATGGGCAGGGATACCTTCCCCGAGACCACGTTGCTCAGAGCCCCATCCAGCCTGGCCTTGAACACTTGCAGGGATGGGGCATCCACAGCTTCTCTGAGCAACCTGTTCCAGTGCCTCACCACCCTTAGAGTGAACAATTTCTTCCTATTTTCTAATCTAAACCTACCCGCTTTCAGTTTAAAGCCATTCCCCCTGGTCCTATCACTATGTGCTGTTGTCCAAGTCCCTGTCCAGCTTTCATGTAGCCCCTTTAGGTACTGGAAAGTGCTGTATATAAGGTCTCTCCCATGCCTTCTCATCTGCATCATGACCAAAGTTGTGCTAAGACAGTATCTGCAGTTATTCATGGTTTAAGATTCCAGGTGTTTTCTTCCAGCTACTCTGTAACAAGAAATATCTTTACTGGGATTGCTGAGTCACCAATCTGTCTTTGAATAGGATGATGCCCTTAATGATATGAATTCCAAAAACGGAAACTGCTGATTTTTTTCCTGCCTGTTTTACCTCCCAGGGCCTCACAATCAAAAGTCAGTGACATAGTAATCTTCTGCATATCAATTGTGCTTAATTAGTATGTAAATCTATCTGATGTTAGAAATAAACACCACTACCATCATGTTTTATGTCAACAAGTAAAGTGTAGAATCCCAGTCTCCTCTGTGAAGAAACCATCAATGTTGAAACTAGTCCCTCTGATGTGTTTCAGGTTAGATGTCTACCTGCCAAGACTTCTCACTCTCTTACCTGCTGTGTATTGTTCTACAGGAGATGGCCAGTGCCACGTCAAAGACACTGGTAGATATTTTAACCCTGATAATTATTTAGTCAGTGTGAATGTGTGTGGGCTGTCATTCCAAGCAGAAGAGATGTTCAGTCTGTAAGTAGATGCATATAGGTGTTAGCTTCCCTTTCATCTTGGTTTAGGACCTTAAAATTCTGAAATTTGGAATTGAAGGATATATGTTATGTTGTGCCCTGTATCACTTCCTAAATAATCTGTGTCCTGTTTCCGTACCTGTATACCATCCAACTGTATCCTGTCTTGCTGTCACCGTTTTTGCACTTGGAAAAGAATCAGTGGGATAACTGGAACTGTCTGATAACTGGAAAAAGGCAAATACCATGCCCATCTTCAAGGTGGGCAAGAAAGAAGGCACAAGGAACTGTAGGTCAGTTAGAATAACCTCTGCCTCTGGAAACCTTATGTAGCAGATTCTTTTGGAAGCCACATACAGTCATGTGAGGGGCAGAAATGTGACTGGGATGACCTTGCATAGTTTTACCCTGGGCAAATCATGCCTGATGACATTCTGTGATGAGATGACTGATCTGGTGGGCAAAGGGACTGCAGTGGATGTTTATGTGGACTTTAGCAAGTGCCACCCCTAGTTCTCAGCTCTGCAAGATCCTGATGTTCAGGAGTGAGTCTAGCAAGTAGTCAGAACAATTAGTGGACTGGACATAGAGCATACGAGGAGAGGCTGAAAGAACTGGTTTGGCTTAGTCTGATGAAAATAAGGCTCAGGGTATCTTATTGTGGTTCCCAGCTGCCTAATGGGAAGGCATGAAGAAGATGCAGTTGGATTTCTCAGAGGTGTGCAGTGAAAGAGGAGCTGCAGGGATCACAAGTTGCAACATGAGAAGTTTGTTCTTGCTAGGCACAAGGAATGTCATTTTTATCATTAGAGTAATTAAACACTGAGATTTATCAGCATCTCTAATCGTGGAGGTGTTCGGAGCTTGATTGTGTAAGCTGCTGAGCAAACTGATTTCATTGCCCCTTCTTTGAGCAGGACAGTGGATTAGATTAATTCCAAGTGTCCCAACCGATATTGTTCTATGATTTTCCATATCTGTACTTGCAAAATAAGTGTGTATGCTTTCTAGACACAGTCTGGTAAATCTTGACCACAGTGTGCCTGGACAGAAAGACCACTTCTCTCCAAAGAAACTAGCGGTAAACAATATTTTTCTTTGACTTTGTGTTAAAATTAAATTCATTGTTACATTCATAGTACTCAATTTAGGTGTTTAACAAGCGACACTTTCGTTTGCTAGATTTTACTCGTGGCTTTCTTTTATGGCTTTTTATGTCAGAAACCATAAACCTATTAAAGAAAATTTAGAGACAAGGTACATGTATGTTTATGTCACTGGTTGAAGCCTGTGCCAGACTCTTGGAAACTTAAAGCTGCCCCAATGACTGTTCATTATTTGTACCAACTACTCACATTAGACTTCCTGGAGAGATTTAGTTCACTAGTGGATAGGTATCTTGCATGGGTTTTGGAGATGTTTGTCATAAGCACTTTTTTAAGTGTTCAGGAGTTTAAGTGTTCAAGAGTTTAAGGCCCTTGGAGATGTGGCTCAGGGAAATAAAGATTTCTTACTGAGTACAAGCACACCTGGTTATGTGGTATTGACTTTCCCTACTGAAAAATGTCTCATCTTTAATGGCAGTACTTTCAGTAATAAATTAACACAATTTTAAGGATTGTAAGGTTCACCCTTGTGAAAATTAGGTCAAATATAATAATGTTGCTGTTATATTTTACCGTGATGCTGTTGTATTTATCCCTATGGTGGGTTGGCCCTGGCTAGCAGCCAGGCACCCATACAGCTGCTTCCTTAGGCCCTGCCACAGGGGGATGGGGAGCAAATAGGGAGAACAGGGACAAGAATGCTCCAGGGTTGAAATAAAGACAGGGAAATCACTACCCACTTACTGTCTTGGGTAAAGCACAGTCGACTTGGGGAATTTAACTTAATTTATTGCAAATTAACATAAATATTTAATTACTGGGAAACAAAAAAAGGCAAACATTAGAACACTTGGGGAAAATCATCCCTCCTCCTTTCCCAGGCTCAGCTTCACTCCAGACACCTCTCATCCCCTCCTTGTAAGCGCCACAGGGTACACTTGGTCCCTTCAGCAAGGCAGTGCAGGGGGTTGGGGTCAGGACGTACCAATTTTTCTGCTCCTCCTTGATTTTCTTTTCCTTTGCTGTGGAGTGGGTCCTCCCACTGTCCTTCTGGCAGTGTACCTGCTCCAGCACAGAGCATCTTCTCCTCCTCCTCTTCCTCAGGCCTTGTTGTTCTCTCATGCCCTCTGTTGGTCCCTCCTCTCCTGGTGTTTTATGCTCTTTCTTAAATAGATTTTCATCCAAGCGCCCCACACGTGACTGGGAAGTTCAGCTCTGTCCTGTGCTGGATCTGTTGTGGAGCTGCTGGAGCTCTGCCAGCAGCACCTGGACACCTGCACCAATCCAGTTATAACTGGAACTTCTTCATGTGTCAGTTAATAATATTCTGGAAGCGGGGAAAAGGAAGTACTGGGCTAAACACTGCTGCTAACTGATGATAAGTACTTTATTATTAGAAGCTAATGTTGTCTTCTGCTTTCTTGCAATTTCATGTAAGACTGGATTGCTTCCTCAATCGAATGTCTTTTTGGTGAGCTGCTTAGTGGCTGAACTTGTACAAGTTCTATTTCTGAAATCCTTTTGATGGTTTTTGTCTGCCTGACTTGGGCTGCGTAAGAGTGATTTCACTGCAGTCAATATTGTCATGATAAAATAATGGAATAAGGTGATATGGTCAAGCAAATACGAAAAGGCAGAATTTGGAGCTGCAGAAAGAAAAATGAATTAGTCTTTGAAAAGCAGCTTAGTGCCTCCCTACTCGGAAAGCAAACTAGTGATTAATTTATTTGTTTTAAATGAATGTAATGGATATTATTTTTTAAAAATAAATACATTTAAAAAAGATGGAATAAGTCATGTTAAGCCTGATCTGCATTTCTGTGTACCTTTCCTGTTGATGATTGATGAAACTTTTGATGCTTTTGTAAAAAACTGGTTAATTGGTTTCTGCTTTAACAAACAATCCTCTTCTTTTTGTGCTAATGTTTTCTTTAGTTGAATTTAGTGTAATGACCACATCCACACAACTGAAATGGATTTGACCCCTGTCATCATTAGTCCTTTTCTTCTAATATGCTGTTAAACAGTGATATGGTCTATTATGAACCTTGAATTTAAAAACTGCCTTAGATGTAAGGCTAGAAGATGTAATTTATCTTAGAAATTCTTGTTTTCTTATTATTTACGTAGTGTGATGGGTTGACCTTGGCTGGATACCAGGTGCTCACCAAAGCCATTCTGTCACTCCACCTCCTCAGCTGGACAGGGGAGAGAAAACCGTAATTAAATAGTGGTGGATCTAGGTAAGGACAGGGAGAAATCTGCTCCAGCTTGGTCTCCCCTTTGCCTAAAACTCATTACATGTATGTGGTTTATTACTTTAAAGATCTCTTGTGAGTTACCCTGGCAATAGATGGAAATGTTTAGATGTATCTTAAGAAGTTGACTCAATTTCTGTGCTTTGTGTTTGGGCAGATATTGCTGTTGCCGATTGTCATGACAGAATTTAGGTGACTTTCTGGTGTCACCTGTTGCCAATGTGTACCACACTTTGCACCTAATTTGGAATTTTTTGGTAAACTACTAGCTGATAATTTTACGTGATGCGTATTGGTTATTCGCATTACAGAAACCAGCGAGTAGCTGTTTCCTATTCATCTTCTCAGTGCCACCTGTGGTTTTATTGAATCTGTATAGGAACAGGAAGAGATTTGAGAAGCAGTTGCAGAATCCTGTCGATAAATGAAATGGTAACCACAAATGAAACATTTACCCTGTGAGCAGTTAATTGACCAGTCTGGAGCTGAATGAAATGAAGCACTTTCTAAGGTGTGGCATGTCAGTAGTGAGAAACTGCTCTACAGTGTGTTGTGATTTAGATGTTATATTCTAGAGTAATAGTGACTTTATTATAGTTACTTTCATTTTTGACAGTTGATCAGTATAAATAAAATCTAGTTTCGGGTTATATTCAGCAGGGCAGTTTTGTGGTTTGAATTCAGAGATACATTTGAAATTTTCAAAGGGAAAATAAGTTTCCATGGTAGAAATTTACTATCCTGAAAAATAAGCAGAATACTAGAGAATATTGCTTTGGGTCTTTCAAATTGTGTTGCAAGAAGAAAAACGTATTTAGCAACTATTTTTCAGGTGTTAACTTTAAGTCTCAGATGTGTAGAGAACTTAGTTCCATGTTTAACCTCCTTGAAGGCATATATAAGCTCTTAAAAATAACAGTGATAACCTTATTTGCTAAATGTTTCACAGCATTCAAGATACTGATTAAAAATTTGAGGCTAGAGGTATATTCTCTGCTTTATTATATTTGGAATATTATTCAGATATCTCTGTGGAAGTCAATCAGAGCAACTTTGTGGATATGTATTTCCCTTTGTCTAGCTCATGCTGATTTATTCGTTATGTATTTCTTTAGCTTTAAGTATCAGTTTTGATGTTCAAGATTTTAAAAATTAAAGATCTCCTGTGTTAGGTTTCAGCAATTAAGAATTCCTGACCTCTGTGTTTGAATTTATTGTATAAGGACAAGAAACTTGACGAGGTCAAATATTGTGGCAATTTATACTCAAAGTGGCAGAAAAGGTAAATGTGTGAGCTTCAAATGCCTTAAATGTTTACCAGCTAATTCACAAAGCACCAGTGGAGTTTCAGTGTCTAAATAGTCAGAGCAGAGGGTTTTTTTGAAGGATATTTGTTCATTAGAGTCTAGGGAATGGATCGATCCAGTAGCCTGATGCTGGTGTTTATTTGGGAAGGAGTGATTCTTGCAGCAGTTGCCTCTGTGATTATGTTTTATTGTTGTCAAATAATGCAGCTGAAGCTCTGTTTGAATTTCCAGCAGACGCCCTTTTACCTTTATGAATCTCTCTGTGGGAGGAATTCATGGTGGTCAAGTGTTAGAATGTAAGTTTTTGTACCAGCTCAGTCAAAGTACGTTCCACAGACATGTCTGAGTCTTGATAAATCCAAGTACCCCCTGAAAATGTACTGATGCATGCCATTATGTCTTACTGGTGTGTCAGGGTTCTGTGTTATTTTCACTTCTTAGTGTTCACACCCGTACTTTTGACTGCTGAATATGACTGAGTGACTTAAAAGTTAATGTGTCTTTCATGTAACCCTTGGTCTACTAGTTTGGTAGAAGATGAGAGCAGGGAGGCCCAGCAGTAATCAACAAAAATCAACAAAAAATTAAGTATTAATGGACATGTTACAGTTATGATTACTATTTATACTGAAGATTTCCTGTGGTAGATACAGCTTTATGAATTATACAGATTTCAGAACATTCATGTGAATTTCAAATAAATATCTAATCTCAGTGATGACATGACATTTCCAATTGCGAAACTAAATGTTAAACCAAGTGTACAGACTTTTCAGCTGTTACCTTCTTTCTCTGGCAAGTTAGAGATAAACAGAGCACATGATAAAGATTAGCTGCTGATGGGCAAGTGATCAAAAGCTTTCCTTCCTCCCTTGACTTGTGTATCTCTAACCCAGCTGGACGACAGGCGATGAATAGAAATATGGGTTGTGTGGCTTTTGAATGAGGTCTTTAGGGCGTGTGTCTCCCCCGAGTTCGTGTGATTCGACTCTGAGTGGCTTTGTTAATTCATGAACAAATTAAATTTTGTTCCGCTCTCCAATGCACAGGCATTTTCCCAGTTTCCACTGAGTGCTGGTCTGAGTGGTGGGCTTTTCAGCTGGCACCTGCAATCCCTGGCAGCCTCAGTAGCTGCAGGTTTCAGAAGATCTGTATATAAAGAAACTGATGATGTCCTTTTTTGTCTGTACGTGGGGAGTATGCAGCTGCTGAAATGCAGGCACTAGCTTGCTAGGGTTAGAATGGAAGGCATGATGGGTTTTTTTTCCCCTAAAACATAAGAAATAATACTAAAAAAATCCTGTCAGCCGACTACTTAATCTCGTGGAATCAGCTTGACTCAAAAATACCGCGGGCAGTAATTCTGAGTTAGTGCTTATAAGCAAATGAGTCCCAGCAAAGTCCTCTTGTCGTATCTGTTGGTGGAAAAAATGGAATATTTCTTTAACTGCTAGTTCCTTTGCATAAGCTGTGGAAGAAATAAAGCTTCATGCCTCCTGGGTGAGGTGAGGAGAAATTAACGTTTTCAGTCCGTCTCAGCTCAAGCAAAAATGTGTGAGCAGCACACCATTTTCTTAAAAATAAAATTTCTAGAACGACATTGTTGATCAGCATATTTTTTTATTTTTACGGCACGTACATATGTGATTTATATATATATTTGTTTGTGAAACTGATATAAAGAACTCTTAGAGGGGATATCTGGGAAAAGCAATAGATGGTGTAAAAAGATGAAGGAAGCAATGAGAAATGTCTTGTCTACATGGCAATACTCACAGCCATTACTACTGTAATGTGCATTCACTGGATAGATCAGCATCCTTCAGTACAATGTGTCCTAGAAAAAAATGTTCTGAACTTGGAAAAACCAGCGTTTTTTATCTGAGTCACAGTGGTAGTGGAAGTCAGACCCTTCTCAGGATGGAAAAGTATTTTGTATGTGTTTTTAATTGGTTATTGCTTGCTAATCAGTTTCTTCCTGATGGGATTTGTGTAGAGGATATTCACCTTTGATAGGTAAGCTGCTGCATTAAGATCAGCTTCATCGCATTTGCACTTAGTCTGGACTGACTTCTTTTTTTTATGAAGTTAGTGGTATGAAGGATGTTGTCCTCAACAGCTACTCCAAACAGCTGTGTGTGGCCAGGCCTGCTAAATTTCAAGTCAGTGTGTCACGCCACAACACGAACGCAGTTGGTTACTTGCTGTATGAAAACACTTCTTGAAAACCGGTCTGGGAGGAGACAGAGGGAGCAGCAAGATCTTAGGCACATTATCTTAATCTGTAACAAGAAGCACAGAATGCTAGTTGAAGGAAAGCAAAGATCTTTTCTGATTTCTTTGAGAATTATTTGACTCTCACTGTTGAAGCTTGTGTAACTTTGCTTTTGCACTGCCTGATTTACGGGCACAAACACTGCTGCAGATCCCAACACTGCTGATCATTATTCTAGTAAACTAATGATTTTTTTTTTCCCCCCCCTTCCTTTCAGCCCTTGCCTGTTAGGTTGGTTAAACCTGTCTTTTGCTAAGCTGGTTTCTGTTTTCCATTGCACAGAAGTTGGCTGTGTTCAGAACAGATAAAAAGCAAAGGAAATGAGGTTGCCTGAGGGAGCACAGAGGCCTTTGCAAAAGTAGGAGATGGTGCATTGAAAGATGTGGTACTATTGATCTTTGGTGAAAAGTGCAGCACTGTTGTGGTCTAGGAAGCATAAATCTTTATTAACTGACTTGTTTTTCTAGGTTTGTTTTGGACTTGGATACTGCTGTTGCAAGGACTTTATGAACATTTTTATATGTAATAGTTTTTCTCCTTTTTCTTGCACCGGTTTAGTTTTAGCCAAGACAAATTGTGAAAAGTAACTGAATCTGAATACTCAGTATTCTTACATTTTGCTGCTTTCAAACTCTTTAGTGTCTGTGAGAATTCTTGCCTCTTTAAGATGGAGGCAGTTCTGCTATGTGGTAGAGGTTTGTAGCACAAAACTTTTAATTTATTACAATCACCTTGAACAGTTCTTGCTGAACAGAGATTCATTTCTGGTTAATTAATCCAGAGATTAATTCTCTGGTTAATATTATTAGATATATGCAGTACATACAGGATTTGGAATTCTAGCTTGAATTACTGCATGTCTATATGAGCTAGACTGAAATTTTTGACTGTCTCTGCACAAATCCCATTCAACTTATTTCCCATTTAAACAAACTAAAAGGAAAATTCTCTTGGTGTACGTCAGGGCTTGAAATATGTATGAAGTAGCTAATTCAAAGGTTATGGCACGAGGATACATACTTGAGAGCTGTTGACCTGATCAAGTGTTGCTACTAGCCTTACTTTAAGGGAGAGTTTGGACTAGGTTCCAACCAAATTTTGTATGAACCTGTAAATTATAAAAAAAAACCCAGGTAGTACACCTCTCAAGCTTGCACAGTATCTTCAGTGGCACAAGGCTGAGCAACATCTTGCATTGCTCAGACATGCTTTTATGCCTTTTAGCTGGTTTTAAGTAATTATTTCTCTTTCCTTTTATGTGTCTGTTTAATTTCCTGAAGCTGACTTGTTTTAAATGGCATCTATTATGCCCCTGCCCAGCAAGAGTGCCGAATACTTACGTTTTATTGGAGGACCAGATCCCCTAGGAAATATTTGGTTTACAGAGGCTTCAAGTCTAATGCCTTTCAAGTAAAGGAGGAGAAACTCCTTACTTATTTTCTGGACACATCCATTGGCTTTGGCCTCGAATCAGAGTGATCTTTAATGTTTGAGACGTACATAAACATCCAACTAGTGACTTCTCCAACTTGTAGACAATGAGTCCAGCATGAAGTTAGTGCTCTGACAGCCTCTCTTGTTCCCAAGACTTACTCGATTCAGGGCTTCGGGAGAAGATCCTTCCATCCTGAAAGACTTCATCTCCATTTATGGCTGCTGCAGAGGAAGGATGGTAGAAAGTACAAAGCTACTGCTTTTGCCAAATAGTGGCTTCCCACTGCATGTGAGCTGCCTCGTATTTCTAGACTGTCCTCTACTCTGCAGCACTGGGGTTTTCCTTTCACTAAAGGCATAGATATTTTACCTGAGTAATACTGTCTTTTTGCATCTTTTCTTCCAGTTATCTTGAATGGAGTGATACAGGTGTTGTTGATACAGGTTGATACCTGTTTATATTTACTTTCACTTGGATCAACTCAAAGCTCTCCTGGATGATTCCCCTGCTGAGAAAGCTCCTCATAAATAAGCCCAAGCTGAAGGCTTGCTCTCATGAAGCAGTTTTAGATGGGGCAGATATTGCCATGCATCCTACTGCATAGAGGAGCCCACCTTATCTCATACTTCAGCCTCTGAAATATTGGGCAGACGTCACAGTTTGTCCAAATATCATCTGTTGATGATCTTTATATGCAGGCCACCAGTTAGAACTCAGTCCCTTGCTCAATTTGTGTTCCCTCATTGGCATGTTTTGAGTGTTTGGGAAGCACATGACTCACTTTGCCTAGGTCTCTATCCCCTTCAGCAGTCACTTTTTAGTGATATTTAGTCATATTTCTGGCTGAAATGCCTTTATCTTGAATAGCCTGTCTGCTGGATGCTGAGAGTCACGCATTCAACATCCTGCTTCTTTCTTACCTTCCCTTTAAGTGGACCCCATCTGTCAGTCTGCAGAAGTACCACACAGTCAGAATCACAGTGTACACCTGGTAAAGGGATGCCATGTTTTATTGGTGTCAAAGGAACAGGCAGTTTGACCTCCTGCCGGGTCAGATCATGTTACTTGGGACTTTTGGTCTGCTGAAAATCCTTGCCTAGCATAAATGTTCTCAAGGAGCTTGGAAAACATGCCAAGGGTTTCCCTCTGTTGCAAGGCATCAGTTGTAGGTGATGACTTAACGCAACTAAAACAATTTCGGTAAATAAAGAGAATTTAAATTCCTCCTTTGAACACTTGGGAGTTCACTTGTTTCTGACTTACCTGTAGTTGGAACTAGTGGTTGGCAATCTGTTTGCAGGGAACACTGGCTAACCTTGTATGATAAGACGTTTTAGGTGGTGCATCATGACTGCTTTCAGGATGCACGTGCTGGCTGCTTTTTTGTTCGTTTGTTTTTCCATTTGGCATTTAGGGAGGACCTGAAATCAGTCTCTTTAAAATCCAGGGGAATAACATTGATCCTTCTGTTCCACAGCAAGTCTATTTTCAGGGCTGTCTGGAGTGTCTCTGTTCTGTGGAGCTGACCAGCTGATGCATCTGTCTTCTCCAAGCACAGGGGGGTTTGCAGAAGGCAATGCAGAGTGTGTCTGATGTGATTTCAGCTACATTGGCATGACTGAGGAATACTCATGGATTTGGAACTTTCATCTCTTCGTGCAGATGTCTTCACTGTAGCTTTTATTAACAGCTTTCACTTTCTGGAACTTGGCCTGCAAAAGTCTGTCCAAAAGTCGAATATCTGCGTCTCATAGTGTGTTTACTCAGAATTATAGTAGGATTGTCTCAGAATTCTGGAGAGGCTCCTTCTTTCTTCTTTATGAATTACAGGAAAGCTTACATAGGTGTAACATGAAGTGATAAGGTTTTCTCGGGGTTTCTAGGCAGGTCTGTTGTTATTCTGATGATTTAAAACCATCTCTATGATTTTAAAGCTAATTTCAAGAACATTAGCCTGTTAGCTTCATCCAGGTTCTTTTAACAGCCGTTTTCTCTCGTTCTGGTGTTACAAGTGTTCTTTCACAGTCTTTCTGACCAGTGCTTACGACATTTCAGTGTCTATTTTGGTAGGTTTTTCCCTGCTGTGTCATGTGCTGAAGAGCCTTCATTGTTATCAGTGCTGGTTGGAAGACTTTTTTTCCCAGCCCTCTACCTTGTCCGTGCATGTTCGTCTCCTTATAAATGGCTTGTGAAAGAGCAGTGCTCAGAATTAGAAGAGAAACCTTCTTAAGCCATCTGTGCCAAAACTGAAAGCTTTTTTAACCTACACCTCCTCTGCCAAGACATCCAGCTGGGACATTGAGGACCTCCCTCTTGGCGAGATGTGCTTCCACTGGATGGTTTGTCTCTGCATCCCCCATGCCTCAGTTTGCATGCACTAGGGAGAAATTAATCTTGGTGTAGCATCAGTTTTTATAATTGAGAGCTTCTCTGCTGCCCAGACAGATGGAAACTTTCCCGTTGCTGATTCGCTCATTCAAAAATTTAATTAGAACTTCTTTAGAAGTTTTGCTGCTCGAACTAAAATAAGCACCATTCATTTTCCTGGGGATGGGTTGCTTTTTAGACCAGATTTTGTCTCTTCTTCTGGAATGATTGATCAACTGATTGACTCAGTAAGAGGTACTCCTCCCTACACGTATTTTGGAGATTTAGCACCTGATAAATGTCTCCGTGCCCTGAACTTTTTAACTCAACCTATTCATTAGCAAATGTATTTGATACAAATATCTAAATTGTGCTAAATGAATGTAAGTGATTACTGACTCTTGATTGCTATCCAGATGGAATTCAGCTTACTCCAGGCTTGGAGTGAATAAATAACCTTTGATATTTGTTTTCTGAAGGAGTTCTCGTGGCCATAAACTAAAACACAAGAAGTTCCACCTCAATAGGAGGAAGAATTTTACATTGAGGGTGTCAGCACTGTAGCAATCGTGGAGTCTCCCTCTCTGGAGACTTTCAAAACCGACCTGGACTCGTTTGTGTGTTCCCTCTTCTAGGAGACCCTCCCTTGGCAGAGGGGTTGAATTAGATCTCTAGAGGTCCCTTCCAACCCTAACAATTCTGTGATTCTCTCCTGTGCTGTTAGTTTGTGGGTACCGCAGGGCAGCGGCGGAAACACACAATGGATCGTGAAAGAACTGAATAACCATTTGAGGTTATGCTCTTCCTCTCCTTATCTGTCCACAGAAGTGGGTATCTTAATAGCTGTTATCTCAGCAGGCAAGACTGTAGAAATCTGGGCACTTGAGAACTGATCCTCTTTTCCCCACTGCCTTGTTCCTCCAGTATCCGGTTGAATTTTTTACATATCTGAATCCAGAAACCCAAGTGGTTTGAGTTGCATTTTTGTGAAGGATTTTCCTTTGCCTGTATCAAAATACCCCGTTCATCCTTACCAGAGACTGTATTGCAGGGACTAATGTCTAATGAGCTTTCGTCATCGTATTTATATACATCTTGATTTTCTTGAAAACGTGCCTTTTTGTTTGGTTGTTCTTTCCCCAGTGGAAACACTCTTGAGTTTGACAGTTCCTCCTCCAGAGAATGTTCTTCTGGGTCACTAGGACATGTTGTTACTGAGCAGAGGTAGAAATTTCTAAGCTGGGGACAAACTCTATCTGTAGCGTTTCAGAGAAATGATCCTTTGGGAAACCCACAGAGCTGCAAGTGGACTTCCATTCATACGTTTGTTAAGCGTGACGCTGATAGAAGTGCCCAGGCAACATAAAAGCTGTAACTTCCCACAGTCTTTGAGGTTTCTGATAATCCATATAATATGTAGGTAGTGCATGCAGTCACCTGTAGTTTAATGATACACGAGAACAATCGTTTAAAGAGAACAGGAACGTTATGAATGGAGAGTATTTGAAACGTTCAGTCTGTAATTACATTCCCCTCCTGTACATGTTACCTACTTCTAGGGAGCCCTTATTTTTACAGTATCTCTTTAAAGTAGGATATCCACACGATTGAGCTGAAAGTGGAGACCAGGAGGAGTGTGAAGGTCCTTCATAAAGCACGTGGTCGAAATGGGGTGATTGGGTAGGTGTTTAGGAGGGTCTGTTAGGGTTAACACTCTGCCTAGAGTGTTTAGACAGTAATTCTGCGCAAAACGTTGCTAGTGGGGATTAGTCACCTCTTAAACTTTATGTGCAGAGCCTGTTGGCAAGGAGTGTAAGAAATTTCCCGCTAGTAGAAGGCGTAGCTATTAAATAAAAATTTTAGTATTGATATAGTTTTCCTGGCAAGAAGTGGCAGGATATTTTAGCCTTTGCCTCTTCCCTGACAGAGCAGAATCAGGTGGAGGAATATTGAACTCACTGTGTCTCTGTACTCATTGGACACTTATCTGGGGGTTCAGCTGTGAGAATTATGGTGTTTCTTCTCTTAAACTGACTGTGGGCAGTTTTCTGAGATCATTCATAGATGGAAGCAGATGATCTGGCTGTCTCAGTTCTTACTGACACATGCAGTTAACTCATTGTGAGTAAACGAGGAGCTACTGAAATCTCCCATTCAAGAGTGGTAGGGATTAAGACTGAGATTTTTTCAGGTAAGCCAGCCAGAATTGGGAAGTCCGATGTGAGGCTGATGTTTCTTGTTGATTTTCCAGTATAATCAAGAACCTTGGGGGGGAAAAAAAAAAAAAAAAAAGTTGTAAATACTCTTTTGGTCCTTTTGGACCTATGTAGGAACTGTTTTTATTATTTCCCATAGAAGAATGCTTCTGTTCTTTCAGGAGCTTTATTGGTGCTTTCTAGAGTTGGTTTTAATCCTGAAATCAAGAAACTTGCCTCACAAACTTTCTTTTTCTCTATTTTTTTTGCTTCCTTTGAGTTGTAGCCAGTCGTGCCAGTGAGGAGTGCTGCTTACACACAGACAATGTGCTTATATTATAGATACTTCTAAAAATACGTGATGAGACTGAAACACGAGTAGGACTTTATTTCTTAAGCTTTGGTAGGTAAGCAGGGACTGAGGACATTGAACTACCTTGTCTCACGTAAGACAACTGCTTCCAAAGTTTGCATTTTTGTCAAATGTATGTGTTAAATATTTTAATTTTTTGAACTTTTTTACAAAACCGTGTTTTGCCAGGGTTGTTGTTTTCTACGCTGATTTGCAAAAAATGATTTTACTTTTATTTCTACTTTTGTTATTGGTATCTCAGGAAAGGAAATGCTGTATTAAAAAATTTTAGTGTTCACTTCCATAGCAGTGTTCAAAAGGTAGTAGATGGATTCAGTGGATCAATGAAGGCATTGGTACTGCTTTGGATTTGTTACTCAGCTGTTATCTATTTATATTATATATTTAAATTGGTCTTCTGTTGGTTGTGAAGGGGTCAGGGTTCTCGTGTTACTTTTTTCTAAGTAGTAAAGGGAATTTTTTTTGTCAGACTGATTTTACTTGATTTCCTTTTTGAAGACTTGAATCACATTTTCTGTTAATTTTAGCAGTGTTTGAATATTAAGGCTTTTGTTTGAGGTGAATGTATACAGTTGCTTTTATGTAACAGAGGCAGGATGTGTGGGGTATCATCTTTATTACCTGTTTGTGGATGCTGGATGTGTGAAGCTGAGAGCGTAAGCAGGGCTTTCCTCAGCAAACAGAAGCTGCATCACGGGAAATCTTGGCCTGAGTGAAGTTGGTGGTGAGTCACTGCCAGTGCCAGCAGTTGGGAGGCACAGGAAGGTTTTTGTATCATGCCACTGCCTGGTGTCAACAGTGAGTCACGGGTACTTCTGCTGCAGAGGGAATGATGCAGATAGATTTTGAGGGTTAAGTTCTTCCTCAAAATGAATTATCAAATGTTCCAGTAAGGCTCTCGGGCTGTCTTCTGGGAAAATTAAGGTATGTTTAGTGTCCAGGCGCCATTATGTCTAAGTGCTATTCATTATTACATCAGTAATACGCAGGTTTGTTTCAAGGAAATTTATCTTCTGGAACAGAACTCAGATGGAAACCTCATATTACCATCGACAGGCTTGACCTATTGTATTTTCTTTAAAACTGGATACTAGAGATTGTCATAAAGTTGTAGTGCTCATGTCTGTGCTATCATATCACAGCTGTTCTGGTGTACAGTTAAATATTTTGATGCTCTATATGACAGTACCTTCCCTTTTTTCGAGGGGAAGAAACATCTCCAAAGAAACATCAGAGTACGCTCTGATGACCACAGGAAGGCCTGTAGAGAAGTAAAACATCTTGCTACATTAAATTATATAGCTGAGAGAAGAATAAACAAACCTTTGGACTTAAAACCTCTTTTTAAGGGGAATAAGGGGGTCAGAAGCAGCAACTTTCAAGTTGAGAACAAACTGAGAAATTTTGCTCTGTTCCAGTAGGAAAAAAATCTGGCTGGCGGCTGGAGATAAGGGGGGATATTATGGAGGGAGATCCTTGCACTGACTGGCTCCTCTGAGATAGAATTGTCTGTGGGCATGATATGGGAAAAAAACAGAATATGCAGTAAACCAGTTCTGAATTCTAAAAATCGTAGACTAGATAAAACATTGTTTTTAAAGTACATAATCAAGATTAACTCACCGTGTTTGGTATTTGCTGCTTTATAGTTTCAGAGATTTAATACAAAGCCAGCAAAGCCTAAAGAAGGACTGGTGTGCTCTGAAAGCTGTTTTTTTTGTTTATCAGCTGGTGGAGTTACCACTTCTCCATACAAATCTTGTGCTCAGACCTTCAGACCGTGAGAACGGTAATGCTTCCTTGAAAGCCTTTATTCATTCATTATTTATTGCTCTCAATCCTTTTCTGCTGCAACAGTTTGATTCACTATTTATATTGGGTTTGTGTTTAAGGGCTGGTGGTGCATTATTCTGGTTGTTATCCCAGCACATACATAAACATGACAGGAAGGATTGATAATCTGGGTTCGAGGAAAGCAACAGTGAAAGGGTGATAGGATCGTGATTTTTGACTAATAGAAATGCAGTTGTGTTATGTGCTTAACTGTCCTCCAGAGCTTGCAAAAAATTATTATAATCTGGACCAGGGTAAGATGACTTTTTTTTTTTTTATGTTTTTAGTCCCCATTATATCTTCTGTTCTTCTGACAGTAGCTAAGGTTTGAGTTTATAAATCACTCTTCACTGGCTCAAGTAGTTCTTTGCCACCTGTTCAGTGTAAGACTTGAAGTGATTTAATAACTAGTTACTTTTTCAACTACTTTTACTTAAATTAAATCAGTTAAATTGCCACTATGTTTTGTTCTTGAATTGTTTGTAGAAGGTTAATCAAGAAGAGCTGCTCTGTCCTTTTGTGGTAAAAATAATCATATAATGGGGTTTTATTTTTAGCATAGTATATCATAATACCAGGTGTCCTTTTACGTTTATTGAATATTATATATTAGGATTTTAATGAGGTTTTCCACAGAAAAATAAAATCCGAATAAAATCAGAGTAAAAAAGTGAACAAATTACGAACTGTGGCCAAAAAACCCAACCCCAAAACCATGCCTGCAGTGGAATGCTGAACTTTAAAAGCAACTTTTATTTTGTGATGTTGGGATGCGGGTGAGTAAAAAAAGAATGATATGCCTACGGTGTGAAATCTGTGAAATGTGAAGTACAGACATAAGAGGTGTTCTTTTGTGAAAGTCAAATCAAATAAATTGAAATAAATAATTTAAAATAATATATAAAAATTAAAATTTATTTAAACCAAATGGAATTTAACTTCAAAATATAGAAAAAAGATAAAATCGTAGATTTTTTTTTTGTGTGCATAGCTAGAAATAGAGACCGATTTGGGGACATGAAGAACTTCTCCTGTCCATTCATTTTACTACTGTGTAGTTCTGACTTGTTGGAGAATGAGATTCTGGGGATTTTGTGCTAGACACCAACGTTAAATTTTCCAAGTTCAGTGCTGCCTCCTCTACAACATTATCCCTGCAATTCTGGAAGCTGATGAGAGAAATGTGCTTTCTGAGGGAAGATTTTCCATCAGGCTTTACTGTCTATATTTCTGTAATAGCCAGGGACTGACCAGAAGATAATCCTAAAACTACATAGATCAGCTTTTCCCCTTCTTGGCAGTTGGAGTTTGTAACTGTCATGTGCAATTTTGTTTGGGGATACAGACATAAACAACAATCAGTTAATCTGTGGCAAAACAAGGTGGCAAATGGATGTCTGCTTTCAGTAGCAAAGCCCATAAAGCAAGACAAAGGTGGTTCTCTAATAAATTGTTCTCCGAGAAGGGTGTGTTTGTAAAGAGAAGTTTCTTAAAAAAACCTTTAAAACAACCCCCACTTTTCCCCCAACAGCACTACCAACAGCCCTGGAATTTTAAATACATCTCTGGTCTGTGCTCATTAGTCAGAAATAGCCATTAGAAATTGCATGTATGAACTTCAGCTGCATTAACAGGACATTGGAGGTTTGTCCAAACAGGTTAGGACAGGGTTTGTCCTGGTAGATTAGGTTAGGTGGCTTGTGGCTCTGATCAGAGGGGAGAAACATCTATGAGTCTTCAAGAATTTGAGGCACATCATTTCTGTCCCGAGTTTGTAAATTGTCTGGTGACAATCATAGAATAGAATAAAATCATTAAGGTTGGAAAAGACCTTTAAGATCGAGTCCAACCTTACCCAGCACTGCCAAGCTCACCACTAAACCACGTCCCTCAGTGCCACATCTGCATGTCTGTTAAACACCTCCAGGGATGGTGACCCAACCACTTCCCTGGGCAGCCCATTCCAGTGCTTTTACAACTCTTGTGGAAAAGAAATGTTTGTAATATCCGAGATCCAACGTCTCTGGCACAACTTGAGGCCACTTCCTCTCGTCCTGTTGCTTGTTACTTGGGAGAAGAGACTGACCCTCACCTCACTACACCCTCCTTTCAGTAGTTGTAGAGAATGA
Organism: Oxyruncus cristatus; assembly: GCA_013399855.1. Classification (NCBI taxonomy): domain Eukaryota; kingdom Metazoa; phylum Chordata; class Aves; order Passeriformes; family Cotingidae; genus Oxyruncus; species Oxyruncus cristatus. The sequence goes on along the minus strand of VXAY01007247.1, from coordinate 1,068,283 downwards.
TAAGGTCTCCCCTCTGAGACTCCTTTTGTCTGGGCTGAACACCCCCAGCTCCCTCTGCTGCTCCTCACAGGACTTGTGCTCCAGACCCTTCACCAGCTCTGTTGCTCTTCTCTGAACACACACCAGCCCTGATCCTCTGTGATCGTTCTCAGGTGCTTTTCATGGTTTCTAACACATCGATAACTGCTCTGTCTTTGTGCTGCATGGATCTCCATCCCATACCTCCCCTGATATGGCAAACAGAAGGCCCTCACTGGTACCCTGTCCCAGGAATGCTGCTCCCAATGCTGCCCCCAGGCTTATCTCTAGTGAGCCTGGTTTTATCCCCTTCCCCCTGGTTTAAAGCTCTCAATGAGCCCTGTGAGCTCCTGTGCAAAGATCCTTTTTCCCCTTTGAGACAGGTGTACCCTGGCTATTGCCAGCAGGCCTGCTGGCATGTAAACTGACCTATAATTAAAAACTGCAAAATCCTGCCAGTGACAGCGGGCTGGGAGCCAGTTCTTGATCTGCTGGCTCTTCCTGCTTTTTCCCTCCTCATTCCCTGAAACTGGAAGAATAGAGGAGAACAGCACTTGTGCTTCTGATCCCTTAACCAGTTATCAGTCTCCATAGCAAAAGTATCTCAAAACCCACAGACTGTTTTAATGATGAGTAAGACATATGTTAGTGTTAAATAAAATTTAAAAGGAGTGCAGTGATTATGAAATCCAGGATTGTGAATTGGTTTCTTAGTAATGTGTTCAGGGTTTCTGTGTTAATTAGGTCTACGAACTGTCTAGTGAAGCTAATCTAGGCATCCGTTTCAGTGGGAAAAAAGAGAGCTAAACCCTGCTGCATTTAACTTTTATTTCATGTATGGGTTTATTTCTCTGGGAAAGCACAGCAACTAGTTCTAAAGTGTGCCTTGAACTTTGCAATTAAGTAAGTATCATCATTGGTCCTTCAGCCTTGCACTGAGATGGTTTAAAAAAGGAGTCCTTTCCTTAATTCTTTCTAGGTCCCAGAACATATCCAAGAGATGAGTTGAATTTGGGTCTTCAGAGCCAGCTTGTTCTGTTTCACTGAAATAAACTGTCTAACACCAGACAGATGAGTGTTCCAGATTTTCAATGCTATAAGCCCTTTTCAATAATTTTTTTTTTAGTTCTGAATTAACAGACTCTCATAAAACATGTAGCTCTGAGATTACTATCTATGTTCAGACAAGCTTAAGCTCTTGCTAGATTCGAGGACTGATGCCTTGAACTCACAACAGGGAATTCCATTCTCCTCTCTGTCTTCACAGTTGTTCATACAGATGTATCAGCAGATTAAGATGCTCCTCTGAATAGCTTTTAAATGCAGAGCACTTGGTTACTAGATGATCTACATAAATGCACGTGAACCAGAACCAAAAGACCCTATTTCACAGCATTTCTGTCTATATTATTGCAGATTTTGAACAGTTATGTGTTCTTAGCCTGGTATATAAAGAAGCAATGGAGTTCAGTCATTGCTCTGCCAGAAGCCCAATGGCATGACAAACTGCTTGAATGACCATGTAGTAGTAATTCAGGAGTAAGTAGTTCCTGAAAGGATTTATTAAGAGGCAGTCTTCGTTCAGTGGGAGATTCACCCTACCTGATTTTACCCACACAGTCTGTACCAACTGTCCATTTTGATCTGTGGGCAATACAAGACTGTTTGGTGTTGGATAGTTTTATGCTTGTTACAATGAACTCAGGTCTGCTTTATTTTCTTCTGTCTATTCCATCGATTGCTACAGTGATGTGCAAGTTTAGACAAGACATTATTAAAGCTTTGCACTGGCAGAAGTCGTTCTAGCTGTCAGTCCTATGGCAGGTACTCATTTTAGCTTGACTGTTTCACATTCTGAACAGATGCATTTTTGATGCCTACTAAGAATCCAACTTCCTGCACCTGGTGGCTTTAGTGGTGGGTGACTGAGCACTGCTGCCAGAGGGAATTGCCTCTTGCTTTGAAAATCCTCATACCTAGCACAAAGATGTCTGTGGGAAAGAGCCACTCTTCTGAATGGGAAACTTTTCTGTTTAGGTATTTTCATCACGTTCTAGGATCTAGTAAAGATTTTAGTAATGAAAATACTCGATTTTGTACCTGCAAAGCAGCACTTGAGCCTGGCATGGATCACTGTCATGGTACATCTAGCAGAAATTTGAATGCCTCCTATTCAGGTGGGTTGTGCTAGATCTTCCCATTTCCGGAGCTATCCAGGCTCCTCTTGATATTTTCTGTGGCTTATCTCTGAAACCTCCTCAAGGGGCAATTGTGTTGCCTCTTAGAAGTCACATAAAGCTCCTTTAGAACCCAGTGCAGTGTGCTGTGTTCTGCTTTGCTGTCAAAGGTGCTGCTGTCATTTCAGCATGAGGATAAGTGCCAGAACATTTTCATCAGAGGTTTTTTTATATGTTCTTTCACAGGGACAATGATTGCTGCAGCCATATTCTAAATTTATCCTGAAATTCCAGTAATGCGTTTGAACTGCCTGTCTTCCCAAAAGAAGCACTTGGCGGAAGAGACTTGACGTATCCAGAAAAGAACATTTTCAAGTCTGTTCCTTTGTCAGTGTAGCCAATATTTCATGGCAGAGGGCCGAGGAGATACTGTGTATCGTGTCAAAAGCCACAGGTTTGAAAAGGCTTAGTAGAGTTTTATTGATGATTGCTGCTCTTGTAAATTTTGTTACAAACGGGTTTCTATTTTCTTCCTCCTTGCCTTTCAAAGAAAATCAGAAAAGTTACGGAGATGGAAGGGATGCATATCTTCCATTTGGCAAGAACTTGTCTCATTTGTGAGATCTTCTAGCCCTGATCTTTCAGGATAGATTTAAAATGGTTGACCATTGTGGTTGACTGCAGTGCGTTGATGACTCTAAAAAGCCCATACTTTTTACTTCAAGAAGGGAAAACGAATGATTTGGTTTTGGTTTGGTTTTTGGTTTTTCTGAATATAGCACTGTTGTAGTCCTCTACATTGGCTGGTGATTTATACCTGGGCACTGGTCTTGGTTCAGCAATCATTTTAGGCCTTCAGGGTTTTGGGCCAGTGTAGGATGGAAGTCTGCAGTTCTTCCTTATAGTTCTTTCTTAATTCCTTCCTTATTCTTCCTTATTCCCAATTGGGAAACAATCTTGTTTCTTGCTTAAAACAAGACAACCGCTTGCAAATACTTCTCCAGGGAACTTGTTTTATTTTTTTCTGAAGAATTGATGATACAGTAAATGTGAAAAGATGCAATACTTAAAATTGTGTGCGGGATATAAAGCATTTAGGAAGGCATATGGGAGAGACTATGAACAAACAAAGAAAGAAGCATAATCGTGACATAACAAAGTTGTTTCCATCTTCTTGTGAAATAAGGGGATGAGTTATGAGACAATACAGGGCCTCTGCACTCCAATCATCTCCCTAAGATGACTTTTGCCTTGCAAGGTTACCATTTAATCATCACAAGGAAAATTGTAATCAGTCTGGCAAAGCCTCATTCTACACCTGGTCTATGCAGCTGAGAGGCACTTTTTACTGGTGGCAGTTTTCTCCCTGTCTTGGTTGAACGTTGTGTAAAGACTCCATTGGCAAGAACTTCCCGTGTGTCACAGTACAGCCGTATGTTGTGTGTGAGATCCTGAATATCACATGTTCTGTTACTTCACAAGATCGAGTCCTGTGTGCAGTCTTCTCACATATGGCCATATCTGGTCATCTGATGCTTTTCTTGCTCAAGAAAATGTTTTAATATAGCCAACAAACAAAACGTCAGTAAGTTGCAGTGTTTTCAAATTGCTGGTGAGCCACTGTCCAGGTTTGATAGTTGAGGCTGATGTGGCTTATAAATATCTTATCTGGACTGTAGCTTAATTTCTGGAGGCACAAGTGTGAGAAGAACATGGTAGTCATCAGTCCATTAATCTCTGAGCATTGGGGAGCTCATGAGATCTTCCAGTGCTGAATGCAAGTGAAGCATGCTGTTCCAGACTGACAGGAAGAACAAAGTATTGCAGTGCTGTGGGCAAGCAGAAGTTGAAAAGCTCTCTGTTTTACATAACAACTAATTAGTTGAAATACTATCAGGTTATGTGTCACAGCCTAGCTTGTGATTGTTTCTTCAGTCTTCAGCAGTCACAAGCTTGACCTATTCAAAAAGCTGTAAAGATCCAGCCTACTCCGTATTTTATATTCTTCACGTGAGAGGGATCGGGTTTATGCAAAATATTCATGTGGAACCCAGGCGTGTGTGCATTGAGATTTGTACTGTAATCTCTCTAAACCGACTAGGATAGAACAAAGTTTAAATCTGGGGGAGGGGAACGGCAAGAGGAGGGTGACGTGGATAAAGTAAACAGCTTTCTTGTGCATCGATTTTTCATACAGGACTCTCTCATTAGAAATCATCAGCTATTTTTCCTTCTTAGAGTGTATTGCAGATGTGCTCATATCTTGGAAAATACTGAATGCAAGATCAAAGGTTCTGTAGCAGAGCATCTTTTATCTTGGATTGATTCCTTGTGTCAGCTAATGGAAAGATGTATTTGCTGACCTCTCTAATTGAGGTGACTAATAATACGTTTTCGCAGAAAAGCTCCTCATGTTTTAACAAAATGAGTCCTGTTTCTTGTAGATGCTATTAATTTGAAAATATTGGATTTTATACTTATGTAAATGTTAAAATTCTCTTTCCCTTAAGCACCATAATAATTTATAATTGCTTTCATGGGATGAGAGGTTCGCAGAAGCTGAATGTGGCACCTGAGAACCTATTTCATGGATGCAACGTTTAGAAGTACCATGGATGAAATTGGGTGTGTTGAATGCATATCCAAAATGGGATAAGAGTAAATTCTTCAAGTTCTATCATGGCTGGCCTGAATATAGATCTGTCTGATGTTTGTGTGTTGGCTTTTTTGTTTGTTTGTTTTTTAACAGAAACCTGGTACATGAGGATCCCTTTTGTCAACACGGTTTGTGGCAAAAGAAGCTTATGTTTGTCAAACATGCGGGACAGAATCTAAACAGAGCTGTCTTGCTGAATCTGGGCAAGGACTCCCCGTTTCTTTAGCAGCATAAGAACAAAAAAATCAAAGCTCATATTTGTATATAAATAAAACATGATATTTAAGTAGCGTAATGCTAACCCAATTTGGGCAGCCTAGTGGGAAATAGAGGTTAAAATCAGTATGTAAATTGTTGATTCCGATGAGAAATTCTAAACATTCGCCCTAATCCCAAAATGTCTGTTCTCTAGAAAGATGAGCACTTAAAAAGAAATCCATTTTTTTAGCTCCAGGATCATAGCATGCTGACATTCAAAGGGTGTGAAATGTAGATTCTAGCAAGATTTGCCTGAGAAAAAGCTTTTGAAGCACAGTAAACTACTAATGTAGAAGTACCTTTGGAAATGTAAACACATGGTAGCTGGGACTCACTGATATGACTTCAGAAACAATTTTTCTTTGAATGCTGTTGCCTACTAGACCATTTCTGGTATCTGCCACAGAGCTCAAATTCCCTTAGGAAGCTGCAGAACTGTCAGAATTGTATTTGTTGTTCAGAAACTAATAAACTGGCATTTTTCAGAACTTTAATAGGTTTGCCTTTGCCTGATCAGGATGTTTATTTTCAGCACACAGGTATGTGCACAGATCTCTTCAGAAGAAGCGATGCTTTTACTGTGCGTCAGGTACTCTGTAGAAACTGTCCATATACATACTTTATCCTTTGACCATAAAAACAGCTTGGCTTTATGCTTTGTAAGATAAGCTGCTTCCTGTTTAGTGTAGGTAAAAATCTTTCATGGGGACATTTAGCGCTGAATAGCTGCTGTACTGCATTTCCTCTGTTTTACCTCGCAGCCTTTTTATGGGTGTACCTGTACATTTAGTATGAGGTGGTTGCATTGCAGTTTTGGTTTTTCCGTGGCTACAGGTTTAATAGGAGTTTAAATTCATTCCTGTTGAATTGCCTGTGGGTTTGTTGGGGTTTTTTTGGGGGTGGGGGGTTGTTTTGTACAAACAGAGGTGAAGGAATTAGGCTGCTGCATGCTGCCCCCTTAAATGAGTAATTTTGTTCAGCTGACAGATGTATTACTGACAACTTAAGCTCTTTATCTATAGCACTTTTTTACCATCTTGCCCTTCTGCTGTCTCAGAGATAATGCAATATGTGATGGTTGTCTTTAAAATACAGGTATCTTCCTTTGACTCTCACAAATTAAATCCTATTAAAATCATAGCAGTATTTTGTATCTGAGCTTAACATTATAAAAATCACCCACTCATTTCCATTTAAATAAGGGTTTTGAAGCCCCTGATCCATCTTACAGGGAATATGTAGCATTTCTGGAATCAGCAAGTTCTGTTTCATCTCAGCCCTGCAGGACACCTGACATTAGCCCTTTTTCCAGTGTCTTTGCGTGGGCTGCAGCTGAATGTCAGCAGGGACTCCCTGGGACAGCCAGGCCTTTGCTTCTGTGGTGCATTCAGCAGAATCTATTTCCCAGAAACGCTGCCAACACATTAACTCCTTGAGAATGGGAGAGACTGATTTCCCATAGTGACTAAATCCTGTTCTAACATTTCGCATGTGGTCTCTTTGGAGCTCAATGTGCTTCGTCCTCTTGCAAACGTTTGAAATGCTTTCATGGTAAAAAAACGTGAGAGGTATTGTCATAATGCAGAAGTTTGTGATTGTGCATGCAGATTTGCTGGCAAGAAAAGCACCTCTGTCACTTTCTGGGGCTGTACATTTGAGGGTGTCGGCCGTACTGAATTGTACTTCTGAAATAAAATATATCGTACTTACTGTATCTTTCCTTTCCAGAGTAGTAGCATTGTAGTCATGATGACCTGAAGACAGAAGTAAGGCAGTGTTTATAGGTAGTACAAGCACATTTCAGACCTGAATGTGCTTTTGTAACTGAAAGCATGTCTTTTTTCCCCGGTTGCAAAATTAATTGGCTGAAGGAAAGATTAGCTGTAAATGGTATCTTCCAAACCCTAGTTTTTGGTCAATTAACAAATTACATTTGTCTCTTTTTTTAAACTTTTTTTTTTTATCCCTGGGTTGGATCCTGAAAAATAAATAGGGAAGTACGTGATATATAATAAAAAAAGGAAACATGTTGTTGTGGTTTAACCCCAGCCAGCCATTATCTGCCACACAGCCACTCAGTCTTCCCCCAGTGGGTAAAAGTGAGAACTTGTGGGTTGAGATAAAGACAGTTTAATGGGTAAAGGAAAAGTCGTATGTGCAAGCACAAGGAATTCATCACTGCTTCCCATCGTAAGACAGGTGTTCAGCCGTTTCCAGGAAGGCAGGGCTCCATCACGTGTAGTGGTGACTTGGGATGTCAGATGCCATAAATTGAATGTCCTCCTCCTTCTCCCAGTTTGTGTTGCTGAGCACATCATACAGTCTGGGGTATCCCTTGGGTCAGTTGGGATCAGCTGTCCTGGCTGTGCCCCTTCCCAGCTCCTTGTGCCCCCTCGCCTGTGAGCTGGTGGGGTGAGGTGAGAGGCAGAGAAGGCTTTGACCCTGTGTAAGCCCTGCTCAGGGGTGACGGAGACATCCCCACGTTATCAACAGTGTTTAGGTCACAAATTCAAAACACAGCACCATACCAACTTCTAACAAGAAAAATGACTCCACCCCAGCCAAAGCCAGCACACCTGTCCTGTGTGTTTCCAGGCACTTAGTGTTTTCTACATGAAGAACAGCTTGATCACTGAGCAAATTTGCGGAAAAGTGGGAAGTACATGTATATCAAAAAGCTGTCATTCAGTACAGGATGTACTGGCTTTGTGGGTTAACAGTAGAAGCGACCAGGAAATTTTCAATATCTAAGTTTGTTAGTTTTTATGAGACATTTTTATTAAATTTGCTGATTTCAGCAGAACTTTAGTTAGGAAATTCTGGTTAATAATTAGCGGAGAGTGAGATGAGATTACCCCTAATCAGGAAACAGACTTGGTTAGGGATGCTCATTAGTGTCTGCAAGGTGCTAAGGCATCTCTTGGCTAATTTGGACGAAGACCCTGACCATCTTCCCTTTATGACAGTCAATATTCAGGTGTTTATGCAAAGCAGACTCTCAGTCCTTTCTGTAAGAATGTCTTGTTAGAGATCCACCCAGGAATAGCTTCCTGCTTCCTGAATGGAGCCTCGTTAGGGTTGTCTGAAGATGAGGAGTAACAGCTTGAACCTCTCTCTTCCAGGCTGAGGCTTTTTTAACACACCTCTAAATATTCTAGTAAGACTTCTCTTCCTCTCCCTGCCCTTACCATCACACCATATTCTCTTGTTCATGATTACAAGTCTTCGGTGTTCTCCCAGTGTAAGAGGAGAATTTTAAAGTCGTTGAGTTTTGCAGAATGTGACAATGCTTCCCACCTCATTGTGACACATTTCTGTGCCACGGTGTCACATAATTGCATACTATGTTTTCCCTTGTTTCTGGGAAAGAGCACATTCTTCTCGTTCTTTCTGCGTATTGTTGACAAGCATCTCTTGAACATACTGAATTTTTTCTTGGTATTCCAGAAGTTAAAGTAATTTCCCTGATTTAACCTACTTAGAATTTAAATCCAGGAGATTAAGGGGAACAGCTATGGAAGTGTTTGGTGTCTAGGTGCCTCACCCTTGTTGCAGAACCCACAATTCTAATTTAAGCATTTAGACTTCTTGAATAAATTATGGGATGAGTTATATATCTGATTATGGTAGGTACAGTGTCAGTGTCTGCAGTATGAATAACCTAAATCAGGCAACCAAAACCAAATGGACAAATTCATATTGGAGTCTTAAACACTGTAGCTTGATAAATCAGGCTCTGTCTTGCGAAGATGAGTGTGGAAATCCTTTTCTTTAAAAAGCATGTCACCATTTAATCCTTTCTTTCAAATTCTTGGTAGTAACAGTGGCTGCCTCCTTTTGATCTAAAATTTAGGGTTAGAATACAGGTATTGGCTGAAGTTTCTTTCTCTGACTGACAATGTTAAAGATGCTCATCCCCCACTTCCTTTGGAATGGTAAGATGATAAACATTTAAGGTAATTGGAAGTACTGCTATTCAGGTCTTTCTGTTCTTACGTGTTCTCCCAATTAGAATAAGAAGCTGTGCTCTCTTTAATATTTTCTGTCAGGCCTACTGAATCTTTAAATATTTTATGCAAAATGGAAAAGCTTCAACAGAGGGAGATGAAAAGAGCTGCCTGCAGCAAAGTTCCAAAACTCACAGTACACCAGTAGGTACGTTGCATTATCCCGAGACTGCAACAGCAGGACTGCTTTGTGAACCAGATATATAAAGAACTTCTCTGTCATTGGCTGTAGTCATATATCAGGTTGAAAGCTCATCTAACCCATCTGCCAAGGTGTGTGAAATGTGAATTTGAGCCCTGGTAGGTGGAGGCAAAGATTGAATCACGTTTGGCTACTTACAGATGTAAATTTTGGGCTGCTGGATGAAGGTCAAACTCCATTCCCTACGTAGAGCCTCGTTAATGAATTTTGGGTGGGCCCATGGAAGTAACACAGAGAGAGGAACACCTGGTGTAAGAGGTTGTGTTGGCACCATGCCCTGTTGGCGTTTATGTTTGAGGTGAGCCTGAAAGTGCTTAGCTCTGTCAAGAGAAAAGTGTGTTGGACACAACCAGCAAGACTAGAGAAGTGTGCTCACAAAAATAATCTCTGTGATTTGCAGGTGTAGTTATAATTTGTAGTGAGGCTTCAAGACAAGCTTTTGTTACTTGAATATAACAGGGAATCCTCAAGATCTGAGATAAGAGTGGTAAGCTTCAAGCAAAGTACAGCTTCTTCATAATTGCTTTGACTTTAATTATGTTACCGACATTAAACTGTTTAAGAAAAGCATGATTGGTACTTATTCGGGAGAGTATGATGTAAGAAAGCTCAGTGGTATTAAAAGTAATTTTACATGTTTATTTCTAGAGAAGACTATTTCAATGTTATTTTTCAAATTTTCTTGAGGTCTCTAATTGGGTCTTAGATACAGGATTAAGCATCAGTTGCCGGTGTTGCATGAGCCTGGGAAATATTTTGCCTTTCTGAAACAGTCACCGTTTTAAAAGTGAAGTCTAAGAAATAAAAGAGAAGCTAGTAAGACTTGTTTTCTCCTTCAGAGGGAAAGGGACATTTTCTTTGAAATTATATAGAAGACAAGCAATTTTAACTAAAAAAAGTAGTTAAGATGCCAGCTTATAAAGGGTATTGTTCTATTATTGTGAGAATCATAAAATTTTTCAGAAAGCAGAGGAAAGAACCCATTTTGCATACATTCTGCATGTTGGAAAAGAGTGGGTGTGAAAAGCATAGAATAACTTTCTGTGGTGTATTTTCCAGCTACCTTTCACATAATGAAGTTTGTTCTCAACTGAGCAGTGATTCAGAGAACAGTGATAGTTATTCATAAGCTCAGTGCTAACCTTTCCTCTCACCCCACCTCTTCATTTTCCTGGGGAAACTGAATTACAGGCAGTTGTTGACCATCAATGTGGGCTGTTCCAAATTCCAAATTCCCTTGTCTTTACTTAACAGACTATTGGATACCAATAAATCCTGTTTGTCACTGGCATGACTTTTTTTTCCCCACATCATGTGTTGAATCTTATAATAGGTTTTGATTCACTGACCCAGAAGTTCCATGGAGACTTTTCAAGCTTTGGGGGGAAATAATTTCCGTGGGTCTGAGACACAGTTTTTGCCTAGGTAACCTGAAATGACATTTCACGGCAGATCAAATGATAAAAATACAAGAATTTAGTTGGGGTGGTTTGGCCCATTGATGTTTATAAATAACCCAAGTTTGATTCCGAGACAACACTGAGTAGAGGAAGTAATTTCATTTAGCAGATAATGTGGCTGTTCGGAAGAAGCTCTTTTCTCGCTTGGGAGAAAGGAAATGCTGAAGTGGCAGTATGTGGAGAGGCAGGTGGAAGCATGTGGGAATTTGTTTGTTAGCTGGAGGAACAACACGCAGCTGGGCTGTGAATAAGTAGGGCTTCTCAGAAACAAATGGCATTAACTCATGTGTGGAGTTGTAAAGTTATATCTGGTGGGGTTATTGTTTTAATTTTAACAGAATTTGAGGGCATTCTCTCACTCCTGCTGTTGTAGCCCTACAGGCTCTATTGGTGTTGGATAGCTACAGACGAGGCAGACCTTTTAATGAGTGCAGCAGGTTTTCTCTTACAGCTCAATCAACCTACATTAATTGAACAGATGTAGTAGTTTTGATTGCCTACCTGTTGTGCCTCAGTTTTAAGGCTTGAAGGTTGTTCTGACATTCTCACTTTGACTGTAGTTTAGATAAGTGACAATAACTCAAAGTTGAGATCTTTAATTAAAAAAAACTGATTTCTAAAAGCATTCTTAAAATCCGTGTTGATTCTCTTCAGATACTTTTTTATCTCTTCCTTGAAAATAAATCTGAGCATCCACAGTGGACCTTTTAGAACAAAGTAATGGCTTATTCCCTCACCTAATATACTGTGCTATGGTGTCACACAGATTCTACAACATAAAGTGTAGTATTAGATTAACTGAATTAGTAACTGCCAAGTATTGTGTTACTGAAATCGAAGAAAAGACCAATACACAAGCCACAGATCTGTGTATTTAAACTGATTTCAATTTATGTTGATACCATAAAGGAAGGTTCCATTTTCTTCTCTGCTGGCTCCTTCCACCCCTGCTTTGCTCCTGGATCAGCATCAGTGTAGTCACACTGTCCTGTGGACCTGAGATCTGCCTGGAAAGACATTTAGTTTGGTTTTGATGAGGCTGATTTTCAGCCAGGTGAAGTTTTGGTCCAGTTGTCAGTGACAGCCACCTAAGGAAGGAGAGATAGCTGGGCTGTTCCTTCTAGTGGCAGTGTGGACTTATGTCAGCTGGAGGTGTAACAGCACCTTTGGTTTTGAAAAGCTCTTCTTAGGCCAGAACAAAAAGGAGGGGAAGTACTTGGTCTAAAGTACTGAGTTTTTAACAGAAAATGTTATTGTGGACTGCCTTTATTCACCATTCTGTACAACCAAACTAACCCTTTATGCTTCTAAAACAGATTAAATGTAGGTAACTGTGTTACAAATACTGCCTGCTGTCTTTTCATAGAATCACAGGCTGGTTGAAATTGGAAGGGATCTTTGGAGCTCAGCTGGTCCAACCCCTCTGCTCAAGCAGGACCACCTTGAGCCTGTTGCTGTGTCCAGACATCTTTTTAACATCTTCAAAGCATTTTACATAAGAATTTTGTTAAATATATTTGTGAAGTAATACACAAACCCAAATCTTTTTACAGCTTCTCTTTTCACAAATATTTGAGTGGAATCAAGTATTTGGATTTATGTAAAACTTATTAATTTGGCACCATTGTAGACCTTAACAGTGTACCGCCTGCATCAAGCTTGAGCATAGATTATAATCTGTACTAACTAATGTTTTACCCTAGTGAATGTGAGAAGTTGCTGCATTGCAGACACTGATTTTTGCAATATAAAGGTAGACCCCAAGGACCAGTCCATCTGACTTGTTCACATTCAGACTAAATTGTAAGCATGTCTGCCTCACTTAAGGCAGTAGGGATGCATTACTCAGTGTGCATCTCATTCCTGATAATCAAATCTTTGCTCAGTGTGTTTGTACTTCTCTGTTATTATCTTGATGCTTCTTTGTTGCAGAGAAGAAAAAGCATATTCAACCCCTCTGGAAGTGAGGACAATGAAGTGAGGACATTTTTCTAGACAAACTGTGCTTCTCCTATATTGTCCCATTATATTAACCCACTGTATTCAGTCATTGAGACAGGATCTATTGTCTTGCACAACCACAAATTACTGCTGGTCATTTCACTGACTTTTTGCATTCCTCTTCGTGAGACAATAATTTCTGTTTTGTACTAAAAGCCTCATGCATTAAATTTTATGATGTGACCCTTCTCCCCAGCCAGCATATGTCCAGTTTTCTGTAGCTCTTCCAGACATGCTGAAATTTCTTCTGTAAGTTAACTGAGAAGTCTGTGCTATGTGTAGTGTTAGTACTGAAGACCTTGGGAGCCTTCATGGCTGGTTACATTTTATTAGAGGGTATGTAAATTCTAATAGCCACGTGTCCCTTTCCTTTGTCAAGATAGTAATTCTAGTCTAGGACTTCTTATGCAGAATTCTTCTATAAGGTAGGTGAACATTTGGAAAAAAAGAAGTATTTTAAACTCTCGGCTTGCTGACAAATGCCTGCTGACGTTTCCCATTTAAAATAGTGACTCACTCAAGTTGATGAAGTGGTAGAGTCAAGCAAAAACCTTCAAAGTGTTAAGCAACTTCTGCCAGGCATAGAAGGAAGGAATTGAAATTTCTGTAGTATCACCCACTTCTAGCTTAATTTTGCTTTAAAAAAAATAATGTTGGTCTGTTGGTGCTGTGGTTGCCTTTTGGCTGGTAGTTCAGGAGGACTGATGTGGCTCATAGCGGTCTATTTATTTCTCCAGTGGAGGGAATCCTCTGATTTTGTTAATTTATTTGTTCTTTCAGCATATGCAGATGACTATCCAGGCTCTCCAAGATGAGCTTCGGATCCAGCGAGACCTGAACCAGCTGTTCCAGCAGGACAGCAGCACTAGAACCAGCGAGCCCTTCGTGGCAGAGCTGACAGAGGAAAACTTCCAGCGCCTCCACGCAGAGCACGAGCGCCAGGCCAAGGAGCTCTTCCTGCTACGGAAAACCTTGGAAGAGATGGAACTGCGTATTGAGACACAGAAACAGACCTTAAACGCGCGTGACGAGTCCATCAAAAAGCTGCTGGAGATGCTGCAGAGTAAAGGTCTGTCAGCAAAAGCCACCGAGGAGGATCATGAGCGAACGAGACGGTTGGCTGAGGCAGAGATGCACGTGCACCACTTGGAAAGCCTTCTTGAACAGAAGGAAAAAGAAAACAACATGCTGAGAGAGGTAAGTGACCAAGCTCAGGTCAACTCTGTCTCCTGTCCGTTTCACAGTTGTAAGGAAAGAATCTTCCATCCTCTCTACAAGCTGTATTTTATGTTAGACTGGACAGAATTTGTGGCTATTTTAGAATTTCTTTATGGCTTCCGTGCACGTCCCTTTTGGAATTTTGTGCCGTAGGCCTCACTTTCCCCACAGCCTCCATAGGAAGCTCTGGAGTTGAGTTGTCACACAGCCTGTAAAATGAACTTGTCTGTTCTGTTGTAGTTTGAGAGAAAGTAGCTACCTGTATTTAGGTGAGAGCTGAGAGAAATCTTTGCGAGAATAATGGATGATTGCTCTACAGTTTCCATGGAAACAGTCGTCTTGCTGTGAAGGGTATTTGATAAAACTATTAGCTGCCCTGGATACACAGCCAAAAAAAAGATTACTAAAGGGACACTGCTGCACACATAGTAACCTCTGCTCCTCACCCCTCTGAAAAGAGAAAAGGAAAAACCGTTGTTATATCTGTCTTGCATTTTACAGAAGTACAAGGGCAGGCATTCTTCACTATTAATCATTCAAAACTAATTATAATAAGATATAGGCTATACATAATGCAAATATCATAGGAAAATAAATAAAAGAAAATTAGATATTTTGTAGCCAGTGTAATTAAATTTCTTGATATTATTAAATGCATTTTCCTCTTGTCAACCAACCTCATAAAGTATTCTAATATTAATTTTTGTAAGTGATTCAGCATGTGTTGTGCAGATGCACAGTTATGTGAGTTATGTGTATTCACTAATGATAAGATTTTATGTGAAGATTATTTTACACACATCTGAGGTTTGAAGGCACGAATTGATAGCTACACACGTATGTGTATTATGTGTGGGAATTTAATGACCTGTTTTGTGCACTGTGTGCTACTTCATGGTTCAGCATTTTTTTTGAAAGCCCTACACACATAGACAGGATTTAAACCCCCTCTCTGAGAAGCCAGGAAAGCAAGGCCTGGCACAGAGGTTTTTGAGATGAGTGTATGCAGCAAGTAAATACTTCTTAATACCTCTTATTCATATGTTTTCCATGGCCTGACCCATTGTACTTGTGCTGTTGCAAGCATTTATATAAGAAAGCTGGAGCCCATTGCATTTCTGAGCCAGATTTAGGCCAGATTTATTTTTTTAGAGCAGTAATCTCTTGAGTGTCTGGAGCGAAGATAATATGATTCCAGAGTTTCTACACTACAGTTTTTCCTTTATTTAGCAACCAATGACAATTCTGTTCCAATTCTTGTAACTATTTCAGGAAGAGCCTCAAATGGCTTCCATTTGTTCAGCTCTAAGTCCAGCAACATAAGTGAAAAGCTGGCAGGAGCTGGGTAATTTTTTAGGAATGCAGTTACGTTTGTTCCTGCCGCTGATGAGTAGATGTTGAGAGATAGGAATTCTTGTTTCATTCACGCATATTTGGAAATCATCAGTCATTTAAATCCTAGTCTTTATTGTAGAAGATTTTCTAGAGACGACTAGGGCAGAGGTAGAGATGACTTACTGACTTTTAAAGGGCAAACGCTGTTTATCAAGTGTTTTAAAATTAATTACGCCTTGCTGCTCACCCAGCTCTAGTTCATTGAGAAGTATAGCTGGCTATGGTGTAATTTGTAGCTCAAGTCATTGTTGTGGTGTGGGATCCAGCCTTGAAGCTGAGCACCCCAGTAGCCTTGGAAACACAGTGCTGTGTGCAGGGATGCCGAATGATCTCCTTACGGAACTGTGGGACAAGAGGAAGGGTTTTGTTAGTACCTGTGTGTTGTCCTTGAGCTCTGAGCTAGGCTAAGTGACCTCAGACGTACCTGCATGAAACACAAGCCATGGGGCTCTAGGAGGCTGGAGAAAATCAGAGGAAGTTGCTGAACTGCAGCTGACTGCATCTGACTTCCTCACCACCAAGTTGCTCTGCTCTGCTGGGATCTGGTTCACTTTTGCTGTCACTGTTCCACACTTGGAAGTTGACTCTTTGCAGAGCCTCTTAGGTGTGTCTGCATCACCCTCCTCCGCCAACCTTCTGTTATCTCTTTATCTGTACTTCCATAGCTTCAGGTTATGTTAGTCCTTTGCTCCCCCAGATACTGACTATGGAATTTGTTGAGCTGCCCTGAAGAAATGAGTATATTTCCTTGATGGTTCTATATCTAGCATTCCCAGTATCTGGAAAGGCATGCTAAACTCTTCCTTAAATACTGCTGTTAAAGGAAGCATTAGTATCTCAAAGGGATTTGCAAGTGCTTGGGAGGTCAGCGTTTATGTTGCATCTTCTAACACATTAGAAAAGTTGAGACAAATTTAATAGCAATCTTGACCGTCTTAGCCAAAGCAAGTGCTGAGGTATCAGAATCCACTAGTACTGTTTCTGACTCTACAAGCCTGCTAGATTTCTGGTAATATATTTGTTGGGATTAATACTAAAGATCTGCATCTTAAAGTAAAAAGATATCCCCTCAATTTTTCAACTTTAAACCTATGTGTAATTCCAAGTGCGATGTTAAGACTCAAGGTCATAAGACAGCTTCTCAGGCAGACAGTGCAGTTAAAGTGGTCAGCACTGTGACCATGAAATGAAATGTGAATTGATTGACTTCTTCAGCTTTTGCTGTTACTGCTTTATTGTACTAAAAATTGCACTCATTTCCTAAGGAGAAGCCAAGAGCTGTGGTTCTGATAAGATTCTAACCAGGGAATAGCTGTACTAGTTCAAGCCAACAGTCCCTTTAGTCCAGCATTGTTTCACATAATGCCCACATGCAAACACACAGGGAAGGGTAAGAAAAAGGCCAACATGATAGTTCCCTGTACAGCTGTCCCATCTTCCCGAAGATTTTACAGAGGAGGGTTTTCTTGAACTTGTGACTTTTCAGTTTTGCATCCTCCATGGATCTGCCATCCGAGCACACAGTCAGAGTCTTCTCGAGCCCATGTAAACTTCTGCAGCTGTAGAATTATTTGGGAAGTGCTTCTACAACCCTGCTCTCTGTTGCAGGAAGAACCTGCCTTATTTCTTTTGAGTTTAAATCTGTCTCCCAGTAGCTTCGTTGACAGCCGCTTGCGCTGGAACACACAGTGAACAGGTGATCACTACCAAAACTGGGTGCTCACAGTTTTAAATTGTCATATCTGTACCAAGTTCTCTCTTCTTCCATGCTGAAAAGTCCTGTACTACTTAATTGTTCCTCGTGTAAAAGACATTGCATATTTTTGATCATCTCCCAGAGCACTGTCTCAGTCTCCCATACACAGATTATGAAATGGATTCTCCTACAGCTAGTGACAGGTATCTCCATAAGCAATTTGACTCTCTTGGGCTTTTCCCAAATGTCCTGAATTGTGGGGATCTCAAAAAATCTTTCCAGGATAGATCCCCTCTGTGGCACAGGATAGCAACTTGCTGATACAGGGGACAGTCTCTCATTAACACAAAATAATGAAAAATTAAATGTCTCATTGAACATTGGAACGCAGTCATGGATCTGCATGTCCTGACTTCAGCAGGTAACAGTGTGGCTGCATCACATTCCTCTACCCTAGAAAACAAGCTTAAGCTTCAGAGCTTATAAAAAGATGGTTTCTATTTTGAATACCCCTTCTTCAGTCTTAGTGACAATTACTCATCTTATTATTGTTGGTATTCTAAGCTTAACTTTCAGAAACAAAATTATTATCATACCAGCAAGAAATACTTGATGAAATCCAGCAGCTGGACTTTAGCTTCCAGAATAGCTCCCAAGTTGCGTTAACTGCACCTCATTGTTCCAGGCTCGCCTGTTGCAGAATTATCAGTGATGGCTGTGACAGCACATAGCTCTGAAAATAATGAAGCTTACTGTGCTCTTTTTGACAACATCCGTGCTCCCCCCTCCCCAAAATGCTAGGTGCACTGAGTAGAAATACATTTTTCTCAGCTACACAGATTAAGAGACCAAATATCGGTGCAACTTGTGGCAGAATATGGTGTGGTTGGAGCCATACTTGGTGTTCTAAACACTTGGAGTACTGTGAGCAAACTAAGATTTGGAAGGGCAGTCCAACAAGGATGTAAGAACAGATGGCTGGGCACAGCCACTACTTGGAAACACAAAGAAGGCTATTTATCTCGAAGGTTTGTTTCTTCAGGAGTCATTTCTAGGTTCAAGGTTTGCATGCTACAGTGGTGTGGAACAAGGCAAGAAACAACAGTAGCTTTGCACTGTGTCAGAAAGCTGTTTGGTAGTAAATTACAGTTTTGACTTCTTTAATATTTTATTTTTTTTTACTAATTGGGCCCATTCAAACAAACGGATTTTTATTCCAGCTGAGTGCAAAACTGAATGAAGGAGTTCGGGCTGTAGTGCTTAACAAATAAAGGGTGGTTTTGTGTGTAAAACAGTCACTGAAATGGGTTGTTCATGAGGGCAGTCATTCACACTGAGCTTAAGGAAAGAGGCTATGGCAGAAAAAGCTATTATTTCTCTTCTTCAGTGTTTGTTGAGATGGTGACTCCACCAAGTCCTGTTTGTGAAGTGCATCAGGGTTATCTAGCACGGCCTTACGACAAGAACTGATCCCTCTTTGCAGCTGTTTTGAATCGAACAGTGCCCGCTTTATTTTGGGAATTAGCACTGAAGTTCTGTGAGCACTCTCTATTCTTTCTCCACTTGGTAGGAGTCTGTCAGAGCTGTGAGCAGGCACGCTGGGCTTTAACACCCGTGTATTTAGCTTTAGATTATCAAAACTCGATACTGTGGTGGCCAAACAGCGGCAGCAGGGAGCTCAGTGGGAAGGGATGGATGTGCCGTCTAAACATTCCGTTGGAGCCCCGCTGGACTGTGCCCAGTGAAGAGAAAGGTTGTTTCCCTTATCTGACCAGATTCTAATGAAATGTGACAAGTTTTGCAAACAAGTTATTTTTCCACGGGTGTGTTAAAATTCTTACCCTTTTCTGCTCTCAGGGCTCAGAGGAGGATTTAGAAATTTTAATTGGAGCAATTAGTGTTATCTCAGAGAACACTTTTGTCCTGTTCCAAGATTTTGCAACGTAAGATAATTCTAGAGAGAATTTTTGTTTTGCAGGAGTAGGTAGATTCAGTAACTAGGACTCTTACTACCATCATACCACAGGATATCCTTCTGATGGGTTAAAAAAATTAAGTTTCTACTTTTTATGTTGCTGCTTCATCTTTTTGACTTTTTAGAAAAGCATGGCAGGGAGAAGTGACTTAAATCAAGATAGTTTAAATAGTTACGTCTCTTACACTAGCTTGATTGGTTGGCAAGTAGTTTTAAAACATACAGAGCTTTTGTAGGTCAAAATTTGAGAAATTTGTTGCAGCTGGAGAGCCTGCATAATTTATTCTTTAGACATTTTACTTTTTTAATACCATTGTAGTTTGGAATTTTTATATGTCACTTCACAAAAGAATGACAGTTAAAAATGTTTAAACACATATTATATTATTTTCATTGTTCCTCAGTTCAGAGATTGGTAGCTTGATAGTTCTTCAAAAGTTGAAAAATTAGGGTGAAAAATAACATACTTGTTTTCTGTTTTTCCAAACTACCCGAAAATATCAAACACCATCTGATTATTATATAGAAAATTTCCATTTTTTTTATAATAGTTTAATACTGTGTTGGTATTAAGTGAAAGGAAAAAAAAGCAGAACTGCAGTCATCTGTCAGGATGGGTTTTTTGTTTTATACTTATAGTCTCATCAAAGTGAAATAATCCATAAAATAACAGTACATTTATTCATCTGTTTTTTTCTAGAACGGGGGTTAAATTATAGAGATTTAATTCTTTAATACATTTCAAAACTTCTTTTTCTATATGAATGTGCTAGTCTTCAAAGAGATTTTTTGTTTTCTTTTTATTCACATGTAGCATAATTTCTTACTATTTCATTTTAGCACTTCCATCCCCTTCAGAAGGGATTTTTAAAACTATGTGAAACAATGCATAAATCTCGCTGGGGATTAGAGGTTTTAAAATGTTTAAACTTTATTTTCTTTTGATGTTTTGTTATATGAGAAGATTCTCTTTGTCAATATGTATTACATGATTTGCTTTGTTTACAAATTACATCTTAGGTATATTTTCCTTGGAGATTTTAATATTATCCTGGACTTTTCTTCGCTAGAAGTGAAATTTGTGGAATTTTATTTCTGCAAGTGTGAAACATTGCAGTAGAAGAAAAAAGAAATTGATTAGAAGAAATTAATAAGTTGGAAGCTAATTTAAGTACAAAATAAATGCTTTTGCACCTTAAACAAGCGGGAAGAGAAAAAAAAATAACAATAGAACATACGTAAATAAAGTTCCACACGATTAAGATTTTAATTTTTACTTGACTTTTCTTTAGCTTTTGAATTCACACCTCTGTGATCAGATTTCAACACAAGGACTTGTTACTTAAAAGTAATGGGATGGTTTGAATTGGTCTCTCTCATCTTATCTTGCCTTTAATGCTGAAATTTCATGGGATTTTGCCTTTGTTCTTTGCTGATTGGAATAGTGAGATTAACTGGAAGCTGCACTTTAATTTTCACTTTACTTGATGCCATTGTTTACAAACTTAAGTGTCCTAATATCTGAGGTTTTAATTGGATTTAGAAATAATCATCTGAATGGGTTAATAAAATTGCAAAACAGAGAGATGAGTTTCTTTAGCCAGGGGTAACTGAGCTTCTGAGAAACTGGCACCCCCCGTTATGGATGTGCTTGCAGTTTTCAGCACATTTTAAAGTTATGCTGTTTACTAGCACAGTCAGTTTTCCCCCCCCCCGGGAATTATGTTGATTGGGTTTGCAAATGCAGGAAGTGACAAGTGGAAAAATGCAGAAATAATTTCTGAAGGAAACTACCATGATTGCTGCCTCCAAACTTTATAACTCTGACATTTTAGTAGCAAAACTCCAATAGCAATGAAATAAATTATACAGGGCTCTTGCCATAAATTCTTTTCTCAGTTCAATTTTATGTGTTGCTGAAATAGAAGTTAAAATTACTGATATTGAGCACTTTTTGAAAAATACTTGTAAAAAATCTTGAAACTAAACAACTGTAACACTGTTCAGTCACCTTCTGGCCCCAGGTAGTAAAGATATTTATATAAATGAGTCATGCAGATTGAAGGGCTCTCCCACAGGTTATTTCATGCAACCTTCTGCTCAAATGAGCAATTTCAAGCCATGGGGATTCCACAACCTCTCTGGACACCTGGTCCAGCATTTGGTTGCTCTCCTGGTAAAATCTTTTTCGTATTAACAAGTCCAAATTTTCTGTGTTTTGACTTTTGCCTGTTGCCTATCATCCTCCCACTTCTGAAAAGACTTTTTGTTTCCATTATCTCTACAGCTTCCAGTTAGTTAGTTCTAGAGAGCATCAAGTTTCCCCCCAAGCCTTCTTTTCTTTTCTTTTCAGCTGAACAAACACAGTTTTTTCACCCTCTCTCCTTGCATCGTATGTTCCAGCCCCGGCCATCTTGGTGCCTGTCAGGCTCCCTCCAGCTTTTCAATGCCTTCCTTGTACTGGGGAGCCCAAAACTGGGCACAGTGCTCCAGCAGTGCTCTCACAAGAGCTACACGGAGAGAATTACCTGCTTCCCATCTCCTGGTTGTGTACTTTGGCTAAGACAGCCCAGGATGCAGTTGGGCTGTTTTGTTTTTTGGTGGCTTTTTTGTGTTTGTTTTTTTGCTTGTTTGTTTTTTTTACATCAAGGGCACAGTGCTTTCTGCCGGTTGATGTCTTCCCCAAGTTTCATGTAGCCTCTAAACCCGCAGAGAGTGCCATCTATGCCATCATTCAGATCATTAATGAAGGCACTGTTCAGTATCAGCCTCGGAGGGTTGTCAGCAGGAAGCAGCTGCCCACTGCACCTCACAGTGCTCATCACCAGGCTTTGAGCCTGACAGTCCAGCTGCTTTTCTGCCCATTTTGTTGACCACTTATCCAGGCTGTGTCTCACCAATTTGCCTCCAAGGATGTTTGGAGGCCATGCCAAAGGCCCTAAATCAAGACGTGCAACACCCGTTGCTCATCCCTTACTCACACGACCAGGTACTTCACTGCAGAAGAAAATCAGGTTAGTCAGGTATGATTTGTCCTTCTACACAATTAAAGATCTATTTTAGCTTATATATCTCTTAAATAATTTCTAAAATTAGCAATGATGTTTAATTCTGAACTGATGGATGCTCCCGAAGTTTTCCTTTAGCTGTAACATTGGCATTTCACTGTAATTAATTGGAACTAGGTTGCTAAAATCTAGGTAGGCAGAAAAGCTGTCTGAGAAACTAAGCTTTAGGTACAAAAGATAAAACTTTAATTTAGGAAAACCAAATAGTTTTTAGTCAACTTAAACTCTTCAGTCCACTGAATGTTACAAAGCTCCATCAGAGAACATCATATTTGATGATATACAGACATGGGTAGGCCACTCAGGATAAAAAAAAAAGTCAGAATTACAACTGTACTTTTAATTACACATAATTTTTTCACAGTTTTTTGAAAAAGGAAATTATATGTGCAGTAGTGTGTTTTTCTTGTTCTGTGTAGAATGTACTGCCTGATCATGTAAGTTTGGCAGGAAATGGAAGGCATGTCCTTTATTGCTCTGGAAACTGCTTATCTTGTGGCTGCTGAGAGATAGGTTGCTGTGTTTTTAAGCAGATAGCATAAACCACTATAAAAACACCATTGCTTGAAAGTGCACCTTCACATTTTTTCCTAAATCCCATGCAAAATCACACGCAGGAAATAGCAATGAATAATATGGCCAGGTTACGCAGGAAGAAGAGGTTCAAACTAAATTCCTACTTTTTATGCACAAATGCATAATTTATAGCGATTAAACTGCTGCCTAATGAGGACTCCTTCGATTCTAAACTATATTCTCTAATTTTGAATTATTTTGGTATTTCTTGGTCAAGAAAAAAACCCTTAGGATTTCTAATTCTTTATGGCGCATTAAAATCACTCTATCACAGCTATTTTCTTTACGTATTCAGTGTTCTCAGGGTGTTTGATCAGCTGTTCTATGTAATTATGCTGCCCAGAAAATTACAGTGTGGTATCTCATGGGGTATGTGCTACCTTGTAGACCTACTTGGCAGACGTAGTAATGATACACACCTTTAGCTTATATCTTTTTCTGTGCTAGGTCTTCTTTAGAAGGAAGATACCTATCCTTAATTAAAAATTGGCAGTGATGCAGTATGAACCCCAACTCTGGGCAAGGCGACCACACTGTTCAGAAATTCTGACTGTTTTTAGCCTTCAGTTTCTAGTTATTGAATCCTAATCGGGTTTTTTTGGGGGCAGAACAACCCATTTTGAATTCTTGTTGCCTGTAAATGTAATTTAATGTTGGAATCCATTTGCACCATGATTTTTGCTTTGATTTTTTTTTTTTTTTCCCTAAGAGCAAATCATGTTCCTGCAGTCATTCTTTGAACTCTCTTAAATGTATCAGTATCATTTTTGAATTGTAGACACACAAAGTGGACACAGTACACCTGTAGTGGTAGCACCAGTGCCAGACGGGCAGTAAGACATCCCTGCACCTAAAGCTTTTCTTGTTTGTGTCAAAGAATTGTAGAAACTCTACTGGCTTGTAATAATGGGGTGTTAAACATCAAACTTGGAACAGAAATGGGATAACAGAGCATTCTTCAATACTTGTGGCAATATTGTGATGATATCTGGTGGCCAGAAGATCCCACTGGCTAAACTGAAACGTGGTGCTTGTTTTTAATAACATTTAACAGTGAAAACCTGCATGTTGCCCATACCTTGGGAGCAAGTAGGCTTTTTTCCCTTTTTATCATCTTTTTCAAGAGAAAGGAATCGTTGAATACATAAAAGCAATAAAAAACATAACACAGATTTATAAGAGCCACTGCTTGTTTAATAAGCTAGGTGGCATTCAAAGGTACAAAGATGGTGAGATTTACTGATCTGTTATGGAACAATAACATTTGAAAGCTCTTTGTGTGTGAAATTAGTGCCAAGGAATAGTGCTTTATTGCTTTATCAGAATGGATAACTTGCAAGGAATGAAAGATTGGTTTTGTATTTTTCTGATCCTGATATCTGTGTGTGGCTCTGTGTTTTTAATGACTGTGCAAAATCCGGGTTTGCAGATTAAAATCTTAATTTTCAGTCATCTATGGGGTGTGTGTCCGCAATAGAATCTGAATACATCAGAGACACCATGTATCAGTATTTCTCCATTCTGACACTGAAAGACATGTATGCAACCTGTATTTCATAATTAGAAAGGCTATCTGTGCACCACCTTCCTTCAGCAGCTGCCCTTAAATCTGTGTTCAAGGGAGGCTCAGTCTGCCTGTAGCCTTTTTTTTTTTTTCCAGGCTCCTCAGAATCACAGGCATGTTGCCAAAATTAAGCCCTTACTTATGCAGTCAAGAGGTGGGAGGTGTTATTTTTCGGCAGGTTATGTCATCCAAATCGCAGTGGAATTACTTAAGATGATAGAAGTAGGACATTGCCTTTGCTGAAGTGCAGAGCATCACTTGAGACAGAGGAGACAGAGGCATTTCAGAAGAAGCTTAGAAGAATTTTCTGTTTGGGAAAACGCTGTGCAACGTGGAAAGCAGGCACTGTTGTGTTAGCATCCCTTTACAGACATGCTGTTCTCCTCCTACATACTCCATCTATTCCATTTCTCTGGTGGTAGCTGATTTCATGTTCTCAGGTCAGAAACCGTGTCTCTGCACAAGTAGAAATTATCGGACTACTAAAATAAAAATAATAGTGTCCAAAATAGATTTATGGCATATTATGTTTTGACCATCTTAGCCTTTGTTTACTCAGCTTGTGAAAGCTCACGAGTTTGTTTTAATTTCTTTTCTATTAACAAACTGCTTCATTTTATTCCACAATAATAGGACTTGGATGGTTTTACAACTGATGTGACAGGAATAGCCGGAGATACAACTTTCTGTATTCAGAGAAAGCTCGTGCAATTCAGAAAAGGATACTTTTCACTCTTGGACCTTTCTTTACCTTCTTAAGCTTAAAGAATCATCTTCAGAATTACTCCCTTTTTCCCATACATGAGTTTTGAAGTTAGAAAAAGCAGGTGTTTGTTTGTTTGTTTTAATGATGAAATTTGAGGGTTTCAAACCCTCTTTTCTTCCCATCCCATGTAGCTTTTCTTGAAGTGGACATGAATTTTAATGTGCCACTGAGATCTGACTGGGGTGTCTTCAACTGGGTTTTGCTAGTTCACTCTCAAAGGAGTTAAATGAGATTCTTGGAGTTCTGTTGTTTGTATGTATATTGTCAGTAGGTGCTCTCACAGCCAAGCAGAGATTAGAGAATAATTTGATATTACACTAGTATAAGATGTGAGCATTCCCAAATACCACCTCGCTTATGATGCTACAGGCAAAAGGCAAACCTTCTACTGGGTTTTCTTGTTATTACCATTAATGGACATCAACTTATGCAAATGGTCTTATGCCAAACTTCTGCAAAATTCTTCTTGTGGCCCTTGTCATGTCATTAACACATTTCCATCGTGCTCACTTCAAAGCTGGGTAAGAACACTTAACAGTCTTACAACAGTGTTTTCAGTGTTTTGAAAAGAACTGTGCGGCTCTGCCTCTCTCATTCCAATAATTAATCATAAGGAGCAAGTTGCATATCTGACTACCATACAAAATGCTATCTCTTCACCATGTCTCTTGAAAATACAAGTTTGTAATAGGTTTTGGGGACTTGTCTTTTAGGGAAGCAGGTGGCTAAATTGTGTATGGGCACATGCGCAATTTGTTGTTGGGTTCACTGACATCACAGTTTGTACTCTGTGGGCACCAAAGTATTTTTATGGCATACAAGGTTAACATTCTAACAGTATTCACATCCTTACATCTAACATTAGTGTGTGCTGTAAGGACAATACTATTTTAAGACAAATAAAGAAGAAGTTGAATAGTTACTATATTTTCTCTCCTGTGTTCCCATTTGTTATCTTGAAACCCTTACTTTATATGGTAGAACAGGTTGCTTCAGCTTTCTGTCATTTTATTCTTTAGCAAACAGTCTGAAGTATGCTATTTTTGTGAATTTACATCAGCAATATCACGTGGACTTTTGTGTCCTCTTGTCTGTGTACTCTGAACTTCTAGAGCAATGTGCTGTATAGTCGTGTACTTCCACTAATTCTTGAGGCCCAGGAGAGAGAGATTTTCATCCTGTATAGTTAAATAAGGCTACTCTGGGGTAAAAAAGTTGGAAAAAGAGAATTATCAACAACAGCTGCACCCCACAGCTTGTTGAAACAGAAACCACAGTGTTACTGTTTTCAGTAAGCACCTAGCCAAATGAATTACGTGCCTGTCTTCCATGAGAAACTCTCAAGATTTGGATTAGTTTAGCAGGCAGATGATAGAGCTTTTTGGTAGGCTCAGCTGTCATTTCAAGTTTATTTTGGGTAAGTAGGTAGTCAAAGATACAGTTTCTGTTGTGCCTTTTTAACCGAGGCTGTGATTCTGTTGAGTGAACTTTCACCTACCCTTTCTTTGATATGAGAAGTGATAAAAGAACTGGTAACTGGTAACATCAGAAAGCTGCATTGAGTTATGCTATGTAGTAAAAGGAGAACCTTCTAGTAGTTGTGTTTTTATTGGGACATAATGCCAGTAGTCTGACTCTTGCTTTCTTTTCTGCTGGTACAGGAGATCCATCGTCGATTTGAAAACGCTCCTGACACAGCCAAGACAAAGGCTCTTCAAACTGTTATTGAGATGAAGGTAAATGATTGTATATGTGGGCCACAGTAGAGTTTGTTCTCTGGAAAATGGCTTTTCTTATGAAAGGTGACTGACTCTACAAAATACCATATACTTCTGTCAGTCTTCTAATTCAAAATAAGTGTATTTATTTTATAGGATTTAATTATCTATATTATTTATTATTGGTCAGTGAAGAGACAGACACAGTAGAAACCTCCCTCCTGTCAGCCTGCACCAGCATATATATATATATATTCATTTCTTTCAGTTAACCAAAAGTCCATTATATTACAAGAACGGGGATGATGGATTAGTATGAAAGATTTTTAAGTTTTAATGGTGATGTGGGTCCTTTTATTTTTATATCATCAACATTTGAAATACTGCTTTGCATTTTGTGTGTCTACAAAGCTAGCAAACTGAACACCCACTTAAAGACTGGAGCATATAGCTAGAGAGATGTCTGTGTGTCATCATAAACCCAACTTTTCTAGATGAACTTGCAATTGAATTCTCAAGCCATTAAGTATTTAATGGATTGATGGTGGTTTGCCAGGAGCTCAGGAGCCACAATCAAATGTGTGGTTGACACAGCTTTTTGCTATCATATTTCATGTTGTATGGCCCATTAAGTACATCAGACAGGGTATGGACAAATACAGTTAAAAAATTGGAAACCGTCTTCGCAGGCTATTCTTTTTCATATCCCTCCTTTTATTTTCGTTCCTTTTTTCCCTTGCAACTTTTTCCATTCCGTGTCAATGTTTTCCATATTCATATCCCATCTTTCTACTCTGAAGCCTTTCATTTGCTGTCATTCTTTTATTAGTCATCTTTCTTGTCCGTACTAATGAAGACTAATTGACCATCTGGTAACAATAAGTGTCTTTACTATCAAAAGAGAAACACACCGGCATTTCTGGGAAATGATGCGAGTGCTGAAACGAAATACTGGACACATTTCAACACATCGCTTCACCTCACTACCTCTCTAATTTTTTTGTTGCAAAAGTTTGCTACACCCATTTTAACTTAACCATCAAACATTAAGCAGGAGATCCAACAAGATCTCCATAATGGTCCTTTAGAAAAAAACCTTATCTCACGAATGAACACCTGCGTGTGAAAATCTTGCATGCTTTTTGTTCAGCACTTCTTTGATTATCAAATTAAAAAATATAAAGGTTTCGTTTGTGAAAGACTGGAGGATAGTTTCAAACCCTACTTGTCCTTCAGGAAAGATTAAATATTGTGGGGAAATGAAATCAAAAAAATTAGACTACTTTGAGAGATTACAATCCATGAAGACATATGAGTACACATGAAACTCTGTGTGCTGCATGAATCTGTTCTTGCAGTTCCTAACATATAGGACTTCTAATGAAAAGTAAGCCAAGTAGACTGATCATCCTGCAAAACTGTGAGGATAATGGTAGATGGACTTTTTTATTTTTCTGGATATTTTTAAAACATGGAAATGTTTTATATGTTGTATGTACAAGCCAGAATGCTTGACAGATCCTTTACTGCTATATCCAATCAAAACTAGATTGTTGCATTTTTTCCTTGCTTATGATGCCCTTCTGTTCTCCATTTATGACCCCACTTAAATTTCTAGTGGCACAAATCCAATCTTTTGCCATTCTTGCAGTCACATTTGGCTGTCAATTCAATTAGAATTAAATTTCTCTGGTTTATGCTGGCTTTGCATTACAAGGCAACTTTTCTGCATGTTCCTTTATTTATTCATCATATACTGTGTCCCTACCCTGAGCCATGTTTTCTTTCAGTAAGTACTAAACTTTTGCTTTCCTTGAAAGGTAGAAAAAACATGGAAAAATGAGTGTTCTGAGCACTCAGATGTAAAGAGTTGTAGACTGATTTCTGTAGGAACTTCAGGAGTAAATTTCAAGGGCAGGTGCACATCTAACAAATTATTTCCTTTTTTTTTTCACTCCGGTGGTATGCTAACAAATCGTCTGACTCTTTATCTTGATCTGTCTCTTCCAATTGG
The DNA here is from genome assembly GCA_013399855.1 of Oxyruncus cristatus. Classification (NCBI taxonomy): domain Eukaryota; kingdom Metazoa; phylum Chordata; class Aves; order Passeriformes; family Cotingidae; genus Oxyruncus; species Oxyruncus cristatus. The sequence goes on along the minus strand of VXAY01007247.1, from coordinate 1,039,514 downwards.
TTTCAGGATTCGAAAATTTCTTCCATGGAGCGTGGCCTCCGGGATTTGGAAGAGGAGATTCAGATGCTGAAGTCGAATGGGGCTCTGAGCACAGAGGAACGTGAAGAGGAAATGAAGCAGATGGAGGTGTACCGTAGTCATTCCAAATTCATGAAAAACAAGGTATTGAGAGAACAAGGGACAGTATTAAAGTTAAACTGAGCTTAGTGAACAGATGAGAGAAATTTTCATACTACAGCCAGGAGTTATGGTCTGGGTTCCCATTCGAGTGCTGGGGAACAGAATTTGTTGTATTCTGCCATCAAGCCGCAGCAGTAATATGTAAATATTTAAGAGAATTTTAAATTCAAATTTGAAAATCTCAGTAAGGTCAGTGGCCCAAATTCTGCTTTTGTTGTCACGCTTGATTTTCTTTTATTTTAGAAAGATTTTGTGTTTATCTTTAGACCATTGCTAAACCATTGTAGTTCTAGGTTTTATTTGGTCTAAAGTCTTTTCAAATGCAGTCTGTTTGAAAAAAAGGATATTTCTTTCTGCAGCTGTTGTTCTGTATCTAGTAGGCTTTGTTATTATATAAAGGCTGAAAAGAGCATGAACTGTCACTATAATGGCTTTCCATTTCACTCTCCTTCCAGTAATGGAGTCAGAATGAGAGTAGATTCTACAACAGTGGTGGTGCCAGCATTACTTTATATTGTTTGAAATCCAGGACAAATACAGCAGTGAGACATGTTGATCCTCAGATATAAAGATGGACACTGACTACTGAATAGTCTATAGGCAAAAGTGAATTCATTCTTTGTTTCTGAGTCTTTTAGCGGGCCCTAACGTTCTTTATTGAAGATTCAGGCCCTCTTGTGCAGTAAATTCAAGTATATTGTGAACAGTCCTGCTTTTCTTAATTAACTTTTGTGTACTCCCTACAAATCCGTGGAACAGAAGTTGCAAATTACTAGGTCCTGAACAATTGTGATCTACTGCATTTGTCCTGCTTGAAATTATTAGCCAAAAAAAGAATGCTGAATGAAATATCTTGGTGAAGTGTTACTTGTCCTGAAGTAGGAACACATAGTAAGTCTGTATTTCTGTCACTTGCCTCACACCAGCTCACTGATGTACCTCAAGATAACCACATCTGTTCTTTTGTCCTTTTGTCCTTTACTCCACTGGGTTACTTCTAGGAACTGAAGGACACCCCCTTCAAATTAGAAATGGAGACATAATTAGAGCATCTCTTCTTTCCGTTGTTTCTTCTTTCTTTCTGCTTTCCTTCTTCCCTTTTTAGCAACTCTTCATTTTCCCCTTCTCCTCTCCCTCTGTGGACCTATAGATCTGTTCAGCTACTTGATTTCTGGATCTCTTCTGTCTGTTGTGTCTGATCATGTATTTTTCCTGCAGAAAATTTGCTCCTTTTTGGTAACTATTTACTCATGACTCGTAACCATCTCCAATCTAAGTTGTCCTACCTCATTTTGTAATTGCACAGCATTTATTTTTTCACTGTTGTATTGTATAATAATTCATGGCTATATCACAGACAATTAACTTGACTCCTCTTAAGTTGAAATATGTCCTTTTTCCTGTCATATTTTCCTTATGAATTCCAGTTTCCAAACCGTTGGGATAAGTGCCCCATACCTGGCAGATGTGAGCATAACCATAACTATACATCTTTTGTTTCATAATCAAATTCCTGTCTGGCAACCTATATGAAATTACACAGACATTAAACTTTTGAGAAGACTTAACGAAGAATGGAAGAGAAAATGAGCGACCAGTGTTGATTCTTCAGTTCTTTGTCGCTTTTAGTTACTTGGACTGGATAACTAGAAGCTGACAAATAATACATATTTAAAAGCATAACAATGTCGTGACAGGTAGAGCAACTGAAGGAAGAGCTAAGTGCCAAAGAGGCTCAAGGGGAGGACCTGAAAAAAAGAGTGACTGGTCTCCAGACTGAGGTCTCTGCAGTAAGATCTATCTTTTGTGTGCAGTGGCCATTCACTGGGGCTTGGTAGCTCTCTGGCTTTTGGGGTAGCTTTTCTTCTCTTACCCTATTAACAACTTGATATAACAAGTAGAACTAACAGCCTGCTCAGCCTTGTAGCTGCCTTTTTGTTCACATGGGTTTGGTATCCATAAATAACATCACTCTTCGGCTGAACATCTGTATTTGTTTTGTTGGTTCTTTTTAATGGTATGAGCTGTTTGAGCAATAACTTACTCTTCACTATTGAAGCAGATTTTCAAAAGTATTCAGCACCCATTTGGGGACCAGCCTTAAAAAGAGGTTTGCTTTTCCTTGTGAAACAAAAGTAATTTGAAAACTTGGGTTGAACCCTCTTAACATTGTTCCCCCCAAAATACCAAAATGTGGATGCTGAACGCTTTTAAACCTGGTTGTTCAATTTCAGCAGCATGAGTTTAGGTTATTCCTTTGCTGTGAAATTAGAGTTTCACTCAAAAGAGTGAACACAGTGTCTCATCAAGAAGAGAAGTGTGAGCACTTGATGCTGTCTTAACTTCTCTTGTAATGTGGAATGGTATGTGCTGCACTTTTGCTAAAGAGCTTTTTAGCACATTTGCAGTGTGGGCTTGCAGCTCTGAAATGGGGGATTCCAAAGACAAGACTCTTAGGGTGCTACTTGGGAATTTTAATGTAATGACATGTGGTGAACATCTCTTCTGAGATGACCCCCAAAAGACTCTGTTGTTTCAACGAAAGTCCAAAGTGGTTTTGAGGAAGTTTTACTATAGTTCAGGCTACCTACTAATTGGAAAAGTGTGTGTCATTTGAAATTTTTTAAGGAGGCTTTCTTTTGGTTTAAATACTCTAGAAAACATAACCAGCAGTAAATAATTAATCTCTTCCCAACTGTTCTGCTGTGCCTGGCAGTATTGTGCAACTGGTGGTTTTGGCCAGTGGCTGACAGCAGTGATAATGCTGCTAACATCAATAGCTTTGTACTGAATTTAAATTATTCTGTGTGCATATCTGCTTTTAGTAAAAATATGAAAAAAACCAACCTCTTATGTTTAAATTAAGTGAACAATAAACTATTGAATAGTTCTATAAATTCATCTTCTACACCTTCCCATTATTCCACTTTAAAAAAAACTAGTTTGTGTGAGCTTTTTGAGATATGTCATCCTCCTTCCTCCTCTCCTTATGTACAGTGTTTCCCCCTGGAACACAGGAGTGTTGACGACTTGACCCTTGATGACTTATTTTGATGCTGTTTTAATACTCTTTGTAAAGAGTTTTCTTTCTTTAGTTGCCCATTATTGAAGCAGTGTTGTCAAGATAAAACTGCGTTTTACCCAAGCTTTTTCTCTCATTTATTTCTACTAGTATGTGCTTTTATTCTAATTATTTTTTTTAAATATGAATTATACCATTGTTTTGTTCTTAACACATTCCCCAACATGGAGGATGACCTGGTCAATTTTTTTAGTTTGTGATGTCCTTTAATTTCTGTTTTGAAGCATTGGACCTACATACTTTTGAGACCAAGGGATTTTTTTTTAATGTCACAAACAAAATTGTTCAAGTTAAAAAAGGGAAAACTGTTTAGGTTTTAGAGATATGTCCACCTCTGCTATATAATATATGCAGCAATAAAATATTGCTATTCTGTGAGATCTGTAGGAAGCAAACCAGAAAGATGGTTACAAACTTGAACATAAGTCTACATTTAGACTTCCCTGTCCTCTTTAATGATTTTTTTTTTTTTTTTTACCCCCCAGATTTAATAAAAATTGTCCTGGGCGATGATTGCACTTAGAAGGACATTTCAGCTCATTTCAATTCTTTATTTTAGCATTTTTTACTGTTTGTCTTTTTAAATAATCCAACCTACATTTGTTAAAATTTGCATTTCTGTACTGATTTAATTTACTAAATTGAATTTAGGAAATTTCTTCCAGCAAAATGCAGTTCCACAAACGGTTTTGATGTTGTTCTGATGCATATTTCCATCTGCTTTAAGGAGCCTCCATAAATTAAATCTTAGAGGATTGAGATGCTGGTCTTGTAAATAGTGGGGAAAGTAAGGGTGTCTTTACATCTTCTATAAGCATGAGTCTGGACTGATAGGTGGAGAGATGGAGGGAAACCTTCTGGTTTGACATTTCAAAGCAAACATCATGCTTCTGAGAGGGGTTCTTCTCGTTGTGGTTCTGCTTCATCTTCATTAAAACTTTATCCCTGCTAAGTATCTGGGTTTGGTCTGTCCTTTGGAAGATGAATAAGAACAGACTTCCTCTGTTAAAAAGAACCTCTCTTGAAAAATTGATGCTATTGCTCCCCCATCTTTTTCCTTGTATCCTTTTCTCCTAACACAAATTCTCTGGCCTTTCATTCAAGATAACTGAAGGCGCCACAGTTCCGTGGGATAAGTGGAGAGTATCGTACCGTTTGTCGGTAGCTATGTGTATTTATAGTCATTTTGGTAAGGAAGGTACAAATTATTTCTTCCTTTGCCCATCTTTTCTTTCTTTTTCAGATTGGTCAGGTGAAACAGGAGCTGTCACGCAAAGACACCGAGTTGCTGGCCTTGCAGACGAAGCTGGAGACCCTCACAAATCAGTTCTCTGACAGCAAGCAGCATATCGAAGTTCTGAAGGAGTCTCTTACAGCTAAAGAGCAAAGGGCTGCCATCCTGCAGACAGAGGTGAAATGGGCAACTGTTTAGTTACTGACTTCTCAGAGATAAAAAGCTTTATTTTGCTTCTTTTTACTTAGGTTATGCAGTCCCATAGGCTTTCAGTACTGCTTGCTCCGAGCACTTTGAATCTTTGATTATCTGTTTGATTCTCTAGGCCAGGGGATTGTAAAGACGAATACGTGTGTGTGGGTGCTCAGCTGAGCTGGAAGTTGCTGGGGGGATTTATTTTCAATGAGCTTGTAGCTAAAAGAGAGCAGGAAAAGGAAGAGCGTTCCAGTAGCGTACACCTTGCAGAGGCTTCACTAGTACTGTCAGCATGTACAGGAACGTCTTGCATGTGAGACTGTGCTTACACCTAAACTATGGGCTTTCATGTTTTATGATGCATATTCCAAGAGAAAGGAAAAATCTTTCCGAAACCGTGTTTCAGGAGCAAGTGCTTCAGAGATTCCCATGTTATGTAAGACCCAAGTGCGTATCTGAACATCAAACAGACACGAAATGGGGCATAAATGTGTTGCTTCTGGACATTCTTGAAGGGCAGGCATGAAATGCTGGGTGCAGACAGCATTACAAATCCCTGGCTTGGAAAACTGCAGTTTTAGTAGGAGTCCAAAAGATGGCGGTGATGCATCAAAAACTAGGTGACCTTACAGCTACAGCAGTAGAAAGCCAAGGGAGCTGTGAAATAGGCATGCAGAAAATTTTAAAAAGAAAATGAAGAGTGTAAGAGAATTCATCTGAACTTTTTACCCTCATGTAGCTTTCCTTTAGCCAAATCAGTGAATCTGTGGGTGCACATGGCCTTGTTGACATGCAAAAATCAAGTTACATAGTGAATATCTTTTGATGTTCTAAGGTGGCTTTCCTGGTTACTCTCAGGTTTATGTAGAAATTGAAATAGCATTAGTGGGTATAACTGTGTAAGTGTGCTAGTTTACAATCATAAGACTCTTATTAAATTTGTTCTTTCCTTTTTGCTAGTTCAGGAATGTACCCTAGATTCACACATGTCTATTTAAAAAGAAATATTTACACTTCAAAATATCAGTAAAAATGGGTATTATGTAAATAAGCATTTTCAGAGGTAAATTGCAGGTTTAAACCATTACAGTGATTGAAAAGAATATAGTTATGTTAAATCATTGTGCAGTATTGTGACAAACCTACAAAGCTAGAAACACATTTCTCACTTTTAAATAATAAATAGCAGTACTTTTCTGCCCATGAGAGATAAGTTCTTGAGCAAATATACGTTATTAACAAGCTAAAAGACTTCAGTAGAGGGTCATAATTTCAGCTGTTAACGTAGTTAAACATATTTACTCAAAATGTTCAAAATTTACACAGAATATTTAAAAACAAAAATACTTGGTTGTGTACCACTGATAGATACTCTCGACAGTTATTCAGAACATTTTGCTTTTATTTTAGCTGAAAACCAAAGTACTTTTTTAATACAGAAAAATACTGTCTAAGTAGTAATATTACGAAGTAATCATTGAGAATAATCGTTCTGCGCTGGGTGCTTCCAAATGGAGTTCTCATATAGCACCACAATTCAAACCCAATTTGGATTCTTCCTTCGAAACGTGCAAACTCTTTTTTTACTAATGAAAAGTGGCTGAAAGGAGGGGGATAGGAGGGAAAAGGGAGACAAATTTTCTCCTTGCTGTTTTTAGGTTATTCACGTAATTTGCTCCCAGATACTGTAAGTAAAATGTAACATCTGCAGTTACAGTGAAAGATGATTTTCTGTCTCTCTGTCTTTCAGTAAGGAGCTGCCGTAGCTAAAACATGAACAATACTGGTTTAGAATGAAGTTTTTATGATAGATTAATGGATTGAATAGTCCAGCACGTTCTCCACAGTAAGATGTAGCAAACTGCTATGAATTTAACACATAAAAAGTGTTGTTGATGAGCAGGCTATTCCATTGCATCAGAGTAGATATTTAGAATGGTTAGTTATGTTCCTGAGAATTTTTATGTAGTACCAAGAAGATATTTATATTTTTTGAAAGGGAAGTCTTATCTTTTTCATCCTTTTTGGTGTTATTCTCAGAAAGCTCAACCATTAAATCATACCTGTCTTCACAAGTGATCCTCTTATGTATAAGGCTGAAACATGTTGTAAATATACGATGTTGAGATGTTTGTCATCGCATCCTTTTTAAAAGGAAAAGATTCCTTTCCATACAAGCATTGTCACTGGGGATGGGATAGGAATGTGAGATCCTGCTTGGGCTCACTTGTTCACAGCACTGGTCAATGTTAAAATATAACTAGCTTCTCTCAAGACACCTAGAGAGAGTTGTGAGGAGGAAGAGAGGTGCAGTTTCTTGCATATACTGGCAGGCATCTTCATAGGGCATTGGTATTTTCAAGTCATATTTAAATAAAGGTTTTAAAAGAGAATACCTTCATAACCTCCTGCCTTCTATTTAATCGTCCGTTAAAGAGACCTGCTTGTAGGTGGGGGAAAGTGTTGATATGATGCCTCAAAAATAGATTTGCCACTGTTTGTGGGGTGTTTATCTTGAGGGCTATTGGGTGGAGAGGATATTGTGGTTAACTTTTCGATTTGTGAAGGAACTGTTAAAAATAGCTCTAAAATTGTACAGTCATTTTGTAAACAAAACAGAAAATAAGTCAGTGTTTATTTTGGAGTTAAGGCTTTATCCATATAAAGTTTGTTTTACCCAGTGAGCCCTTTTGCTTAGGTCAGTGCCAGAAGGTATGAAGGTATGTGGCTTCAGTGGGAGGTTACATTAACCGGCGAGAACATTCCCCTTTATTTCTGTATACTGCCCAAGCTGGCATGGTTCTGTAATTGGTCTGTTCCTATGGTAAATTCAGATGAATATTCAGTAGAAAAATGAATCTAGTCCTCTGTAAGTTTGTATTCGCTCTGAATATCTCAGTAGAATATAAATTTTTTTTAAGGCTCTTTCTGTATTGGGGCTTATACTGGCATTTTGAAACTATAGAAGGATCTCCCACAGCAGAGACAGTTAGGGAGTGGATTACATTTAATGAGGAATGTGCAAATGGGAGCTGAGTGCCTCTAACAAGACTTATTAGCACCAACTACATGAAGACCTATACTGACACCTGCAAACCCGACGGTCAGCTCACAGAACTGAGTTCGCCATGGTTAGGTACTTAATATCTTGTGCCAATGGTCGTGGAAGAAGATTTGAACTGATTCCTGACCTGAGCAGGCCCTAGAATCAGTACATCTCTCCTGCATTGTGTTTATAACCCCGGCAAGAACCAAACAAACTCTGCACAAAGCCGGGTGTGTGCACCTCTGCTCCGTGGCGTGGTCGTGTAATCCTGCGAAGTTGCCCAGGTGTAACTGGAGCTGTGAGTTCATACAGAATTCCCTCTCTTCTGCAGACCATACTTGATATTGCTGCAATCTGTGTAAGGAGGTAAAGAGTCAACTCTAATGTAATTAATAAGAAAGATCAGTGTCAAAAATAGAGAATTAAGTCTTGTGAACTACTGCTGCATTCAAAATCAGTCAATAAACATAGCTTTAAAGTCTTAATTACAGACTATGCTATCAGTAAAAAGGCTTAACTCTCTTCTTGTATTTATATGATATGTTTGCAAGTTAGTAATGAAATGTCACAAAACTGATCCTTTTCAAAATATACTTGGAAACTTCACATAACAATAGCTACTGTGGGTGAAAGGCAATTCTCATACACATATCAAATATAATTTCACGTCTCTGTGCATTTCTCAATTATCTTTGAATTCTGAGTGCTGACATAGAGTTACTTAACCTCTGCTGTTAAAAGTGGCTGGCTTCTGTTAGAAACCTTTGCAAGCTCTAAACACACGTTTCAGGATTGGTATTCCATCTGTTCCTTTTTCTGCCTTTACTGTCTGTATTCATACCAACAGAGGATTAGAATTTTGGATTTTGCTGTTGCAGGGAAATTGGGGCTTGGATAGAGCATAGAGGGGGAGATTGTACCGTCTGAAACCTCTGAATTAAGCGTGGTTTGTTTCACTGATCTAAACTGATAGTTCAGCCATGGTTTGAACAGGTGACAGGTAGATGAGAAGGAATCACGCAGGAAAAGAGTACCACACTGGGTTTTTGTCCCCAGGTGAAAATCAGCAGGATCATAACCTGATTGCTCCTGTACAGTGGGGATGATGTTAAAATTCAGGAAAAAAAATGTGTGCGACCTAAGTCCTATTGACTCAAGCTCCTGAGTCAGTTCTGAAACTCATTGTGGACTTCTAAAAATTTAAGTGATTTCCCTATAGTTGGAGAATATTCTGAAAGCTGAGACTGTAATTACAGAATCAATATTCTAAAAAAAGGCTTAAGATTAAATGTATATTAAGTATTGTTTCATTTATTGTGTTTATTCTGGTAGTCATTAAAGCTACTAATGTACTAGCTTTTCTTAGAAGTTTGGGCTTCTACATGTTTGATGTATGGCTGGACATATTAAGAACGGAGTCAGAGAGTATTATTTGGTGCTGCTGGGAAATCCCGTGAAGGCAGATCAGTGGTTACCAACACAGATTTTCATATATTATTCTTATAGTGAAGAAATTCAAGTCCGGCGCGCGATACCCAACCGAAGAGAGGCACCTGTACCTAGGAAGGCTGTTGTGTTAAGATGGCAACCAACTTTATTCTGCTAAAGTTTCATGGGCAACTGGATGACGTGTGCAGGTCGAGTTGACGAGCCCATTGTTACACGCAGGACTAGCAGTTGCCTGAGCTGTCCTGTAAGATTTGGCTTGCCATGTGTAATTAAAGACGTGGCAGTCTGTTACTGTGAAAGCAGTTAGGTTAACCAAGGGTTAAGACAACACCATCCAAGACACAGAAGTCAGGACAAGGGGCGTCACCACCTCAGTAGCTGTTTGCCTGGTCGTTTCCATGTACAGAGGAAATCTTAAGCTGGCTCTGTTGAAGTTGGCATCACCTGACTGCCACAGACCTCAATTCTTGTCACTGTGGGAGGATGCCATACATAAACTGAGCTGACATGAATAAACAAGTGCAGTGTTCTGCCAGGAATAGTGCTAAGGTGATGATTGTGTGTCCTGCCAGCCTTTGAAAATACTCTTGAAAGTGTTTTCTGTGGTTTCCTAGGCAAGGACCTCACACAAATAATACCAGGAATGTAATTTACCCCAAACCGTAAGCTAATATAGAGTTCAAAGAGAATAATCAATCAGAAAATGGAGAGCATTCTGTGGATAAATTTCTGTTTGCAGATGTTCTCTTTTCACTTCATGCTGTTCTGTAGGCATCTGGACTGTCTCAAATGTTTTGCAACGCAACTGTAGAGAGTATGTGCAATTTTCTTCTGAGGGAGATTTTCAGTTTCCCTTCGAGAATTAATAAAAGTGACTCTTAGCTTTAATATCAGAGATATCCAGAGAAGAACATAACGTAATCAATCTATAAAACTGCGTGTTTTTAAAAAGAAGACAAAGCCTCATCCACCTGCTAAACTTTTCATTGCAAACACTAGCTTATAAATCATATTTGGGTATACCTGGTTCTCTGATATCCCTGCAGATTATACTCCATGCCCCACTTGCTGAGTGAAAGGTCAGGAATGTGATTTTAATAACACATGTGTAAGTGAGAAGGCTCCAGACGTAGAGGTGGCAGTGGGATTGCAGTGCTGATGGGGAGAGCAGGGCAGTCCTTTCCCTCGCCGGCAAGTGCTTCTTTCTCTGTGTGAAAGGAGTCAGACAAAACAGCGAAGGATTTTGTGGGTGTAACATACTGTAAATGCAGAGCCTTAGAGGCTACTCTTCCATTAACAAATTGAAATAAAATGGAATTAGAACAACACATTAAAACTAAATGTTGCTCAAAATACTGTAGGCATAGTGACTTCCTAAATTCTTTCCTTAGCTGGAATTGTCAAAGTCATCTTTTCACTTCACGTCTCTGCTAGTCTATGCTGTGCAGAAGGACCAAGAAATTCATTGATCACCCTGTTTACTCTGTGTGACTGATGTCCTGTAATGGATTCAGCTAACAGGAACCAAATCTGATACTGTCAAATAAGATTAGCAGCCAAGCTGGCAGATTTGAGCTCTGTCTGAATGCTGAGTGGATAGGGGTCAGTGGGTTTCTTTTGGTGTCTTGAGCAGGTTGGTGGTGTTGGATTTCGTATTCCACAATGGTCTTTGAGATTAGTCTGTGCTCTGTGGTGACCTTATTCTTCTCATCAAATTTATATTCAGATAGCTCTGATTCCTTCTCCCATTCCCTTTGTCTTGTAAGCTGTTTGATTGGTGTAAGAGAAATGAAGAAGGAAAAGCAAAAGCTGTTCAACATGCAGTTTTGAAATTTGAGGATACCGTAGAATTCCCAGCATGTTTCTAAATTTACTGAGGCCATGGAAGCTCTAAGTGTGTTTAATGTCCAAAATTGCACCCACAGTATCCTGTACTGTGTCATTTGTTCCGTTTTATCTCTAATATAAAACTGCATCCTGCGGAAAAGACAGCTTACATATAAACTATTATGTTGCTTTTTAAGCCAAAATATTCTTAGCCATCCTAAGGTAACCTCTTCCCATGTTTTGATCTGCAGCTGCTGCGAAGAACTCTGCTTTCGTTACCTCCAGGCTCAGCTTGTATTCTGATTAAAACCTAGAATATAAAGTGACAGTTACTAAGAGTCAGTGTTTAAATCTCTGAATATTAGTAGTGTTTCAAATAAAGGGGTCAGTTTCCCTACATATGAGAAAACTTCTCAACAACACATCGTGTTGGCCTCTACTTTGAGGAAAAAAATTCCAGTCTCGTATGTTACAAGACTGAGATATGTGAGAAGTACAATGTGAGATTTTCCAAGGAGGAGCGTTAGTCTCATATAGTTTGGAAATAAAACGTTAGTTTATTTTTACTGTTTAGTCTCCTGCCACTTGTGATAACTGTTTTATCACGGTCTTATGTATGTTGAATCCTTAAAGAGGTGTTAGATTTCTGAATCTGTTTGTAATATTTCCCCTGTGGAAGTGCAGTTTTACTTTTCTAAAATTTTTCTCCTTCAGTGCTAAACAAACCCTGTTTCTGCATTTCCGAATCTAGGTGGATGCATTACGATTGCGTCTGGAAGAGAAGGAGACTATGCTAAATAAGAAGACAAAGCAGATTCAGGAGATGGCAGAGGAGAAGGGGACTCAAGCAGGAGAGATCCATGACCTCAAGGACATGTTAGAGGTGAAGGAACGCAAAGTTAATGTTCTTCAGAAGAAGGTAAGAGTGTAGAGGTCTAAGTCAGATACACACCTCTGATGCATCTCAGTTTCCAAGTCTGTCAAAAAGTCTGTACTGGAATTTACATTTTAGAGGTTAACAATTGAGTCCATTAATGTGATGGGAATCTGGTGAATGATGAATTTCAGTTTGAAATTTTGATGAAAAAATAGAATTCAACACGTTTCAGTGGTTGCGTGTGCTGCTTCTGCTTCCATTGTGCTATTAGCAATGACTGAAGTATTTTTGTGAGGGCGCATCATCTGAAAAATCAATCTTTTCACCCTCACCACCTTACCAAAGCCACACTGGCTTGAAACACAGAGCACTGGCTGAGCATAACTTCAGTGTGTGACTAAATGAATGAGGAGTTGTATCAGTAGAAGCAATTAGGATGATTTCTCTGTAACTTACTGGGGAAAGTTCAGGAAGAACTTTGTATAACTTTCATTAGAAATGCTGTTTCATCATACTTAATATTTCTTGGGAACTGCTAGAATAGGATAATCAGGGTTCAGACTATCCTTCATATCTTTCTGGATAAGAAAATGGAGACCTTATCAGTGAAATGGGGGAGGTCTGGGTCAGGAAAAGTAGACCCTGTCAGAGAAATTAGAGAGGTTTCCCAAAGGGCATTGAGTCCTGGGGCAGTGAACATCATTATAGATGATTGTTGGCAAATTGCACACAATATATCCCAATTTTCTGCCACACATGGTAAAAAGAGAGAAATGCAAGGATCACAATGAATTTTAAAGAATATTTTTTTCTCTCTATCTTTAGAGAAGTTGCTCTTAGAGCTTTTATTAAATGTATTAGGCTGTAAATGTGGGTGTTTTTTGTTTGGTTTTTTCCCTAGACCTTTAAACAATTCTGTGGAATTCTCATGATATTAATAGTTCAGAATATTGATTAATTTCTGATGCCTGGCCAATGCCTTTTTTTCCTGTGCATAACCATGAATCATGAGGGTTTAGGTCATGTTCAGGTCTGTTACAACAAACGTCATGTGGGAATGAAAGTCCAGGCATGGACTTAAGCCATTAAATCATTAATAATTCTAGAGCAGAGCCCTAAGTCCCAGTCTTCATGGGCTCATTTTTTTGACTGTTCATCTTTTTAGAAACACTTAGAGATTTCTGATTTTTGTGCTGTGCTTTCTTTTTATTTTCAAAATTGGCCGTGCACACGCCGAACATAGATTGAGATCCCAGCCAAGTGTTTAACCAAGAAGTGAGGACTCTGACATTTGCGTAAATGTTAAATGTCAGTTAAAATGTTAAATGTCATAATTCCACTCACCCTTACACTGTTTTTTCACACGTTTTCTCACTCGCTTTACTTGTCACTTGAGAATGACCTTTCATTAGATCATTTATAGGCGGTGCTAAAAGGTTCTCTTTTTACCCATTTTTTCATACTTTTTTTTTTTTGAGACGACTGTAATCCATATTAAGACAGTTTCATCTTGTGTCTTCTTGCATCCAGCCTGTTTTTTGAGGTTTGTTTGTTGCTGCTTTCAGATATAAGTACCCGATCTTTCCAGGTTGGAAAGTAAGGATCCAGGCTTTTAGATGTAAAGGCTTTCAGGTCTTGTTCTCCTAGGCAGCTCCACTGAGGACAACACTACCACAATAAATTGCAATTTGTGGTGGTTTGTAAATCCTTCTCTGTGCTTCTTAAACAAAAAAAACCCCACCCAAAACCATAGAATCAAACCATCATAGAACGCTTTGTGTTGGAAGGGACCTTCAGGATCATCTAGTTCCAATCCTGCTACTGTGGGCAGGGAACCTTCCACTAGACCACGTTGCTCAAAGCCCCACCCAACTTGGCACTGAACACTTCCAGGGATGGGGCATCCACAGCTTCTCTGGGCAACCTGTTCCGTATAAAAACCATATAACCTATCCGTAGAAAAACATGCATTTCCTGCTGCTAACTAGAATCACATGCAGAGATTTGAATTTGCTTTAGCCTTGAAGTTGCTGGAAGCACTTCTTTTAACATGAACGGTTAAATTGTGAGGGTTGTGAATTCAAGGATTAATTTTTCAGTTTCTATAACTAACAAACCTAGTGAAGAATCCAGCTGACAATTCTGGAGGTTTGTGGTACGATATGGAATTTCATTTTATTTAAATAAGCAGGACTTTGCACTTTTCTTGTTCCCTTTAGCATTTTTCCACAGGAAAGCAGAGCTTGAGACAACACCTAAGGAGGGACTGATCTGATTTTTTAATACATATTTTTGTGGGAGTTATGAGAACTTGCATAAAACGTTTCACGTGCTAGGGAAAAATAACGAAGTCTCATTTTTGTCTGGTATATATGCCTGCCAGTTTTTTGACTTCACAGATAGCTAATTCTACCCCTTGCCTGCAGGTTTAGAAGCCCTTAGTTCTTCTCATGTAAATTTTTTTCTCTTAATGCTTGTAAACAGTGATGTACTTTTTCTTTCTTTGCGTTTCTAGAGTGCATTTTCTTCATAAACTACACAGCTTGTTTTCTGCTTTATCCGAGTGCTGTCTTTCAGACCTTCCAGGACAATTCAGAATTTTATTGTCTTAAAAAAAGTATGCAGTCTTTAAACTTTTACCTCCGTGCACAATAATGTTTTTATTCCTCCCTCTGGTTATAAACTGGCATGTTCAGACAGATGGGGTTTTAACCTTTATATTCTAGTTGAAGAACTGAAGGTACAGTTTAAAGTATCTTCAGAGGTCACAGACATCACAGATAGTTTGAGGTTTTTTTACCGTCTTAGTTATCTGATAGGAAATGTTTGTTTTAAGTTAATCGACATGATTTAAATGGTACTCAGCCATTTTAATTGAATACAGTGAAAGACTCGGGAAGGCTTGTGGCACAAAAAAAAGCGCTTTTTTGTATAGTATTCAGTAATATTTCTCTATGGATATTTGGAATCAGCAGTTATGAGAAGGAACGGGGGACAGGTGTTGGCATGTTGAGGGAATTTATAAAAATTAAGAATTGGGTTAGTAGATACTATTCAATCAGTTTTTGCCAAGTACTTTTCCCTCAGCAGGTACTCTCAGATTGGAGGATATTTTTGAAGTTCGATTCTAATCGACTAAATTTTTGCACAGTAATATTTTTTAATTCTAGGTAAAAAGAAAATTTCTTTTAGCAAAAGCTAAAAGGGTAAAGATTTGAAAAGAATTTATTTTTAAAAAATCATTAACTTGCATAACTTACCCATTTAGAAGTTCTTTACTTCTTCTGAAATCTAGCCACAGTCAGTTGGGTATTTGGACCTCATAATTTTTTATTATTTTCTAGTGACTGTTTTAGATGTGTAATCACCTATTCTGGTGACACTGACGAGGAATTGTGCTATCCTAAGTTGCTACAATTCCTGTTGTTGAAACAAAAATGGTTTAAAATGCACCCTTTACTATTGGGTCTCCATTTGGATTCACTGACAGAGGCCACTGCAAGGTTTGTTTGGTGAACCATTAGTTTCATTGTATTGATTATAGGTGGTGGACTAGAAAGGATACTTTTAGGTCATTCAAAAATCAAGATGAAAAAAGTCAGGAAAGTTTACTGGCTGATTAGAGAACAGAAGAAGATTATGAACAACAAAGATCTGAAAAATTAACATGACAATTGGCATCATTACTGATACCCAGTAGGCACCAAAATACATTTTCCAGGTTGCTGAGGAAACCACATGATTCCCATTTGAAATTCTGGAATCTTTCCAGTTCTAAGCTCATACAGTGATGCTGTTTGATAGCACCTTTATTTTATACAATAGAAGTAGGGCAAATGCTGGAAATTTGGAGACTTTGGCTTTATGTCTGAAAATTTAAGGCAAAAATTTAGTTTCACAGAGCTTCAGGATTAATTTTTTTTCTCATTTCATTGAAAATAAATCTTGCATAAAATCTCATTTTAAGCTACTAGAACTCAAGGCAAGGGGAGAGTGTCTCTGATAATAAAATAGGGACCATGCTGGGCAAATTTGAAATCTGAACCTGAAAAACCTTAAATGGTACCTCTTTACTCTCTTTGCCACATCTGTGTATCTGTGCTGGTAGACAAGGATGAAAAGGAAGGGGGGGGAAAAATCAATGCATGGCAATTAAAGCATTTTATAGAAATAGCATTTGGGACAAAAGATAAATAACAGTACCCTGAAAGGGAAAAAAAAAAAAAAGGCAAGCAGTGAATCAATCACCCCGTGCTTTTGGGGTAGGTCATGTTTTCTCTTGGGGAGGGCGGTTAACACTCCCTTCTTTGTGCAATGCAGCTGCAGGCAAATAAAATGCAAGTTTTAGTGTCTGAACATAGCAGTGTTTTTGGCAGCTCCCCATGTGCTATGTGATAATTGACCTGTGATAAAGGAAGAACGCAGATTTATTTTTTCTTTGGTGGCTGTGCGGACTTGTTTAGCTAGAATTTGGGAAGATTCCAAATGCTCCTGCTCTTTTGGGTTAGAAGCATTGCATTTCTCCACAGGAAATAAATGTCCTCTGCTTTTCAAAAAGCTTAGAAATCAAAATAAATATACTGATGCTTATTGATAAGAAGTACTGTGTGGCAGGAGAGAGGGCTGCAAATAAAATTTATAACTCAGTTGTTTGAATTCAGTAGTGATCATAGTTACTACAATAGCAGTGTTGGTCTAGTATTCATAACTTTTGAAGTTTGGTGTTTGTACTTTAAAGATTGTTTTCTTTCTAGTCCCTCATGTGTGAAGTAGATTTACCTCCTGAGGCAGCTCTTCTGCTCCAACCCTGAAGGCAAGGAAATGCATTTTCAAACATGTAATTCAGTTTATGATAGTTTCATCCTCCCGGATGTGACCTTGAACTTGACTACCAGATGAAAGAATATATGGTTTTTCTAAGAATTAATAAAATGCAGGATGGACTTTGAGGTATCCCTTGGAGACTCTCTATGATGACATCTAGTGCTTAAAAGTCCTCTAGTGCACACACTGTAGGCAGTGGCTCATTCAGACCTGCAGTGTGTGTCCAGGTCTCTGGTTGTGCAAACAAAGAACAGCAAAGAACAAAGTAAGACTTTTCCAGCAAAGGTGGTCTGGGGATGTGCTTGTTGCCTCCTGTTTCAGCCTGGATGATTCTTTTCCTCTGTAACATACCTGTGGGCAGGCTTGTTCTCTGCTTGTTACATACTTGAATCATGAACATTTAAGGAGGAGCACCACACAGGATCGTAACAGTCTGCTCATCAGCCCAGCTTCTGCAGGGAGGTAGAAGGAAGATGTGCTGGACTTTCTGCTCAGGTAGAGCTGATGAAATAGGTGCTTTTCTTCAGGAACTCTGTGGCTTATCAGTGCAAATACAAGAGTATTTCTGCAAGTATCTCTCTCTGTCAGAAAAAGCCATACTTCTGCTCCTTTCACTCCAGGTCTCAAGGCGTGCCACTGAGCTGGTTCCAAACTCCGTTTAGAGACTTCAAACACCACAAAAAAGACCAAACATCTCCTCAGGCTTGTGCCCGCTTCTTTATTAAATCTGACAGACGTGACCTCAAAGATGTGTCCTGTAGGGTCATGATAGACTGTATCTGTGTCCCTGAAGGGATATCAGACCTCTTCTGCTGCTGCTTTTTCTTTCATTCAAGCAAAGGCTTGAATTATTAAATTCTGTTACAGGCTTACTGACAACCTCTGAACATAACAAAATTGAAATTTGTGGCTTCTAGATATTTTAAGAAGCCATTTTAATTTGTTACCCTGTCTCTCCAAGATGCTACAGTCACTTCTATGTTCACCAGTATACTCTCATAATTGCTTACCATGTGGGATGGGAGTTTCAGGTAGTAGTATTACCTTGAGTTAGAGGAATGATAGGAAAAATTAGACAGCCTTTTAAACCCTCATTGCTGTCAAAACACTACCAGCTCAAATCTTGTGGTAGCAATGAAAGAACACTGGATAGGCTTTATTAGATGAGTTCAAATCCAGCAGAATTATCCTGTGAGATTTTTTTAATTTCTACCATTCAGGTAGGAGATTAGTCATTTAACTTCCACATGGAAAATGAAGAGACAACACAGAATTTATTTTTGTTTTACAGTGAACCATGGCCACTTTGAAAGTGAGGTCCTTTACTCCTCAATTTTGACTTTCCACTTCTCTGAGAATCCACTGAGACCTTTTAGAGTAATTGCAGTCCAGCTCAGGTGACATGACGTGTCCTTTTTTTTTTTTTTTCCTGCTATGAATGTTCAGCTAATAAGATAATATTAGAGCAGGGGAATAACACAGTTTCTTCATGCCACTTTTCAGCTCTTTGCTAGTTTAGTTTTGAAAGTGGCTTATTACCATACAGATCTTGGAGTTTGTTACAGCAACTTTGGGTTCAGTGTCAGCGAGATCCCGTCCCTCTGAGGGGAGGCTTTAGCTCATGAGATTTGATATGTTTGATTCTTTCTGAGCCATATAATAACATGCATTTTTCTGGGGTCCTAAAAGGTCCACAAACTTAGCTTGAAACAGTATTTTCAATGGCAGACAGTACATAGTTTATGGGTGCTGGTAGAGTTAACAGTGTGTTCTCCTGAGGAATATACTTCAGATCTTCTTGCCTAATCCAGATCAGTCATGGCAGATAACTTGTAGTTTGAAGTGTACCCCAGCATTCTCACTTCTGCTTTCCGAAGGAACGTGGATTTCATGGCTTTGAGTTGGGCACTGATACAGCCCTCACCGGTGAGTTCATACCTACTAACAGGTACCATACTTAGGTTATAATACAGTACATGATCACTTGTGGTGAAATTCCCTTTTGTCTGTTGAATGCTGAGTTACTGAAAACAATAAATCGCCCTCTGAGCGCTCTTGGCACTACCATGAAGAGTTTTAATTGTGTTTCGTCATTAAACCAGAAGTCAGAGGCTTAGTACGGTATCCTAAGCACAGACTTGTACTGCTGAAGAACACTGTAGGATGTTTCTGCATTGAACATCAGCGGAGGAAGCCTGAGACTTTCTGTTCCTGCGTTCTTTGCTCAGTGCATGTGTGGTTTTATGGCAAATAGTCTTCACAGAATCATGGAATGGTTGAGGTTGGAAGAGACCTCTGGAGGTCATCTTGTCAACCCGCCTGCTCAAGCAGGGCTGTACAGAATCAGTTGCCTAGGACCGTGTCCAGACAGCTTTTGAATAGGGTTGCAGAAGAACAGCTTTTTATTAAATTCCAGAGCAGTGGAATCTGTGAAGGAATTTACTGATCGATGCTGAACATGCACTAGAAGATTGTTTAGAAAATTATGTGGGCCACCTAAACTAGTGGAGGAGGCAAGAGTTAAATTTGAAAAATTGACATATAACAAATTTTATGCTATTACAGTAAATTTTAGTTCACAGTTATGACTACTACTGCAGCAGCTATGGCAGAGGAACCTACTGGATTCAAAATAAGTTTTTATGCCTGCCTTTGTTATAATTCAAAATTTGTAAGTGGAGAATGTGCTACTTTATGTTTATATTACCCCTTTTTTTACGTGGAGCATTCTGTGATACCACAATAAAAATAAAAACATCTGGATTATACGTAGCACGTGTACGTGTATTCCCAGATGTGTGGTAATATTCTTTGAAAAAGTCGGAAGTTGCTCTGATGTGTGTGAACCATAGCAAGTCGGTTTCTTATTTTGAGATCTACTAATGTAAGGAACGTTCTCTCCATTTATATGGATGTTATTAAAGAATCTTGCCTGTTGACTTTAGTAACTAAAGTGGTTGATTGTTTCTTTTCTGAAGTAATGGGTATCTACCTCTCCTTGTAGATAAGTAGGCTCAAACAAAGAAAGAAGACAGGACTGTGAGGTTAATGGTGTTAGTTCTGTAGCTCAGCTTTTGTAGCCAGAAAATGTAGGGTTTTAAACTGATGCACACTGCTGTAATAGTGTCACAGAAGATGGATAGCAATAGCAAAGTTACAAGAAAACTCCACTGGAGTTTCTGGTATTATCTGTACTCCAGCATTCCAGAAAACTGAAACCACAACTCAGCAGATCTGTCATGTACGGAAGGAGCCTTCTTTTTTTAGTATCCCTCAAAGAGGAGCAGTCATCTTAATACTATGTCCTTCTTGTGCCTTGAGATAACCTCCTGACTGGCAAGATGGAACATTACTCATAGGTAGGGGGACTGACAAATTCTGGTTTCTTGAAGGGATCTGGGAAAACAGCCAACTGTGGGGCCTCTTGCCTGCCTTATAAATTAAACGTGTAGTTTTCCTGGCAAGATAAAGCTTAATGAGCTTTGTTGGTGCATTCACTACCGTGCAAGACAAATACAAACTTCCCTATGATTGAAGAGGCAGGAAAAGCAAGGGTGTGTGCCATTTTTGAGGTTGCTTACATCAGTCTTCCTCACAAGGCTTTTCATTGCTCTCTGGGTTGCAAGACTTCACAGTTTCCAGCTCTTTGGTCACCACCAGGCGTTTTCTGCCCCTGGGGGTTTTGTCTGAGCTGTGTCTGGAACAGACATTAGTGATTGCCTCGGCCAACTCAGGGATCTTCACCAGAACAAGGAAGGGAGTGATTTTTCAGTTTAAATCAATAGTTTCCTGGATACAAAAGTGAATTTTGAGTCCACTGGGCTGGACAGACATCTAGGCTGGGTCTCTGCATAATATTTTTACAGTCATTGGGACAGTCTTAAGGCACCGGTATATGAATGGCTTTCAAGTCCATGATTTCACTTATCCAAAGGATAAGAAAGCTGTTCAGTATGGAGTAGTGTCACCAGAAGAAATTAAGGTCCCTTTGTCCCAGAATAGTATGCATTTGATTTTTAGGATGCTCATTTACATGATGAAGGGCTTACAAACCTTCCAATAAAGATGGCAGAGAATGGCTTTAAACACAGAGCTTCTGGATAAAGAGGACCATTCTCTGTCCCTTCCAACCATTATGTTCTGTAGAGATTGCAGTGCTGATTTGCCTAAAGCAGCCTGTGGTATAAAGTGGGAAAGAATATAACCAAATGATGGTACTAATTTAATATATTGGGTTCTTAAATTATTTTTGTTTTTTTTAGCATGGACTACTAAAGAATTTTTAGAGTTTGATATTTTGCCTATTGTGTTCTGAAATCTGTAAGAGCAGGGATATCTAACTCCTGAAGAATACACACACACACACACACACACACACACACACACTCATGTTCAGTATTTACAGTATGACTTCCTAATCCCTTCCTGTTCATCACTCCATAATCTTTCTAGGAGAATGAATCAGGACAATCACAGTTGACTGGCCATGTTTTACACTGGGATTAGAAGCATCCCTCCTTTCCGGAGCTCTCCCCTCTGGGTTAGGACAGTGTTACGTTACAGTATATCTTTGATCATAATAAATGAGTTATTTGAACAAAGTAATTCAGCGTCTGAATCGAAATCTAATTTAAAATCTTTGTTCAAGTTGTACAGCCTTCTGCTTGAGTGATCCTAAATGATAATGTAAATGGAGTTTAGTTTGCTGTGAGGATTTCCTTTATAATCAACATTAAATCCCATGTTCCCATCCTATCCATTGGCCTGCCTCAATGGTTGGTCTTTTCTGCTCCCTGATTTTCATGCTTGGGTATCTCAGTGCTCTGAGGAGTTCAGCCTTTCCTTTCTTTATGTCTTTTCTGTTTTTTCTGAAATGAGGGTGTGATACATAACACGTACAGCTGTGTCTCTCTCGGGTGTGTCAGTAGTTACAGTGTCCTTACTCTGTGTAGAACCAAAATCAAAATCTAAAGCAAATCAGGAAAATATCAGCAGTATTCCCAACTATATGAGGTAAAGTTGCCACAGAGGGAAGACTGTTTCACAGTAGTTATCAGTGAAATACTGTACTTGGTTTATCCAAGCGAAGAAGTTTAATTGTTAATATAAGGAAGCTTCTCACTTGACAATTTTTAAATGTTATATAACCTTGTAATCCTTAAGCAATTCTACAACTTCTTAGTTTTGTTCTGCTTCTTACAAAGCAGAGTATCCGATCTAATTTAACTGGGTCCAGTTTTTCCCCTTGTTTTATCAGCCTTGCACGATGAAGTAGTTTTGGTTTCCCTTATTTTGAACATTTGGGAACTATCATTATGAAAATACTTCAGTTTAAGGATTTGTATTTTTTCTGTAATTAGCTTTCCTAAGTCAAATCCGTGCGCATTTATTGTCTAAGTCTTTTCTGAGACTTGGAACAGGAGCGAACAAATGTCCCCAAAATGGTTGGGTGTTTAATCCATTTGTGCTTGGTAGGTTGTAGGAGTAAAACTTTGGAAAACATACTCACAGATTGCTTCATAATGTCAGGACACAGCTGAAAGGAGAATTAGCATGATGTTATTCTGCATGGTTAGGCTGGGATTTCAAAACATGGATGTTATTCATAATTAGATTGTGAAATAAATTACCACATGATTTCAGTTGTGGTTCTCAGTATGATGACATTTTAACATATATGAAATAAATGAGTAATATGTAAACTTAGTGTTTCAATGAAGAGGAAAAGCAGCGTCTGAATGAATTTGTTTTGCTATTTGTGATAGCAGTGTTTTGTTGTGAATTACTTGTGGGAATGAAAGTATTACACTCAAGTTGGAACTGACAGATTATCTTAATGAACAACGAAGGTTGAAGTCTTGGTGGTGGATAATGGATGCATTCTCTTACCTGATGAATATCAGCAAAAACAAGGGATCATCCAGTGACGCTCTAAGATAAATCAGTGATAGAGAATTTTTAATGGGTTATGGAATGAATCACGTGCATCCATCCAACTGGCTCACATGTTGCCAAATCAAATCTCTTATGAGCAGCTTTTTTACTTTTGTTATTTAATGGCATTTTACGTAAAGTCCATTCATATTAAAACCTGTGTGCTTGGAGACATAAGCAGTATCGGTGGGTTAGAAAAAGGGTCTGGCCCTCACATCAAAACTCTGTCTTGTATTGAACAGTGTCCATGATAGGATTTTATGGTTCTAAGACTCTGCTTTGGACTAGCTTAGGCTATTGATATTATTGAGCCTCCTCAGAATGAAGCAATTCCTTAACTAAATTTAACTGGTTTACAGCTGTCTAAGGATGTGAGTCATTGCTAATGCGTAATTTTTTCTAGGCGAGTGCTTTGGAGCTGACACAATGCTTAAGAACAATGTATACATTGGCTCCCTTGAAAATGAGAATTTCAAGACGTTTATGAACTCAAAAATCAGGGGGGTTTTTTCTTCTCTTTTTTTTTTTTTCCTCCCCTTGATTTGAATCATCCTGGAGTATCTTCAGAAGCCTGTAAGGAAAATGTCTCTCAGTGTCAGTTTTCAGAAAAAGCAAACTTAATGTTAGGATTGCATTAGGTTTGAAGGAAATTCATTCTGTTTACTAGCAGGGCAAAAGGATTGCAAACATGATAGTAATATTCTGGGAATATGGCTTGAAACATCTGGTTTAAATACGGTTTGTTATAGAGAATACGACAGTACAGAAAATAATCTTTACTATTTAGAAGATACTAGAATTACAATTCACATTAGGGTGACTGTTCTTGTTAAGTTCTGCTTTGCAGTGATCTCTCAGCAAACTGATGCTACCAGAGGATGATTAGGTATGCAAAAGAGAGGAGGACAAAAGGAAACAAAGGGATAGAAATAAATGTCCTTAGAGATTACGTGAACATAGATGAACTGTTTTTCTGCCTGGTATAAATCTACTCGCAAAGCACCCTTATTTGAAAGGCAACAGAAAGAGAATATTCTTTTGTAGTAGTGTCAATTTTTTGTTGTTTCTTCACCAGAGATACAAAATAATTAACTGTTTATACAAGTTCAGTCAATTTTTGTCGTATCAGCACCTCTTTCTGCATACCATTCTTTTCTCCAGTCAACCTGATTGCCACGTTAGGTCAAGAATAAAGCATTCATTTCATGAGGTGTCCTGCAATTCCTAGGTGCTTTTTTAAGATTTTTTTAAGCTTTTTTTTTCTCTGCGTAAAAGTGACTTCCTTTTGAAGCAGTTGCAATGTGCCTGTTTGTGATCCGTAGATTTATTAGATAATTAAGGTTTTATTTTCAGTAGAAATCGCAAAGATAAATTCTTTGTACATTCTAAGCTGCACAGCTACACAGTGTTTTATTTGTAAAGCTGAACACTGTAGAACTTCCTGCTAATTTCGAAGGACTTTTTGCTGGTTGGAGACCGGGAGACTGAAAATGACAAAAAGATTTTTTCTTCTGGAAAATGGAACAACTGTTTTTAATGGGAGCTGTTTCGGGTTTTAACTGGACCTGTGTAGTGGTACAGAAGTATAAGATGCATCACTACTCTGGAGTTTTCCCATTTTAAATTCTCTTTCTGTCCTGTCCTTCTCCGTACTGTCCCCACCCCTTCTAGCCTGGTTCTTTTTCTTAAGGCAACTATACATTCCTCTTTTAGCCCATGGCCACTGAAGAAACCTCCTGGTGTAAGATCCTCTGTACCAGCTCAAGGTGTTACAGAATCCCACTATTTTGGGTTCAGCAACATCAGGACATTTCCAAAGTGCATGACGGTATTCCAGTGTGATCTTACAAAGGTTCCAGGTTGAAGCATTGAAGTAGAGGAGCAGTAAAAAGACGAAAACTTTGTCGGGAAGCAAAATAAAAATTTATCCAGTCTTCCCTGGGCAGCAGAATTAATGTAAACTGAACAAATGTTTGCCACTCAACTGAGCAGTTCACCATCTGTGCAGTGTTAACTGGGACTACAGAATTCAAAGTTCTTTAAGAAGAGAGAGAGCACTATTGGTATCTTGCATTTCATAGTGGGTTTTAATTTACTTATGCTTAATAAGCTTTACACATTTAATAGATATGCAAACTACTTGAAGTTGGTTTTTAGTATGATAATTCAAAAATAAGAATCTCCATATAAAACTTGACAACAGTGTGACCACATTTATATCAATTAGTTGGAACATAAAGGGAAAAGAGCGTACTGAGTACAGCTGAACTTTGGAAGAAACTCTGACTTGCATTTGCCAAAATCCTAGTGGACAAAGGGAAATTGTTTTGATCTGTCCTGAACTTTAAAACAACTTACAAATCTCACCCTTGCAAGAAGACATGGTATGCCTAAAGCTTCACACTGTTGCTAGTCTTGGGAATTTAACCTTTAAAATTAATCACAAGAACATTCCTTTCAGTCTAATGGTTCAATACAGTAATATGAATGATATTGGCTCATGTGACAGACCTTACTTCACACTCACAGGGAATTTGTTAATGCTAAATTAGATGATAGATCTTTGCAATTCGTGCAGGACTGTTCTAGTGGTACTTTTGCAGGATTTGCAATAGAAAGACAATTATGGTGGTGAGGTTTTCAGTGTGACATCGATAAAACTGGAGCTTAATGTTAGATAACTGGCCAATAATATCTGCTTATAGGCTTTCATTATGGTCTCCAAAAATGATTTTCAGAATTACAGTAATAATTATAAATCCAGTACTACAGGTTTCTTGAACAGTCTCTCAGGACTAAGGTGATCTCTCAGTAACATCTTTCCTTGAAGCAACAATTTTTTTATTATGTTTTTTCATGTGAGCATGTTTGTTTTAATGTGAACGTGTCAGATATGTGATCTTGATTTTGATGCAAGCCCACCTTTCTCAGCTTCTCAAATACTGTGGGATTCCAGCAATTCAGGTATGTCTGTAGGCTCTCAAATTTTTATTGTGATATCAGTATTCTTACATTGAAGGGAGTAGCATGTCTCCAGCTAGACAGAACTGTGGTTGTTCTGTCATCATGTACCTGTTTACTCACCCACTCTCCCTTCCAGAAATGCTCTTTCTGTCCTCATGTTAGTATTTGTGATGTGGACAGAATCCCTTCTGCCTGTGATCAGTGAGAATCCATCATCTCTCTGTGGTCATTGATCCTGGAGCTGGTGTGACCAATAGTGCATTCAGAAAACCAAGGAAGAACGTGAAGTTATGGTTCATGTGGATGGTTCTGCCACAGGAATGGAACAGAAACACTCTCAGCTCACCTGATTATTGAGATCCTTTTTGCTGCTTTCACCAGAGGAAAGCTAGGATTGAAAAAGTAGGGGAGACTTAACACAACCCTTTTTTGCCCATGTGCTCTTGTAATACAAGGAAGGAATACTATCAAGTGTTCAATTGTCTTCCCTATACTCTGTGTATATTATGATGGAGATATGTTACTGATGAAAACAATCTCTTTGTGGAGCTGCACTGGGGAATTCAAGTGGAGAGTATAAGCAAAGGCATTTCCACCTGTTTATAGAAAAAAGAAGAGTGAAAGGTTTGCCTGCAGTCAAGTAGTATAGCTGGTTACTGCATATTGGAGATACAGACAGACAGTGAAATATGCAATGAACTTTCTCAAATTGAAAAGTATTTTGAATTTCAAGAAGGACATTTTGAATTATTTAAATATTCCTCCAAATTACTGGATCTTCATATTTCTCAGGGAGTTGTTTCGCCTTTATTGTCACCGAATGAACTAAGTAAAAGAGTCTTTACCATTTCATTCTTTTTACAAGTCAGAGTAGCAAGAAGCAAATTGAAAGACAGAGATAAAACATAAATGCATTTATTTCTGTTACAACCCAGGTGAGGCAAAAGTTATCACTGTAAAGTGTTGATTGGTGTTTGATTAAAAATAAATATTTGGAAGGACGAGAAAGGTTCTTTTTCAATACCCTGGGGTGGTGGGGTGTGGAAGAAATTTAATGACCAGTTCACAAACCCACTTAATTTATTCAGAAGTCACGGATACAATAGAAATTGTTTTCCAAGTGTTCAATTTCCACATGCCCCAGGGTGGGCACTGGGTCTACAGAAGAATTTCTTGATTGAAGCATGATACAAAGGATCTGCTGGTAACCTCTAACTAGAGGAATTGGGGAATCTGTTGGCCTTGATGGATATTTAACTAGATGTGTCTCATTAAATCCCAGGGCTATTTTTAATTTGCATTTGCTTGTGGTTTTCAGCAAGATCAGTATTTGTAAGAAGTAGAACGCTTCCTTGCCTTTGGAACAGAATGCCAGAGGAAGCTTCTCTTGCCTCTGCTCCTGTGCTTCAGGGCTGCAAGGCAAAATAATTAGTTCCACACAACTAAGGATAAATCACCCAGGTTGAAACATGATAGTGCTTGACAGCTGGTAATGTTGGAAAAAATATTTCAGTAAATCATTATTGATGAGAAAATTGGTGTGCAGAGCAGATGATTCCAGTGTAGGTATGTGTGCCTTTACAGTAAGGATAGTGTTGCTAACTTATCCACAGATGGCTGTCTTTACCCTACAAAACAAGTATATATGGCAAGATTAAAGACAGTTAATAATAATATTTTTTTATTTTTCCTTTTTAGGAAGATGGTACAATAATATATATACCTTAGGTTACAACATTTCAGAGATTTATCATCTTCTGAGTATTTCAAGACTAAAAAGTGTTCATTCAATCCTTGGCCCTTTATGTTTTCCAGAGGACTTGGAGATTCCACTGAGGTTGGGGAGAAAAGGAAAACCTAATTTTGGTTACCTGTTTTATTTTCAGCGATTTTGACCCTTTGTGCCAGTTCATTTTCTGTAGTTTAAGGGTCATGTCCTTCGCTGGGGACTCTCAGTTATCTGCCCCTGCAAAAGGCACAGCTGTAGGTATAGAGGGTTTTTAAATAGTGCCTAGATGTTAGTATGACTTGGAATATTTCTGCATACTGCTGTTCCCTGGATGATAACAAAACCCACCATTTATTACTCCAGACTGAAAAATATGCATATAGCCTGAAAGAATAAACAGGTTCACACTTTATACACATTACTCTCTTGTTTTGTTTTTGTTTTTTTCTTTTTTAATAAAAACAAAGAGAGTGCAGTTGTAAAGGGGAGATGAGTACTGTCTTACTTACATGTCTGCTTAATCTGGTCATAGCAAACAGTGTTATTGAAATGTGAAAGTGCACACTGTCCTTGTGCAACTGCTTATGCCGCCTTGGTAATCATCTTAATATGAGCTGAAGCTGAATTATTTAGCTGCCTGTAGTGCGTGGTTTGCTCACAGCAGAAAGTCACTCGGCGCTATCCCCTCCTCAGCCAACCAGAGCCCTTGGCGAGAGTGTTTCTCCTTCAGAAGTAAACAGGAGTCTAAGAATAACTCAGCCTCCTTTGTAGTATATTTTCATGGTTGACTGTCTAAACACCAGCCTGTCTAGACAGCTTATGACACTGGCAGCTCCTAAGGTCAAAAGCAACCACTGGGCTACTCTTGGGGACGTTACCTCCTCGGCAGCCCTACATGTGGGCACCAGTCAGTTTTCACTCAGAACAGAAGGGTTCTTTCTGAAGCTCCATGGAATATAGAAGGCATTAAAAAATAGATATGAGTGTATAAAGAAGGAATTTTCAATTCTTACAGTTATTTCTGACTCACATGATAGGTCTCCGGTCGTGGTTTCTTGGTGCTCTTTAATTTTGTTTTGTCATGTCACTTGTGTTGTGCCCAAATTTAGTTTTGAGCATAACTTGGAGGCCTAATACTATTTTTTTCCTGATAGAAACTAATAACAAAGATAAACCAAACCAAATT
Organism: Oxyruncus cristatus; assembly: GCA_013399855.1. Classification (NCBI taxonomy): domain Eukaryota; kingdom Metazoa; phylum Chordata; class Aves; order Passeriformes; family Cotingidae; genus Oxyruncus; species Oxyruncus cristatus. The sequence continues at coordinate 1,010,987 of VXAY01007247.1, read as the reverse complement.
TCAGTCCATTCCTTCAATAACAACAAAAAACTTAGTTTTTCTGCTAGCAGTAATATATAAATTGTGTGCAAAGCTGAATCCTAAGTTTACTGTGCTTGCTTATAAGAAATGAAAAATACAATATAAAGAGTCTTAGACCAAAAGACTTCTTCCATGGCCATGGGTTATAAAGGAACATTTGTGTTTCCCTGTGTTAGTGTTTCCCTGAATTAGATTGTTCTTCCTTCTAGCTTCCCCTTGTTAACACATCTGCTGTTATTTGTGACTAGAGGTCCAGTCTCCTGAAAAATCTTTTATGGTTCTCATTACAGATCTAGACCATTTTCTAAAACTGTCATAAAATAATAGGATCATTTCGGTTGGAAAGGACCTTAAAGATCATCTTTTTCCAATCCCCATGTACTACTGTGTTCCAGATGTAATTTTAATGGACATAGCAAAGTAGTAGTGGATGTGTCTACACAGGCATTTTCTCTGGAATCACAGCAACTCAGTTTTTCCAGCACTGAAGAGTAAAACCTGGGTATAGTTGCTGTATTCCCAGTAACCAAGCTGCTGCTACCTGCTGTTTAAAAGGTGAAACAAAAAGATTAGTTAGTGCTTTAATTCAGCGTCGTGAATACTGAAATAGATAGCCTTTGGCATTGTCTGGTTACATTATTTCTTACAAATGTCTTTGAAAGAATATCTTCCTACAAGTGTTTTGGAGGCGGGTACCTTACATGCCACATGTCATTCACCAATTTATGATGTACATTTGCTCATGCAAGAAGAACTTGTCAGAACAAAAAAAAAATGCAACTGAGAAATCTGTATACAGTTTAGTCATATGTTGAGAAATTTTGGGATTTGACAGGTTAATGTGTATGTATGCATAAAAAGGGTTTAGCATTAGGTCTTCTCAGTGTATCAAAAGATATATTCAGAACTCATAAATAGATTAAATTCTACACCCACAGAAAACAAGGCTGATATGTTTCCTACCCAAGGAGTGGCACTCTGTGATCATCCATCACATAGCAAGCCACCATGTAAGATGAACAGGAAACATTGCCAGTGCAGCAAAAATATGATAACACCAAAGAAAATACCTAAAACAATACTTCTTCAAAACTTTTTAGTAATCAAGAGCCTTTTTTAGCTTACATATGCTTTTCTCAGCTTTTTTCCTTTCTTGTTATTAATGCTTTGATCATCCTTCAGTCACAGAGCGTCCAACATCCTTGGAAATTAGGAATAATACTCTTTCTTTATGTTGTTCTTGTAAATACTGTTTAGTGTTTCTTGCTCTGAATTCCTTCCTGATTGTTGGAAACGTTACTGATTCCTTGTTATTATTCTATGGTTTTGGTTACATCGCTTGATGTTTTGATGTAGAGTTATAAGAATTAAACCCTTGCCCCCTTCCTTTGCTTTAAGGATAATTTTAACAAGTTAATATACTCCTGGGATGATTTTGGATGGTTTTGCTTGCTGTTGCCTTAAAATTTACCCCTTTCCTTTTAAGATTGAAAACCTTCAAGAGCAGCTGAGAGACAAGGAGAAGCAGATGAGCAGCTTAAAGGACCGAGTGAAGTCCTTGCAGGCCGACACCACGAACACTGACACTGCCTTGACCACGCTGGAAGAAGCGCTCGCGGAAAAAGTGAGTACGGAAGGCGCGATGCCTTTCCTTGGAGAGCTCCTTTTCGCTGATAAGCTCCCTGAAGTCGCCGTCCCGGGCATTCCCTGGACGCCGCATCCCGGGGGGCCGGGGCGGGTCCCTCGCCAGAGGGCGCTGCAGGACGCGCGAGTGCGGCGGGAGCGGCGGAATTCCCAGCCTGGAATCCGAAAGGATTCTCCTGATAACTGATATTTTTGGTATGCTTGCTCGATTCCCGGGAGATAGCCGGCTGAGAGAACAGACTTTTCCATTCTGTTTTGCTGGGACAACTCTTTGGACTTCCTGTATTTTTTTTTTTTTCTCCACGGTACCCAGAGAACCAGGGCTACAGACCCTTTAGTCTGTCAGAGTCTATAAACTGTAAAAGTCTATTCCACAAGCTGTGGAATTCACTTGCATCCTTTCAGCTTCCAGGATAACCAAAGCTCCATTGATACCTGGTGTACTGAAAAGTTCTTTTGTTGTCTTTTCTTGCTGTATATCGATCCTGGTCTCGCATATGTGCTGCACCCTTTCCTCTCTGAAGGACCACAGACTTAACTGTACATTGCAGAAAAATAAGGTTTAAGTAAGTCAGAAGGTGATATTTAATGTACCCTGGTTTGGTTAATTTTGATTATCAGAATGAGATAAATTTTGTTGCATTACAATAGCCCTGGGATGTTCAGCGACGTTTTCAGAGATCCAGAAAACCTGGTATTCCATAGCAATGAATCCATATATTTCTGAAGTTTCCTCCTTCTTGAGGATCTTTAAAACCATAAGGAAAAGGGTAGTGTCCTACACTCCTCCTCCTCTTTTAAAGTGTGTAAGAAATGTTGTGATAAGAAGTCTCAGAAGCTGAACTGGCTAAGAGGGAATTTCTTCACAGAGTGCTTTCTTTTGTCAGGAAAAGACCATTGAGCGCTTAAAGGAGCAGCGTGACAGAGATGAACGAGAAAAACAGGAAGAGATCGACAACTACAAGAAAGACATTAAGGACCTGAAAGAGAAAGTCAGCATTTTACAAGGAGATCTCACAGAGAAAGAGGTTGACCAGCAGCACAAATCTGTTGTGATAGAATTGTTTGTTGTATATGTTTGTGCTATTTTTGAGATGAAGAAAACTGTTGCTTTATAGCAATTGTCCTTCAAGAAAGGTTATCTAGGAAAACACAGTATTTGAGAATGTGCAAGGCATAAATATTTCAGAACCACCTTTTCAGGGATAGCAACCATCCCTTATTTGCAGCAGTTAATCGTGTTAGTAGTGAATGACTGACTGTCAGTGACAGCATTGACCAGAGCTGTGCTTATGGACAACTGAGGGCAGAGAACAGGCTTGTTCCTGTCTAAACGTAGGGAGGAAAAGACAGAGGCTGATCAAAGCTATGGGTGCCTAAAGCATGAGGGTAATGTTTATTCCTAATGGATTATTCCACAAAAGATCTAGTTTTTTTGACTCTCAAGTCTTTTCTTGATTAATTAGGTTGATTGTTGGTAATGAGCAAGTTGGCCAGACAAGTGAGCTTAATTATATGAGAGAAATATAAGTGCTCTCTGTTCCTCTCTTGTGAACTTACAATCTTTTTTCATAACTCAGTCAAAGTAAAACAATACAAAAACCATGTACCCAGGAAGTACTAAGATTTTTGTCTACACAGAAATAGGCATTTGACAGGAAGAAACAAAAATGGTTTAGAAAGCAAGAAGTTGAGATGTTTTCTGCAGTTAGATATCGGTTTCACTCCATGGAAGGTGTATACAGAAAATCTTTGAACCCTTTCAGTGGCTAAATCCGCTAACCGCATACAATTTTAAATGCAATTTTATTGAAAGCAATTTTTTCTTAAACGTGACTGTCACTGGAGCACAAGTTCCAGTTTACAGAATTGTCCGTCTTTAAAAAGTATTTTGAGATTAGTTTAGACAAGGTTTTATTCTGATCCGGAAAACCCGAATTAAATCAAGCTGTCTTAAGTCAGCGACATGAACGTGCTGAAAAAATATGTTGTTCAAAATTGGATCCTGAACATAGCGGGAAGGGCTAGGAAAAAAATAAAGACAGAAAAGAAACTAGCTGTTGCACTTACTTGATAGTTGTTTCACATCTTTTAATGTAGACATCACTGCTGGATCTGAAGGAACATGCTTCATCATTAGCTTCGTCAGGACTGAAGAAAGATTCAAGACTGAAGACACTAGAAATTGCATTAGAACAGAAAAAGGAAGAATGTTTGAAGATGGAAACTCAACTGAAGAAGGTAATTCCTGTTTATGTATGTGTTGTAAGCATACAGTGCTAAACACATTGGCCACGTCTACGAAGAAAACTTTGGAACATAAGAGCAAGTTCTGGGAATTGTTTTCCTGCAGGAACTGTGAAGGTGTGTCCATGCAAACCATATTACAAGCTGCAGTTTGAAAGTAACTTTCTGACACCTGTGCTAATTTGGGAGTTCATTTACATGCAGTAACAGTGCTGTTGGCTTTCTTTTTTTAACAGGTACTAGGAATTAAAGGCATAATCTTCTTCAGGATGGTTCATAGCAGTAATTGTGCCGTTAAACTGCTGTGACACCAAAAAAAATAACAGCTAAACATTTCACATACCAATTATCAGTGCTCACAGGCGTCAGTGTGATAAATTCAGGTACATGATTGGCCCAGCCTGCAGGAAAGCATAAAAACAAATGAAAAGAACATGTCACCAGTGAAGTTTGTGGTCTTTTGTTTTCATCTCATTGCCAGTCACAGCTGATATATTGGTAGGATTCTGCTGTTCAGAAGAATAGTACTCTATTACAAGCAAGCTAATTGATTTGAACAGCATCTTTGGGTTATGTTTGCGTTGCCTTCTTTATTTTAGCTGTGAGTGGCATAAATACTACACTGTTGAGAGAAACACTGGTTCAATTTTAACTATTTGATTTTAAAAGAGCCATGAGGAAGAAGCACAAAACCCACTAACCAAAACAGTGCTAACTCTTCTGTTTATAAAATTTGAACTAGACAAAATGTAACAGTTTTTTAAAAGAGATTTAAGTCTTGAATTGTGGAGTTCTAGCTGCTTCTTTACATCTAACCAGGAAAAGGAGTGCCCATGCTGTAGATTGGAACTCTGTCCTAGTTCCTTAAATGAATGTGAGATCAAATTTTGAGTCATCAGTTAAGACCTGTTTAGGATTTCTGTTGTGTGGCTGTAAAGTGCGTGTTAATGCACCTGAGAACTCTGAATAAGTGAAACTCTATATATGCACATATAGACCCATGTTTGTCCAAGTTCTATCACACAAAATAAACAGTTCTGTTACTCAGCATCAGCAGAGCACAGTAGCAACAAAAGATAGTTGTACACATTTAATTGGTCTCACAGGGTCTTTTCTGTGGGTGAGTATTTCAGAAGTCCTAAAGGACCCTTTCATTTTGAATTATCTGTCGTGAATTGCAGCTTCATCTTGTGTTACTGGTAATGAGTTGAGGAATCTACTGGAACTAAGATTTTCCAAAAGTTGTTAGAACAATTGGATGATTAGTTTGTAGGTAGACACCTGCAGTGGAGACTGTTATAATCACTTCAAGATAATCCTTTTCCTAAGCATTAAAAAGGGAAAATAGCTCAAATATAAAGAGCCCTCTTACTTGTACAGGAGAGATACGGAATAAATAACTGTATTCTTAATTTGGTTCTGAGAAAAATAGTGAATATAAATTTGTGATATTGTAAGCACAGATAAGATTTGCATCTTCTCACCCAAAGAAGCCAACTAAATCACTGTCAGGATGGTTTCAGTTCTACAAGAGAAGAAAGTTGTTAGGCTACCATTACCTGTGTGCAATAGAAAGCCCTTCCCTGATACTGTGGTTATCTGATCCTCTGCTACAGGCATTATTGTTTACTAGGACTTTTGGACCATTGTTTCCTGTGCAGAGACCCTAAAGTACTCTCTCACGTCCTACAGAGACAAAATCATCAATATTTTGTTCCTTTTTAAAATAATGTGTCATGGTGGGCTACTGCATTCTTCTGATTATGGGGAACATTCAAATTCTATTGGAAGATTTTTTTAGTGAGAAGAAGTCAGTTTACAATGACTTTTTATATGGGAATCTAACCTCAGTATGCAGTAATTAACTGCATTTGCTTTCCTCAAGTTGAACAAAAGTTGAACCACTGATCTTCCTTGCTTTCTAGAACCAAGTCATGGTTACTCTTATTACTCAAGAAAATATAGCAAACATTCACTTGAATATGTTTTATACTTATGAGTAACTTTAGATATTTCTTTAATAACCTTTTTTTCCCAGCTGTTTTTAATTTCCCAATGTTTTTGTGTAGCTTACACAGAAGAAAAAAAAAAGTGTTTTTAAAGGCTTTTTTTTTTTTAATGCACTGCAGTTATTTATTCAGGCAGTTTGGCATTTTCAAGATGGATTAGTTCCTTCTCATCCTTGAAACAATTATGACAGATAATCCAACTCCATCTTAAAGCTCCGGTTTTACACATCTGCATTGTTAACCATTGCAAATAATTGTCATAATTAGCCTTAAAACTAATGGCTACATAAGAGCTTTCAGTTTAAAACTGAATTAGAGGTTCGTTCTGTTGAGAATTGTCGTAGTGCAGATTTGCATAAAACCCAGGCAGGAAGGAAGCCCTTGTGTGCCTCTTAACAATGAATGGCTGAAAGCTTTTTCTTTTAGGTTGTTTCCCTTACAGTTTGAACAGGGATGTGTCTAACATCAATCTTGTTTGCCTTGCCTCTTATTTCCAGCGAACAGTTTGAGTACTTTCAGTTAAATCTATTGGCTTTATAAGTTAAGAAGCTGACAGAAGAGACTGAATTGGACTGCTGTTAAGCTATTAGATAAAAAAGATTTGGGCAGTTTTTGGAAAAAAAACTCTTGCTAGTGTCCAAACAGTAAGCCTCTGAGAAATCATGAACCGTGCAAACTTCCACTTTTTCTGTAAAAGAGGTTTAACTTTGCACTAAACTGAAATATTATTAGCCAAGTGGAGTGCAGGTGTGCTGGAAAGTTGCTGATATTATTTTTCTTTCCATGTCAGTCTCCAGTGTCTGACTTGAGGTGTCCAGTTCTCGTTGCTGCTATTCCTTTTCTCACTAATAACTATTTTATATCAATCCTTGACTTAGAGACTAAAACTGCAGTTTTTCATATTCTTTTTTTCCTTTTTTCTTTTTTCTTTTTTTTTTTTTTTCAAATAATACTGCTATGGTTATGCCAGTCTGTGAGCTTAATATTCTGATTATTCCACTGTCACTGCTTCTCTGCTCAATTGTCAGCCTTCTGCCAGCAGGAGGTACTATGGGAGGTGGTGAATGCTGAAAGCAAGCCACAGATAGATCTCTGTTGAGTTTACATGGCCTGGTGTCCTGTTTTCCTTTGAGCTGAGGTGGAATCATTAGAGGCAAATCACACACAGGGGGTTCTCTCCCTGTTTTTATCTGAAGTGGTTTTATGCTGTGTTTTTCTTTTCCTTAGGAAACTCTTTTGCCGAGCTCCTATTTTAATGTAATAATTTTATAGTGAAAAGGTTTTTCTTTAGTTGTTTTTCTTCAGGACACTCTTTTCCTAGCTTTCTCTGTCTTGTCTTTCCCAGCCAGTATACTTTCTTTCATTTTGTTTTTCTAATTTCGGAGAAACCAACTAGTATTAGAAGTTGTTCCAGCTAAGATAAGTAGGTTTTTGTCCATCTTAATTTCCAATGCATAGTTTTTCCCCCTATAGATATACTCCTTGTTTTTAGGGAAAAGAAAGTGTCCAAAACCATATGTTAACAAACTTCCCCTTGGTGCAGTTCTAGGAACTGTTCATCAGAGAATGTTAGCAGTGATTCCCTGCCAGGAAAATACCTCTGGATTCAACAGGCTCACTCAGAGGGTGTTTGGGTTTTGAGGGTTTTTTTTCTTCTGTGGTGTTCTTTTTTCAAGTTCAGGAGGATAGTATCTTTCAAAAAACAGGAAAAAAAATTACTGAGAGAAGTGTTCACCAAATTCTAACCTTTCCCGAGATCTAATCTAATACAGACCCTGGTGCTTTTTATTTTTGTGAACATGGATTTCCTGTCACAACTGAAAATATTACTGATAATATTGGTAGATGAAACAGAATGACTGGCTTTTGTTCTCAGTTGATGGGGTTTTTTTCCAAAGCAGGGGCAGTAAATGATGTATTCAACATAGAAAGAAAAAGGCTACCAGGGAAATCAGGATGTCTTGTAACAATAAAAGTAAAAACCCAGCAATTGTGTTCAGCATTCAGATAGTGCCAGTTACTGAAGTAACTTTCTATACCATTTAGCTGTCTTGAAATTGATACAAGGGAAGCACTAGAAATCAAAGGTCTTCTCAGTCTGTGAAACTCATCTGTAAACCCACAGGACTATGTTAAATATGTGGGGACTGGGCAAATCTGTTACACTGAAAAATCAAGGTGATGTTTGGAACTTGCATGAGGGTAACATTCCATGTTTCTCCTGTTTCAAAAGCTGGTTAGTAATGCATGCTAAAACCACTAATTAAGATTCTGTCGTCTTAGTAAATTGATGTTGCAGCTATTATTTTAAATTCTTTCCTTGTTGCATCTTTTCTTTTTCTCTCTCACACTGTTCTATCCCAAATTTTCTCCATCTTTTCCTATCTTCTTTCTCCTTTTTAGCACCCTGAAGTTTTATTGAGTCATCCATCCAAGCTAGTAAGTTCCCTGGCAATCTGAGGGGCTGTTGCCAGCCATATTTAATTTTTTGTGTTGCATGTGCATTCACCTGTGCTTTTATCTTTGGGTCAACACAGAGCATATTGTTGAATTACTTGAGTAGTAGGTATGGATAGTATGGATACAAACAAAATGCTCGGGTGTATCTGACCAGTCATGTTCAGAAAAGCTTCTTGACTGCGTTGGTCTGACTGCATTTCTGTTTGGTCAGCTTAATACTGTGTCAATGCTTTTGTTTCCCTTTGCTGCTGATGCTTAAAGTGTCTCGTAGCTTTTCTGTCGTCTCCATTGTCTGTGCATTTTCCGAGCAAGAATGTAGAATTTCCATGCAAATGAAGCTTCTTGCATGAAAGTGTTCTGTAACCCGCTGTACGGCAGCGCATTAGAAATAACAGTTAAGTTACAGCAAGTGAGAGATTGCCTAAAACCTTGTGTAACCATTAAGCTCGCTGGTACTATGTCAGTTTAATTTTTGGATCCTATTACCAGCCTCCTGTTTGATGTCAGAGAGCACTCCTGTCAAAGAGTGTTTGTGTAATAGTATCTTGACACCATAAATTACGTAACCCAAGTTGGTTTTCATCAGAGATTTCTTTTGCGGCTCTGTGCATAAAAAATGGTGTTACAGAACTTTCATGAGTCTGATACCTGTGTTCCTCTTGACAATATTCAGGGTAAATGTGGCTGTCTATCCTGACAGTCATTGTCTGAGGATCAGAGAATAGCTGGTGCTTGCAATAGTTAAGTTTTAGTGGCATCCCATATTAGGAATTATTTTAATAGAGCAGATAATACAATGCATTTATGGGACTAGATTTGTGAAAAGAGTTGTGCTGTGCAGCAGAAAATTCTCTTCGAGTGCACTAGGGCATAGAGACTCCTACACCGCATTTTGAATTATTTATTATATGTAAAAACAGTCATTAATAAATATTTTAAGGCATTAATATATTTGGTGCACAAAGTTGGGAAAAAAACAAACAATTTTCTTGAAGGTTAGTAGATATGGCACGGATATGGTCAGTGGATAAAGATCTCTTATAAAGTTAGTGGATATGGCATTTGAAGTATTTAATTATTTAGTATTTCGCAACAGAAAATAATTTTCCCCAAAAGTTTTGTGTTTTCAGGTACGAAAAACAGATTCATGTGTTTTCTGTTAAATTGATACATTGCTCCACTTTAAAATGATTTTCCAAACTCCAAACCTGCAGATTAAGTTGGTACAGCCCATTACTAAACCTGTTTAGTGCATCCTGTTAAATAGACTCTTTTATCAATTGTTTCTGGTGTTGCAAAACCTTTTAAATCTTTAAGCTGAAGTTTCTTAAGTTGTTTCCTTCAGTCTGAGATTTTTGTTTGGTTTTGTCTTTTTCAAAGAAACTGAGTCATAACAACTGTTTTCTGGAGCAGAAATATGTTGGCTTCAGTCATTTTTTAACACTGTAATTTTTCATTGAAAGGTTTTATCCTAGTACCAGATTTTGATGCCCCTGTTTAAATCCATCTAAACCGATTAAAGGTTAAATGCATTATTTACTTGTTTGTGCTCTGTAGAAAGCTAGATTAGCAAGGGAACTTCCCAAATATTCCACCCCATCCTGAAGAGAGAGGAAGACCTTCGAGTTGTGTCTCTCCATTGTCACAGCCTCTCCCAGGTCTGGTTATCTGAGCAGGCAGCAGCAATACCAAGTAGACCATTCACCAGTTACCATCCTGGTTCCAAGCAGCTGCTGGACACAAATTCAGCAGAAGCAGGAGTCAGCACCTCCGATGTACAGGACACATCGGGACAAACAGTGTCAAGATTGGAAGCTGGTGCTGAATGTTAGCCCTGGGGAGGAGAAAACAGATTGGATTTTGCTGGGAGAATGAGTATCTGGGATAACGATGAAAATTCCGCTGAACCTGGGATGTGGGGAAGAAGAGGGCGTTGTGTGTGAGCAGAAGGTGCTGTTGGTTATAACTGCAAACCTGAAAAAAAAGTGGTAGGAAAAGGATGAGGAGAATTGATAGATTAGTGGAGTCTGCCTGGATAAAAGGAGTGGAGTGGGAACCTGGCTAAATAGTGTTGATAAGAGGTTGGAAAAATGAGATATAATATGAAAAGATTGTACTTGGTGCGGATAGGCAGGAGAATTAGTGTCAGGAGAGCATATTGTCTACAAAATGTATAATAGCATGCAAAATTTCTGAGACTGCCCATTACTCTGAAGTCAGAAAATACAAAAAGTTGGAACAAACTGCGTTTTATTCTCCAGTATGATATAGCCAATGTGCAGGGTGTGGTACAAGAGACTTTGTGAAGGCCAGGCTGGATGGGGCCCTGAGCAACCTGGTCTAGTGGAAGGTGTCCCTGCCCATGGCAGCGGGATTGGAATGGTAGATGATCTTTAAGGTCTCTTCCAACCCAATCCACCATCTGTGATTTTGAAAGTTCCAGTCCTGATGATGCTTCATGACAATATCAGCATCATCTCATGCAGGGGAAAGTTGGAGAGCTTTTCTCCGTGTATTTCTCTTACCTAAAAAATTCAGACTTACCTGCTCTACCCTTCCCAGAAACCTTGTTAAGATAACATTCCCTTTGAAAAATTAAATATCCAAAAGCTGGGAAATGGCCAGTGCCACACTGTGTGGTCTTTTCATTGTGAGGTAGTTGTTACAGCATTTTATAACCAAATTATTGTCTGCTAGACTCTTGCTGGCTTCAGTATTGCATGACAAATGCTCCAAGAGTGAGCCAGAGATATATGAGGAAGATGGGAACCATCTAGAGAAATTAGATGATAAAATTTTTTTTAGTAGTAGGAAAGCACTGAGTGAATAAGGCTGGATATTGTTGCATCTCATTTTTTCCAGTGCACAACAGATATAATAATACATCCTCATTTCCCACTGCTGATATTATGAAGTTGATTAGTTACTATTTGCCCAAAAATAGCCTGCAGTCGTGATTAGCATGATAGAAATAAAATTGGGGAAATTTTTTTTTTTTTGGTCATTTTGCAGTTTAGAGTAAACAAAGCATAGAGCCATACGCTGAATATCCAAAAGCAGGTCCTGACTATCTGATTGTTACCTGAGTTCTGTTTCTGTAAAGGAGTAGTAGCCTGTGGTCAGGTGAATAAAGTCCAGATCAGAGGAGGCAGGTGAGAGGGTTGAAGTTTGCTCACATAGACAAACATTCCCTGGGCATTTCCCTCCTGTCTTTATACATTGTTTGTGTTGTTGGAAATTCCAAAGGGAGCAAATTTTCAATGTCTAATAACAACTCTGGAACTGACACCTTTCTGAAGAGATCACTTTTTAAAGTGATAGTAGTTGCCTTCTCTTGAGGCATCTTCCTGTCTTTATAATTTTTTATAAAGAAAATAATTCGTCTATGAAATGATTCAAACATTATTCAGTGTCAAAAATCTGCAGTTACATTAATAAAGACTAAACATTTAAAGATGGTTAAAAAACAACAAATAACTCTTTGTGACAGACTCGAGTTTATAGTATATCAGAGTATTTCCTGAGCCTTTTGCTTCCCTTACAGCCTTCTCCAAAAGTCTTGGAACTAAAGGAGGAGAAAGTCTGGTTGTTTTTTTTTAAATTTATAATTTTGTTGAAGCTAATAAAGACACAATAGAAGGCAGCACAAGTGTCTTAATCAACTGAATTGCTGCCTTCTTGATAGGAAAAGTACAGAAAGTGAGTATGTGTGTTTGTCTTTTGCAGTAAATAGTCATAATATATTTTTATATTTGTGTGTGCATTTACTATTTTTAGGAGACGTGAGGCACCTTTGGAGGTAGGAGGGTGGATTAAAATGGGATTTCACGTTCTTGGGAACTTCTGCTTTGTGGCCAAAAGTTCTTGGCAACATTTGTATGTGAAATGTTAAACTGAATTTACTGTCTCAATTCATAGGTAAAAGTAGAAAGTGTTTGCTGTGAATTATTTGCTGTTTGATTTAGTTAATCTTTTAGGAATATTGATTCGGAATCTTAGTCATAATGTTTGGAATTTTTATTTACATTTTAGAACCTTTACATTGGATCTGTGCTATTGTTTTCTTGCCTGCTTCTGGCATGCTTTAAGCTGTGTAAGATTACCTTTCCTCTTAATAAAGAGGTTTTTGGCAAGAGAAATATCAACTTAGAAAATTCTTTTTAATGTGTTTTGTCTTCCTCTTCTCCCCATCTGTAAATAGTGGTTATTCCTGTGAAACATTGGTCATCTTTGTTTTAGTTGTAGAAGTTGGCTTTGTCAGCTGATTTTCTGTGGAAGCAATAGAAATTATAGTACAGTTATTTGAGGAACAATCACTCTTTCTTATATTCTTAGGTACCTGAAGCACTCACCCCATCACTTACCACATTCCAGATGGGAAATGATGGCTAAGAGCAGGAAAGCAGAAAGCTGTTAAACCACCTTTTAGTTTATAGTCCCTCTTAAGAACTGTGAGAGCATGTCCAAAGCAGTAAACTTAAACTGTTCTCTGTCCTGAACCACTTAGAATTTGAAACTGAATTCACACTGGCAAAGATTAATACTGATCAGATGAGCTTTGCTAGTAAAAACATAGTTTAAGAAAGTGCTGCTTTCTAGCTGAAATGTGACTGTGTTTCTTAGGCAGATCAGTGCAGAATGAAATGTGCAGATTTGGTTGTGCTTTTGAAAAAAGCTTAAATTCACCTGTTTGACTCCACACATGAACAGACTTAAAGAGCTAATGATGGGGTCAGTAGTAACAGTTAAGGGGTTTAAAACAGCCTGTATTGAGGTAAACTCCATGGCCTGTGTAGACTCTTGTTTGTCAGAGGAGAAAGAGCAGTGTTCCCTTCACCCTAAGCAAGCTGCTTTTTAAATTTTTATAGTTTTCATCATACTTTTTTAATGGATTATCACATTTGTTTGTAACTATATTAAGAGACCGCAGATTTAGAGATACTGTGTCAGGCAGAGATGGAAACTTTTCGAAATATACTTCTTAAGAGTCTCATAATACAAAAGAAACTCTTAGTGCATTTGTCATTTTTTACATTGATTCTGTTTCAAAAATGAAGTTACTACTTATTTTGGAATTTTTGTACACCTTTGGTGGGTAGGAGAAGTATGTGGGGTTTTTTTACTGTGAATATAGGAATTCATTATGTGTGTTTAACTTTTTGGTTTAAAAAAAAAAAAAAAAACAAAACTGATGAATTATTTTGCACAATGTTGCATTGGGAAGGTGGCCAATTTCATGTGTTCCAGATCTTGGTGTGAGTTTGTGGGAAATCTCTAAATGCACTGCTTTTCTCTCCTATACAACAAATGAATCCAGTAGGATTTTAGATCTGGTCATGAAACACATATTTTGTACAAAACCCACAAAATGGACCAAAGTCAGTCAGTCAGTAATTCTCAGCTCAGGAAGTGGTCTCCAGTTTACACCGTATCACATAACGTTCTCTTTGTGTTAGGTGAAAGTATCCATACTTATGTGCATTATATACAAATAACATGTGTTACGTGTCTTAACTAATAATTTATGTCGTGTAAATAGCCCTTTGGTTCTATAAGAACCAGACACACTGACTTGTTGGCTAATTTTCTCAAAAAGAAAATTTATTTCCTCTTCTCAGTAGTGTCTCTTGGGTTGTTGTGGAGATGCTTTTATTAGCAGAGTAATATAAATCAGGCCTGTTCTGACAGCAGAATTGCATTAGCTCTTAGAATGTCTTTTGAATCAGTTTAATAAGCCAGGCTAACAGCCTAACTTGGCTTTTTTTTTTTTTAAAGGAGTTTCTTGATTATCTGATCATGTATTTTGGATGACTTTAAAGAGACTGGAGGAGTATTTGTTAAAACAAACAATTTGGGATGTTGGAAACGTACCTAAATCCAGTGCAGAAGAATTCAGGCTCTGTGTCTTTTGAAATCCAGACTTAACTCTATACGCAGTGTCTCTTAGGAGAATACAGATGCCCCCAGTAGATGTATAGGTGCCCCCCCAAATCCAGTATTCCCAGTTCCCTGTATTTGGGAAGGAAGGATGGATTTTCTTTCTTTGAAATTTAGGTGTAGTTGAAAAGGAAATGAAATAAAATATTTCAGATTTCCTGCAGGTTGGAAATCCCAAAAAGGCATTTCAGAAAAACCCACCAACACTCTTTCCAAAGCCAAGTATGTCCCCTGATGCTTGCAGCTGTTCATGGAAGTGACACACTCCTCAGTCTCACTGCTGCCATGTCCTCCCAGAGTCTGCATCCTCTTGGCAGTGCATTAATTACACTTCCACTTGCTGTAGAGAGCCCTTTCCCAGGGTGTGTAATTTGAAGTGCTTATGGGGCAGTAAGGAATCTGGAAGCATTGACAGCCCTAACTCCTGAAGGCTCCTCAAGCTTCCAGGCTCACCGGGGATGCGCTTGGGTCCGTGTCTCAGTCAGAAGCTCAGAAGCAGGATTTTCAGACTTACAGTTTGGTGAAAGAGAGGTGTTGGGGTTTCACTCGGAAGTCACTTCGAAGTAGGGAGCCTTTTAAGTCTTCCTAAATCTATTGCCTCAGGAAAGAGTTCCATTCTTTGGTTATTGGGCGCTCCTCAGTGGGAGACCTGGGGAGTGCCAGGCGTTTTGTTCTAGGATAAAATGCTGTACAGGTTAACCAGCTTTCTGGAATTCCTGTCTTTAAAAAAAAAAAAAAAAAAAAAAAAAAAAAAGCCAAAACAGTTTATTATTGACCCCAAGGCGGGAGCTGCAGGGCCAAGGCCCTGGAGCATGAAGCATTCCATTGTTTGGGAAACCCAGCTCTGTCCCAAGGTCATAGTCCCGGTAAAGACAGGCATCAAGACATCCTTCAGTCCTAGAATATTCTGCTCCAAGTTTCTCTTCGATTTCACTAGAATGTGACCTTGGCTCTGAAGGAGCTAATTAAAAAATAAGACACTTCAAGGCAAAAATGTTGGGGTCAATGAATGGATATTTTCCTCAAGTCTTATTTTACTGGATAACTAAAAAGATTTAGCCAAGTGTAGTTTTGCTATTTGGTTCTTTGGAAGCAGCAGCTTCTAACCCCGTGTTTTATACTGCTGCAGTTCTCTCCAATTACCTTTAAAAGCAACAGAGTCCCATACTATCAGATCCAGACTTAGTGTGCTTTGGAGCAG
The DNA here is from genome assembly GCA_013399855.1 of Oxyruncus cristatus. Classification (NCBI taxonomy): domain Eukaryota; kingdom Metazoa; phylum Chordata; class Aves; order Passeriformes; family Cotingidae; genus Oxyruncus; species Oxyruncus cristatus. The sequence continues at coordinate 995,468 of VXAY01007247.1, read as the reverse complement.
AACATTGGCAGCTTGTAAAACAACTTTCTGCAGCTGCACACGGTAGGGAGAAAAGTCTGTAGTCTTATTTTCTGCTGGAGGTTTGTTTCAGAGAAGAGAAAGGCCTTGATTTTGCAGGCAATCCTCATCAGCAGATTGGCTCCATCAAACCTGCTATTCACTGAAGCAAATTTGAGCAATTCTGAAATAGCTTTAATTGATACCAAATTGCAGATCAAGATCCAAGGGCAGAGGTGCAGGGGGAGCATAAAAGGGTAGTCCTTAGTCAGCTGGTTTAACTTCCACCATAAATACTGCATTTGCCTTGTCTCTAATATGCTTGGGAACTGTTGAATTAATTTTACTAGTAAATTAGTGAAGTTCATAACAAACCAAGCCCCTTAAAAAAAACCCCAAACCATCTCTTCTTTGGGATCATGTAATCCTCAGTCCTCTAATACTTTTTGTCCCTATATAATTTCCTAGATAAATAGACAAAGATGATTTCAGGAGGTAGCCATAATCATATTAATCCTGGTCTGTATGGCTCACATAACTAGCAAGGGCTTGAGAACACCAGCACCATCTGACACTTTGCATACTAATGTAGTTATTGAAGTTATTGTAGTTATTATATTCATTGTAGTTATTAACCTGTGTTTTGTTTTTCTAGATTATATAGATTATTATAAATTCCTCAGGTAACTAATTCTAGAGTCCTATCCCTGTTTTAAAAGTGCATTTTAGGAGCTTTTAGACTCACAGTTGCTTTTCTTTTCCCATCCTTTTAAGTAACCTAAACTTTTTTAATATTTTCATGTTTTTACTTCTTTTTTTTTAATTTCGATTCTGTTCCAGTTTAACAATCATTTTTAGGCTAAACCAAAAAAAAAAAAAAATTGAATTTGTTTTAAATTTTTCTGTTCCCTGAAAGTATTTTCCCATACTTGAAAGTAGCACAGGCCCCATATGTTTCCGTGTAATAATTAATCTTGCCGTTTTGCAGTCGGTCTCTAGATAGCATTTTGCAGTTGTCATAGTATTTGTGAAATACATACGTGTGGATGAAAGTGGTTTTTCTTGAACCTTTTTCCTACAGGCTCATGAGGCAACGCTGGAGGCCAGGGCCAGCCCAGAGCTGAGCGATCGTATGCAGCAGCTGGAAAGAGAGGTAACACGGTATCGGGAGGAGTCTGGCAAGGCTCAGGCTGAGGTGGATCGTCTTCTGGAAATCTTGAAAGAGATGGAAAATGAGAAGAATGATAAGGATAAGAAGATAGCAGAACTGGAGAGGTGAGAGTGGTATAAAGTTAACAGAGGAGCAAAAGAGCTGATTAAAGTTAGAGATAACTTAGGCTGTTTTTCTTGTCTCGAAAACTAATTTAGAGTGCCTGTTTTGGGAAAGGCTGTGTAGAGTTTTTCTATCTTCAGTCCTTTATTGTGGTGGATTGTAAGCAAGAGGGTGTCTCACTGTGTGCTTTCTTTACCTGGGTGCTCAAAAATAGGGCTAATACAGCCAGAACTAGAAGGGTAGATAGAGCTGTGTGGGAATGGAGAGGGTAGGAAAAGTTGCTGACACTGCTTTGTTTGTACAACAGTTTGTTGTTTTGATTTAATAAATTCCTCAGGCATGGCTCTCACAAAACAAATAAGACAAATGACTTTTAAGAGCTTGTGATTCCAGTTACTCAGATTCTTCTGACAAGTGCATGATGACTCTTGGTACTGGTAGGGACGCAGCTAAACTCTGTCCCAGGTGAAGCCTGATGAATAGATCTGCTTTTGTCCAAACAAAATGTGATTTGGCCCTTTTCAGCATTTTCCATCTTTCTGTTGGAGCCAGGGTGCTCAAGATACTTTTTCAAGACTATAGTGCCCCAAACAAAAATTACGATTTATTATGTTTCCATAACATTTACTTCACAATTATAAATAGTAGATCTTGGGAAAAACCTGGATTAGATTCTGTGTTCTCAGAGAGCATTTTCTCACCTTACAATGGGCCAAGAGGGACTTTCTAGGTGGTAATAAATCTTCGGGTTTTTTGTTTACTTTACCACTCACAGTGAAGAATCGCAAACTTGGAACAGCAAAAAGGAAATCTGATTGTTCCCATTTGGCTTGTGCCAGAATAGTCTTTCTGAATTGAAACTCTTCACTATTCAGCTGCTCTGCAATTTAGTGTCAGGAAGATTAGAGCAACTGAGTAGAGGACATTTCAGGTTCTGCGTTCAATGGTTATTTTTAATTGGCTTGCTGATAGTCAGATTATGGGCCCCTCTGAATGATTTGAAAAACTCTTTTGTAAGGAGTCCATTCTCTTTTCCTTGAAATTACAGAGCTCCAAAACAGTTCATCTTGTCACCTGGGTTTCTTCTCTCTTTGTGATTGTAAAGCAACATCCTGTTAGTTTTGTTGGAGTTGTTTTATTTGACCTAAATTCTTTATACCTGTGGCTTGAACACCCAAAGGTGAGGATACATCCTCTTTGACTGTCTTCCCTTTTTTCTTAAGTGGTAAGAATTTTCAGCCCATTGATACATAATGTATTCAGCAGAACATCCAGGCAATAGGTTGATAGAGTAGGTTCATTTAAATATAGACATGGAAAACCTACATGGTGATTTTTTTTCAGTTCTTTTGAGGTGCCTATCTCAGGTGTGAAGTTCACCGTGTCATCTTCTTAGGGCATGCAAGTTTGTTAGGGGTCAGGTATAAGCAGCAAATTTCCATTAGAAGTAAAGTATGGGGAAGAAATATGTTCATAGTGCCTGATTTTTTTTTCCTGTGTGCAGAGGTAACTTCTGTTTAGGAAGAGCAAGTCAGAAATGTGTAATTCCTCAGCCTGATTCCTAGAGGAGAGTGAAATGGCAGGAAGAGAATCTTCTTACCTATGCTTGTAATGCAAGCCTCTGATCACGATTGGGACTTGCAGCATCAAACACTGAATAGACACATACAAGTGTCCTGTAATCAAAAGAGTTTGTAGTCTACAAGGGAAAAATAACAAGAGCAATTAAGATGGGTCTCATTCTCTTCTACAGATAAAAACATTGGCACCCAGTTTTCAAAGAGTTAGATAGCAACTTTTTCCTTTGAAAAGATGGACTTCTAGAGATCTGCAAAGCAATTATTGTTTTTCGTGTTGCAGGGTAGTTCCTTGCTGTTTCACTATGAAACAGCATAAAACCCCCAAATGACTGGACATCATTCCATAGCAATTTGGTGAATACTTTGAGTATTCAGTGTTATCCATTCCTTCTTACTACCTCATCTTCACCCTTATAAAAAAATTGAGTGGTCCTCTTCTTTTTTTAACTCGTCTCTTTTTAATGTCTTTTCTACTGAGATAACATAGAATATGTTTTCTTTTATTTTGACTAATGAGAATAGGTGTATTTCAGCTATGTAAAAGAAAAGACTGCTTTTGTTACCATGTGATTTCCAGCAGCTGAGAAAATCAAGGGGGGAAAACATCTAAGAATATTTATGTTCCATAACCACTATAAGTGGAACTAGAAGAAGTCTTCACATCTAAGGTGGATACTGTTAGTGTGGTGAATTAGCTAAGTATCAAGGCCTAAAATGATTTTTCAGTTGGAACTGTGATATAATCACAGCACTGGAGAAAAAGGTAGAAGGTTTCAGAGACTTTGTGGTGAGGTTTTAATTTGTAGTTTCTCTTTTTCTGAATAATTGTTGCCATTTCTGTTTGACCTTAGTTGTCTTCAGCTTCTCCCCAAACCACTATTCCCTAGAACCTTGATTTCTTCTTGTGAGTTTTTGCACAAAGCAGAGATTTTAACATGCCTATTAAATGTATAAGTTGGTCCTGGGTTTATCTACCATGCTTGTTTATAAAGTATTCTTTCATGGCTGAACTTTTACATCCAGGCATGTTATGTGGATGTTTAAGAGGTAGAGTCTTGGTTTCCTGGAAAAAAATAGATAGTTTTAAAAGTCTTTCCTAAACTGTGGTCCATGCAGAGCGAGCTAGAAATTATCTTCTAATGCTTCTACAGCTGTTCAAACTCTGCTGTGCTGCAAAGAACCCCAGTGCTTGCAGAAGCTTTTGTCAGCAAGTGAATATTGCTGTGCCTATCAGGAACCATTAGTATTCTATGTAGAGCAAGATGAGAAGAAATAAATCACATTCAGAAAATAACTGTACTAACAAAAATGGGATTTTTCAGCAGATAAAGTCTCTCTTCCCTGTAGTTTTCTCTTAATGCTAGTTATATGTGACAACTAGACCATCTGTGGTCAGGAAAAAAGAAATAGTAGCACAGTTTCATCCATGGAAGAGAAGAAATGTGTTGCCTGTTAGGGAGGTGTGCCTGGAGGAACAAGAAGGGGAAGACACAGAAGGGAGAGGAAGATGAAATAAAAAGCAGAAAACTGTCCCCTTAAGCCTTTTCAATGTAGGCAAAGCTGCCTTTGGTTTAAATTAAAATGAGGAGGGAAATACTTCCACTCTTCAGTAGCTGTTGCAATTTCTGGGTGGGTGACATTGTTTTTCAGCTGTGAATGGGAGGAAAGATATAAAAAAAAAGGGTTAGTAGGGTGCAGGCTATGCAGAAATTTGAGAATATTCCAGAGTAAACATGAGGTTGAAAGCACAAAAAGCACTAACTCATAAATTTATATTCTCTGTGGGGAGAATGATGCTTTTTCTTATGGGAATATGGGCCCTAAGTCCACATTTCTTCTGTGGGTGAACAGCCCTGGAGGTTTTGTTTCTGTCCCCGATTGCGATGGCATAGAGGGTTTTGTAGCCGTCTGGTTGTTCACTTTCTTTATAACTAACTGTTTGCTTTTTGTATTGCCATTCCACGATCTCCCGCCTCCCTCTGTAACTTTCCATTTTGTGTTTTGTTTCCTCCCTCGCCTTTTCTTCCCGTTGCCACTGTCCCGTCCTGGTTTCCACGAGTTGTTGTGTTTTGTCCGTGCGGGGTTTTGTTGCCCGTGCCTTTCCTCAGAAAGCACGCCTCCCGCAAATTGCACCCTCCCTACCAGGTGTCGGTCCCCGCACCGCAACACGTAGGGGGGTTTGTGTGGGACTTCCTGGGAAAGTGAGTGCTCTCTAAGGCTTCTGTTTCCTCCGGGCTGGAATGTCGCCGCTGGCTGCCCGGCTGCTCCTGCTGCTGCTGCTGCTGCTGCTGCTCTTTGGGTCTGCTGCAATTACGCTTCTTTTTTTAATTCGGGTCAAACAGGAACTTGTTCTGTCAAGTTACAAGCTCTGACAGTCTCTGCGTCCAGCTCACGTCACAGGGGTTGTGAGCACAGTCCAGAGGAGGTTTGCTGCTGTTCTCCCTGATTTAAACTCAACAGAAGCTGTTGCTTTTCAGTTCTAATTCTCTTGGTGTGTTTTAACTTTGGTTCTAATCTCTGCTATCGGCTCTGCCCGAACCAGCTAAAACTCAGGGCTCTTCAAGTGTTCTAAAATGTATCATTGATAGAGGTCAGTGTTGACTTATTCTTGAGATTTATTGTGATAGTTATCCTGAAATAAGAAAACAAAAGAGAAGATAAAATAAAGAAAAATAATGCTACTTATCCAGGACGTGGCCTTCAAAGCCTTCAGATGGGTAGTTTACATGCAGACCTGTTCATGTGCATGTATTGTGCATTTGACTTTGTAGTTGAGAGGTGGCAGTAAATATATATGTATGTGTTGCTTCAGAAGTAAGCACTGAGTGAATATCTGTAGAAGTCCTGGCTCCAGTTACAGGTTTAAAATTGATTTTCTTTCAGCATACTCGCTGTATAAGACAGGTAGCTCTTGAAGGACACAGGGCACTACCGTTATTTTCGTGGAGGAAGCTTGACTTTGTTTTGGGAACGAAGGAAGACGGCGCTCAGCTTTGGAATGCCAGCAGTCCTGTTAAGGACAGCTGGAATTGGTGGCTGTTTCAAGAAAGAGATTTTGGACAGTTTTTCTGAAAAGAATTTAAGGATGCACCCGTTCAAGAGAAAGCCATCCAGCTTTGGATTTGTAGCAGCCAAAGGGTATACTCCTCATCCTAAATATTTCTTCTCAATGGTAAATAAAAGATGAAAAAAATTGGATGATCTCGAAGGAGGGCTGAAAAATGTGGACAGTAGAATGAAGTGTCTTACTTTGCATGTCTTTAGGAGAGTGATATGTTTGTGTAGTGTTCTGTGAAGGATAGATGGAGAGAGAAATTAGCTGTATTTTCCATCAACTTTACAGTTTCCTGGAATAGTGTAAAGGAAACTGTACTAGTAAATTATGCCCTATGCTTAGGTCAACAATTTGAAGTTGAAATACATATTTTCAAACCACTACTCGCATCTTATAATAATTGTCTTTGGTCTTCAAGTTGGTGGTTTCTTTGAATTTTTAAATAATTTTTTATAGAATTTCTAAGCAAGAACCACATCAGGGCATATAAATAATTTCAAGTAAAAGGGATGTTGTCAAATGAAAGAAAGGTGTTTTTAAAGTCATAATCATCACCATTAAAGTTAACCTTCAGTAATTGTCATTAAGTCATTATAGTCCTCCAAAAATAAATTGAATTCTGATTCAGGCATAGGAAAACCTGAAACAATTAAATATTATTTTAAAATACTATAATCCATTTTGGTGCCATAAAACATAAAAGCAAATCAAATATATTTATCTTATGGTTAAACTATATTATTACAAGGCAGAATCTGTTGTTGTGTTTTTCGTCCACTTCCCTCAAAAATCTGTAGCTTTAGTGACTGTTAACATTCTAAGGTAAATCACTCAAAACTTACGAGATTCCAAAATGGAGATTGCCTTGTAATTTTAATCCACCTCTTATGTGAGCATATGTAAATATTGCAGTAAAGCAACACAGTCTTCACCCATATGAACAAATTTTTTCCACAAGAATGCTGCCCTCGGCCTGTGAAGGACACAGCTGAAATTGTCCCCAAAAAATCCTGGGTGAGGTTGACACCTGTCGTGGAAAATATCAGCAAGATTCGTTAATCTTTGGCAATCAACTGAGGACATGGTTTTGTAATGGAAAGAAGTGGCCAGGCCCGTAGTTAGTTCAGCTCTACCTCAGAGCACACTGAATATTGAGATTTTCGTAATTTCTGAGCCAGGAAATGAAGAAGTCATTTCTTCCTTTTCAGTCGTTCTTTCTCTTCCTGCAGAATGAGCATTACTCCTAAAGTCCCAAATCGAGTTTCACAGAGGGAAAAAGAATACATTTTAGATCAACATGACTGCTTTAAACAGATAGAAGATGCAGGCACCTTCACTTCCAGGTGTTTATTTAACTGCAGACATTTGAATGTGTGCCGATTTTCAGAAGGCGAGAGTCTGCCCTCTGAAAGTCAACCTTTGTTAAAGTGCCTTAAGATCAACACTCAGACTCACTAATCGCTTTTGAAACCTGCATCTAAGAAAAGAGAGACAGGGAGACACTGCCAGTAATTGCAAATATATCTGTAGAGAGCCCCAGATAAAAAAGCCATCATGGTGATTTTACGGGGACTCCTCAATCCATCCTCACCTTTTTCATATAATGGGATATCCTTTTTCGATTTGTTCTTTATTTAGCTGTTCTTTATTTCCCATTCTCTCCCTCTTCCTGTGTTTTGGGAGAAACTGAAACTTTGTGATATTGCAGAAACAGCTGTTCTGAAATACAAGGTCAAAGAACCCCAATTAGTCCGGCCTTTGACATGGTGAGAGGTCAGGGCTGGTGCAGGCTTTGGCTGAATGGGCCTGCTGTGTTATCCCATCACTGAAACACCTAAACCGTGGTATTTGCCCGAGTATTATGTCCATGTTCAAGCAGGCAGGACTGACACAATTAAACAGAGTGATTCATGTCCGTGGAGCCGAGTACAGACCGGCTCCTTTGTTAAATTCAACCGTGGGCTGAAAGCGTGGTTTGTCTACTAATCCAAGACTAAGGATCTGATCTTGGATCCTCCAAGAAGGACCCTGCACTGGAAAAATACTTACAAATAATGAGAAGCACTGACGGTGAACTTTTTCTGAAGGCTTCTTTTCCTGCCAGGTTTTCTGTAGCGCTGAAGTCCTCTTTGTTTTTATCATTAAATCAGGGTGGTTATCAAGCGTTCCCTCTCATGCCTATTATCTCTAATGAATATAGGAGTTGTCATCTGCCTGCATTGTAGCAATGATGGGTTTTATTTAGCAAATATCTCCTAATCCAGCTGTTAGATCAGTAGAGTGTAAGAGCTGTGATATAATTAAAATAATTCTAAAACCCAAGGAGAAAAATTGGATCCTAGTTTGCATATCAGGGTTTCATTGTTGCCTGCCTTTACTACCTCTCTTCAAAAGCTGTTTTGTAGCTTTATTTCGGTCAGTATCTTTGAGCAATATGAGGGTATCCATACTCACAAGCTAGTACAAAAGGAGTAAAAAAAAAACAAACCTCCAAAACCTCTCTTTTATGCAACTGTTATAGTGGAAAAAAAAAAAAGTGTGAGATGCTTACATTTGTCTTGGAGCACAGAAAGAACAAAAAGAATACCCAATAATTGCCAGTAAGCCAGCGAAATAGTAACATTAGTGGCCATGTTTGTGCTCTTGGATCCATCCATGCATGTGCACATGGATGCACACACAAACCTTCTCCCTCTCTCTCTTTTCTATCCCTCTAAATATCAACCCAGAAAGAAAGAAAATGACCAGACATCATTCTTTTTAGTAAGAAAATGTGTCAGAAGTGGTAAACATAAATAGCCTTTCTGCTTTGCCAGGCACAAGGAAGATCAAATGCCTATTGTTCGCTGTCAGACTGCTTTGAAGGAATGACAGAGTAGTAAATATGCACAATCACTCACTGTCAAACAAGTGGAATTCAAAGGTTGACTGAAAATCGTTACGTAAACTTCCCCCTAAGATTAATTTAGCAGACTTGTTTCACTCCCTATTATACAAGCATGTGGAAAAAATTGTAGCTGGAATAATCAACAGCTTTTAAAATATATTTTTTGTTAATTAAAATACTGAAGCGTTCACATCTCACTGACTTTTTTGATCCGCACCCAGTGATCAGATTTAAGTCGGCTTTATCTTTGAAATTAACAAAATGGTATTTTAAAAGGAAATGGCTTTCTCTGAGACCACCAGTTGGCATTACAGTTGTCTTATCTCCCCGTGTGACTGTCGCCTCAGAATACACGGTTAATGGGGCTGGGCAGAAACGCTGCTGCTGGATCTTGTAAGGAATGCTGCAAGTGTGTGTTCTTGCTCGAAGGGAAGGAGTGCAAACTAGAAGTTTTTATTTTGCTCTGTAACGAGCATGTGTGGGTATGTCTCTGGTCCTGCTTGCTTGGGGCTGCTGCCTGGGGCAGATGCTTGCTGTGCTCCTCTGCCCAATTTCACTGATGTAGCCCCGTGCACTGAGGCTTCACCTCCAGCCCCCGGCAGATCTCCCCTTACTTCCTAATAACTGACCATTTCGGGTGTCTGCCGTGGTTTTAGGTCGAGTGATAGCACACACGGGCAGACTTCTGTCCGATTTTAATGTGCCCTCCAACGTAGTCCTTATTTTTGCTTGGAAAAATATTACGGTTATTCTAAAAATCTTGTAGATTTTTAAATTTTCTGTAGATTTTTAAAATCTTGTAGATTTTTAAAATAAGCGTTAAACTTTTTAAAAAGGTTTTTTTTAAAAAAAAAAAAGCTTTGTGCCCACCCCTGTAAAAAAACACATGGAAAAAGGGGCTAGCAATTACACAAAATGTATTTTTCTTTGGAAGATAGAATGTATTCCCTAACAAAATGGAGATGTACCGATAATTATTCTCCATTTAAATCCCGTGCAGCTGGCTAAATAATACTTCTGCAGCATACAGAAAATTGCAAGTGACCTCAGCACAGTGTTTTACATACTATTTTGCCTTCATCCTGTGCCGGCAAAAGATGCTACCTTTAATAGCAGTTGAAAGAACAGTACAGTTCCTTTAAATTCTACAGGGCTGTTCTGAGTTCTAGCCTGTACCTTTTTTCACTGTTGAAGTGGAGAAACAATATCACACCATTACAATATAACTGCAAAGGATCCCTGAATAACAAAATGAGAAGTCTTAAATTTTTATAACTTAGAATCGGTAACAGTCATAAAGAAGTGAAGCTTTTTTTCCCATACCTTATTTATTCCCATATCTAACCAAGTGGTTTTTTTCACATTTTTCTTCCCTTTTGTTAAATTTGTTGGATTTCAGTCAGAATTAGTTACAAGTTTTTCTGTATAAATTAACTGAGGCTTTTGGAACATTATAACCTGCTTCAAGATCAAATGCTGAGTTGCGGTATTTGGCATTTTACAAGTCTCATCTTTCCCAAAATCCCCAAAGAGCACAGCCTTTACAACAGCTGTCCTTGAAGAGCTTGATTTGAAGAATGTTGGTTTAGAAGCCAAGGAAAAGTACTTTTACACTAGTTAATCTGTTACAGACCAACAACAGCTGCTTGTACAAATTCAATACCCTGCATGGTTGATAGTAAAATTGATGCCAGAAATAAGGACTTCAAATTTCGTTTACATGCCTCCATATACCGAGAGTAATAAAGAATATAGCAGTTCGCCTATCCTATAGAAATATTTTTCTCCAGACCATATCCTGCCTTTTTAGAGCAAAATTTTGTCATGGGAGAAGTACAACAAGTGTTGGAGAGGCCAAATTGCCACTTTGGACAGAAGGACGTTTCCTTCACCTCTCTTCTATTGGCTGAAAAAGCATCAAATTTGAAATGAGATTAAAAGCTCTGCATTTGTGGCTTCTTGTTGCCTTCCCTTGGTGTTATCAGTGAAATTGATGGCAGATGCCTATGAAAGATATTGGAGACATTTGGGAAAAAAAATAAAAAAGCAATAATGAACCTATGGGACCTCATGTTATACAGGGGACTCCAGCATTTTGTCTTGGTCAGTTCTGCTGTTGAACGATGTTGGAGAGAACTGTCAAAAATATGCCTGTTTGGTCATTATTGTTTTTTAGATTGCACCTTATACAGGAGAATTATATGGCAGGAAGAAGAAACAGATGCTTATTTGGTTTCTCTTTGGAAGGGTGTGTTCAATGTCAAAATTAAGAAAGATGAACTTTTACCTTTGACAAGTCTTCAGGTCTTGAAGACTTTACTCCGTGGTTGGGGTTATTCTCCTATTTAGTCCCTTCAGACAAGTTGGGATCATCTGCAGGAAAACTGAAAAAAATGTGCTCACAGAGAGAAAACAAGCCCCTAGAAGATGGCATAAAGGAATAAAAGGTTTCGTCTTGGATAGTTGAACTCCGTATTTTCAAATGTTTGTTAGAATTCTGGAAGAAGGATACTTGCTAATGACTATTTTCTCTACAGAAAGTTGCCTCTAATTGAAATGGTGTAATCTAATGTAAAGGTCCTTTTTTCTTTTCTTTCTTGTTCTTTTTTTTTTTAATTAGATGTCTATGAAACATGCAGCTCTGTGTTTGTGAAGGATTGTGTGTCTGTGTGTCATTACCTGATTTATATCTGCTTGTTTTGTCCTTTATTCTTGAACTGCTTTATCTCTGGACGCTGTTTTCACGAACTCTTAACTCTTTCTCTTTCGCATCTCCCTCCTGGATTTGCTGTTTCCTTCAGCCTCACCTCAAGGTCAGTATTCGTTTTTAAAGGGGTATTTATAAGACTGTTGTCTATTCAGCTAAAATTGAGATCTTGGAGAAGATTGCACATCAAATTACATGATTGCAAAATAAAAGATCAGACATTTGGTTAGGTCTGTGTAGGAGGATGGGTTGAATAAGGGTGCATGTTTAGAAGAAACCTGTACTTGAAGGAAAGAATTTATATCAAACCATTGTAAATCAATGTTGTTGTGCACTGGGAAGAAGGGGGAAGGCTAACTAGTGAAGCCTTTAAAGGGGAAAAAATACAGGAACGGGAAGCTGAAGCAAGAGTTTAAATATTACTGGGTTTATCTGTTACTTTAAGAAGAAAAAAGATTGGCTATTAGCCATGTTCTCTGATACATTACATGCTGTTGAGTGCAGAACTGGTTCCTTTAAAATACTAGTCATGTGTACTTTAACTGTTGGGTTTTATCGTTTCATCTGTGCCTGAAACCGTGCAGGGGTGCTGCAGAACTAGTTTTGGTGCACTTTCAGTGTGCTGTGCTGTCAGAAAGAACTAAGAGCTGAGGGCTGAAGATAAGTAAATTAGCAAGAGGATAAACTTGTTGAAGACACAAAGTGATAAACTACTGAAAAAACCTTACCAAGAGACAACATGTTTTGAGTCTTTCAGCCGTGGGTCATTTTTCTATTTTTATCTTTTAAAAGCAGTTGCTAATCATAGATTTTGGGTTTTCAGAAGAGTAGCTTGGAGTAAATGTTTACGGCATACGTAATACAAGTCAGACTACATCATCTACTGACTCCCAGTTGACTTTGAAAGGCTCTGAAACCATTTTGAATTCTAGTCTTTGCTGATAAAATCTGTTTGGTAGCGTCCATGACTCCTGACAAAGGAATGGTCATAATTGTTTCAGGCAGTGTCTTTGCCCGGGAAGCCACTACTTAGTGACTGAAATTCTGAGTTATCAACCAAAATCTGACTTTCGTATTTGTGTTTAACACTGAAAAATGTGGTGGTGAGTGGAATCCCCCACTTCTGCGATGCTGCTGACGCCTTTAAATTGTGTCGGCGTTCTGACCTTGGTTTGGCACAGACGTTGCACTTGTGGCCTTGTCTGCGTATTTTCCTTCCTCCCACAGAGTGGAAAAAGATTGGAAGTTAATCATGTTGTTGTCCATCAATACCTTCCGTATTCAGTGTATCATACTGGCATACTTGTAATTGCTGGGGAGAGGAGGGCTGTCCTGGAATGACCCTCTTTCTTCAGATCCCAGAGAGCACAACTGCCAGGAAGTTTGTCTGCCCTGTGAGCATATAAAATAAACACGTTGTCTTTTCCTGCACGAGCAGGACTGTGTTGACCAGTCTGTATTTGCTGGTTACCACTGTGAATGGAGCTTGATGTGGTTTGTCTGGCTGATAAAGTCCTAGGTGTTATGGAATAAATCTGTCAAAGCTGTTTCTGCTTCAATCCATGTGGCTTTAGGCTTTTATCAGTACCCGTGCCTCTGCTGGAATTCATGATGAACATGAGGGGAAACAATTTTAGGGTCTGGCTTTGGTGTGGAGTCTTCTAAGACTTGGTGGGATTTCTCCTTTTCCAGACAATGTGACCATAACTTTCATTTCTCTCATTCAGAGCGTATTGTAAAATTTGGCTAGAAAAGATACGGCTGTGGTTTGAGGTGGCCAACTGTTAGGAACTTTGAAGGGTTTTCTGGTAAGATATTAAAGAGATTGTTCTTTCTGTCCTCATGGTTTCTTAGTGGTTTCATTGATTTATTTCTTTCTTGTTACTTTTTTCCGTTCTTAAAATTAACTGCTAGGATGGTTAGTTGCCGAGGCTTTCTATTTGTTAATATGAATCCGGAGTGTAAGGAAATGGGTGGAATGACTCCTCTTGGAACTACAAAATTCCTGCTGTCCAGGAAACAAAGTTAAAAGATTCTTCTGAAGACAAACAGAAAAATTATAGGGCTTGCAGTACCACTCGTTTTCTTTCCTGTGTATTTCAGAGTTTGCCTAATTACCATTAACTGCGACATGTGAAGAAATAGCTGTTCTGTGAAGTTATATTTTGCCTTAGAAGCTACTATGGGAGCCAAAACTTTATTTTTCTCTGAATTATATAAAGCAGTTATTTTTTTTTTTTTTTTTCGGGCATCAAAGCAAATGTGTCTCCTGGAAAAGAACTGAATATGTGAAAAATGTGCTAGGTGGGTCTGCCTTCTAGAAACAGGAAGAATTACTCTGAATTATATCTCATCTCATGAAGAACAGCTGTGCTTACTGTAATCAGTGCAGTACCTCTGAATTTTCTGATCTGTCCATTAAGCTTTCATCATCTCTCTCCTGTTGATAAACTCAGAGAATCAGAATATCACACTGTAATCCTCATCACTGTTGCTGTTATGACATGTACTTACTGCTCAGAAGTCTTAAGGACCTAGAGTGCATGTCATGCTGATTCATAGTAAATAAAATGGCCATGGTAAGCATGGGGATTAGCAGTTTTCCATAAGGACTTTTTGCTAAGCATCTCTGTTGATGACAGCTTTACATAAAGAACTACCCAGTGCTGGCTGAGTTCAAGAGTAACAAGCCAAATAACACTATTCTAATGTCATTACCCTCATCAGTGGAAAAAAAAAAAAAAAGAAAAATATATGCTACAGTTCTTTTAAGTTGGTCTTTTTTTCAAGGAAAGAACGAGCTATACTGATAAAGCAAAAGTAAGATTTACAGCTTCAAATTGGGTAACAGTCAGCTTAACTGGACAGGAGGCCTCCCACAGGAGGCTTGTGTTTCAGTGTCCTGCTTTCTACTGGCAGATTCTCTGTTAGTTTAGATCACGTGGCTGATTGAACTGTCTGTCATCTTTTGAAGCAAGTAATCCAGTTCTTAAAGTTTTCTGGATTTTTTGCTATACCAGTGAGAATTGGATGCTGTAAGAAGTAATAATAAAATACTGTAAACCTTATTTCCACAGGCAAAGTGGCTTGGTGATTAGATGAGTGCTGGCTGGTGGCATGAATCCAGATAAAAGTCTCCTTAAAGTGTCCATGTAAAGTTAAATGTCTGTGTAACAACTAAAGTGTAGCCTTATAAAATCAAAGTAAAAACAAAATACTGAATCTGAGGGGATTATTTCAGTCCTTTTTTTCCAGAGTCCTATATTTATATTAAACACAACATGTCGAACCACCGAAGAAATATTTGAAACTTGTCATCCTTCTGTAAGAAAAGGACAGATAATATTGCATAAAAAGTTAAGCAAGTTCAGGAAACTCAGGATGCTATTCAATAATTGTGTGTTTTTTTGTTTTTTTTTTAAAAAAAAGCAGAGTACTTAGTTATAGGCATCTAGTCTATGGTATTTGTGGGTTTTTCAGTGTGGTGGAAATACCTTTATGCAGTGACTCATGTGATGTGCATCCAGGAAGCTGTGGATCTGAGGAGTGAGCGAGTGCCAGGGCAGTCAGGAGAAATGTCATGGAAGCGTCGCTGGCTCTTTAGTTTCATACCTTCAGAAGACTCAGGGTCTGCATTTTACCACAATGTCTGTCATTAAACAGTCAGGAAGTGATAAAAATTTCAAGCCTGTGGAGTCAGCAGTGATTAGTTTTCACTCAGCAGAGACAAAAACGTTGTCTTCAAAGAAGTTTCCGTTTAAATTTCCATGGCTTTCTCTAAAAACTGACAGTCTCTAATAGTTGATTTCTATTCAATATATATTTTCTTTAGTTCTACTTAGACTGAAAACAGTTTTATGGAATTCTTTATATGAAAAAGTACTCTGCTTTGTAAGAATTGTCTATCCTTGAGAGTGAGAAGTAAGGCATCTTAGACATGAGAGTGGGTACTGGAAGAAATGAAGGCATCAGACTTGGCTGTGAAGGTTGGGTGGTGATGAGTAGGTACAAAACAGAACTGTGGTTTTCCTTAAAACAAGTCACTGGCATAGCCTTTCAAATTTGCTTTAGGTATAGTGATTATCAGAGCTTTCTTCCTCTGTTTGAAGTGGAATCTGTAGCTTTTCTGTCAAAGGCCCTCTTTTCTTGCCTCATTTGCCTGCATCTTTTTAAATCAAAATTATTCACGGCTCTACATCATCTCAGAATTCTCACTTTTCTGCAGTCTTGCATGATCTGTTTCCTACTGCCTGCTGAAATTAATTTAATTATAGGAAACACTGATGAGTTGTTTTTCTTTTTGTGTTGTTGCTTTGTTTTCAGCACATGTATTCACAAAGGGTGCAGCTCTCCTGTGGCGATTCAAATTCAGGCAGCCTTAGAAAGACACGTGACTGGATATGGCACTAGTGAGGATGTTTGTCTGTCATCAGTATGCTGATCAGTGTGAATTTTGAAGAGACCAGAGTCAAATGCTCTGAGAGATTAGAGAAATCCTTCACAATTTGCTTTTTTTCAGATATAACAAAAAAGGCGGGTTTTTTTTACCATACTATTTGAAACATTGAAAGACAACATTATTTTTAGAAAGCATTTTAAAATGTGTCTATGTTCATATATCCCTATGTTGACAAATTACCTAGCATGTCATCCTCAGAAGATTAACTGAAATGATCATTCAAACTTCATGCAACATTAAACATTTTGACTAACCCATATGTGTCACATCACATTTAGTCAAAGGAATAAAATCTGAAGGTTATTTTTCTTCTTTAATGGCTGACTTCTGTGCAAAATGTTATCCCTCCCCAAAAAGGCTAGATTTTTGTTTCTACTAAAACTCTGAAGGCCAGGTAAGTATATGGACAGACAGTGAATGTAGTATATATCTATGGTAAAATAGTCTTAGTGCAAACAATTCCATAACTGACAGTACCACGAGCTTTAATGGATCCTGGGCTCAGCATTAGTATGATACAGAGAACTCAGTTGGGCAGGAAACCTTTTTAAAAGGTCAGTGAAAAGGATGAAGAGCTCAACTGCTGCTTTTCCTCCTGTTTTACTGGTAAGGACTCTTTTCAGATCCTTGAGTGTAGTGGCAGAGTGTGCAGGAGCGAAGTGTTACCCACAGAACTGGAAGACCAAGTTGGAGGCCATTTATACAAGTTAGAAATATACAGGTTGATGGAATCGGATCAGATACATACGAGGTTGCTGAGGGAGCCAGTTGATATCATAGCAAGGACTCTTCCCATCATCTTCAAAAGCTCGTGGCTGTCGGGGAGATTTCCTCATGGCCGGCAAACATCACACCCATCTTCAGGAAGGATGAGAAGGAGGATCTGGGGAATTGCAGGCCAATCAGTATAACTTCTTGTGCTGGGAGGGTTTTGGAGCAGATCCTCAAAGTCACCTGCCAGGACTGGAAGGAAAAGGAGGTGATAGGGAACAGCCAGTATGGATTTACAAGGGCAAATCATGCCTGACCAACCTGATTGCCTTCAATGATGAGATGAGTGGCTCAGAGGGGAATCAGCAGTGTTCAGTGTCCTTTTAGTGATGTGGATGATGAGACACAATACACCTTCAATAATTTCATGGGTGATAGCAAACTGAGGGGAGTGGTTATCGGGAGTATAAAATGGATGAAGCCCAGCAGGCAGGCTGGTGAGCTGAGGTATGTTCCAGCCTAGGAAGAGGAGCCTTGTGGGAGATCCTACTGTGGTCTTTCAGCTGTCTAATGGGAAGGGCCAGGGAAGAGAGAGTCAGACTCTTCTCAGACATGCTCAGTAAAAGGTGGAGAGGCAACAGACACAAACTGCAGGTTGTTCCAATGTAAGTCCCAATGAGATAATTTGCAGAAAAAAATCACAGTGATTAGTCAGATACTAAAATGTGCTCAGAGAGGCTGAGGAGGCCTCAACGCTGGAGATCATCAAAACTCATCTGAATAAAGCTAGGACCAACATGCTCTAATTTGGCCTTGTTTTGAGCAAGGTATTGAGCCAGGGTAATCTTCAGAGGTCATTCCAACCAAAATTACTCCATGATTCTAACTATGGTAAGTTAATCTGTATTCTAGGACAAGCTCTATTGTTTCTGTGTGGTTTTCTTAAGAATGTGCTGCAGAATAGTGACCTGGTAACACAGGATAAACAAAAACTTTCTTCTTATCTCATAGCACTATACAGCTGTAAGAAAAGAAAGGACTAAGAAAAATATGTGGGAGTCCACTGAACTTTTATTTCTGGCAAATTTCTTCTCATATTCCCAGTTTTTAAACTATTTTGAAAAGAATTGATTCTTTCTGGGGTAATGCATCACTGTGATATATGTCAGTGTGGTATTAATAGACTTTTCATAAATAATAATTTACCCAGACATGTTTCTTTCAAGATTTCTGGTATAGCTCTCACCTTCTTCCCCATCCCTGAACACAGATACTCTCAAACCTTATTGCTCTTAATAGAATCAGAGAAGGTAAAGTTGGAAATTACATTTCAAATTTTTTTATACGTTCCCTCTAAGTTTCTCTTGCTGACCAAGAGCTTAGACTGGGACAGTGACCTCACATCTGACAGGGTGGGGGGTTGGTTGCTCTTCTGCCTTTGTAGTTCCCAGGTTTTCTGTTATGTCCTGTCATTCAGGTTGACAGAACTATTTTCCATTTGCAGCTTTCACATCCCTCCTTGTCCCATCCTTTGTCTTGCCTAGGCCATGGGCAAATAAAATAGATCATAGTTGACCCTGCATTTTCTTCTCGGCTCCCTTGTTGAGGCAGCATTTTTCTGCTCTGAGATTTTCAGCTGGCTGGGAAGTCACTCCTCGTGTGTTTAGTCTGCTCCTAAACTGAAATCTTTTGTTCTTGTGTTACTTGTGAAGTTCGGGTTCCATTTCTGACCTACACACGAGGTGACCTCACTCTCTCAGATGGGGGCATTGGAACCCTCGTGTTTCAGATGTGCTTTTCCGTACTTACCTTACCAGATAAGAGCATTTCTTCCCTGGTCACTCAGCTAATGTTTTCCATCCTCATTCTTGTGAAATCAGCTTTCCTAACAGGCCTGTGCATCTTCTCTGCAAATAATTCCTCATCTTCTAGATGAAAAATGTGCTAGATAAGCATAGATATTTCATACGGTTTATAGATCCAGTGGACACTTCTATTGCTGTCACTCAGTTAATTTGAAATCACTCTTAATCACATTACTGTAAAATGATTTCTTATCCATGAAATTCCAAGAAGGCTATTAGAGATATTGCTAGATACGAACATCCTTAACATTCTTAGGCTATGGTAAAATTAGGAAGATGTTTTTTCCCCCCCTTTTCCTTTCTCTTCTGTGGCTCTCTTCCATTTCATTGTTCTGACAGGGTGGTGTAGTCAAGTATTCTCTCCTTCTGCATAACATTTTCTTCATTTGCAAACAATAGAGGGCCCTTTTGTGCTGGAATATGTCAGCTTTTCTAACCAGTCCCCTTGAAGTACCCCAGGCAATTCAGACAGATTTAATCATGCTCTCAGTAACTTACTTAATTTCCTTCTCATCCAGCAGATAGGATGTTCTTCTTAATTAAAAGGAATGGATTTTTTTTCACTTCCTTGGAGAACAAAATATATGCAGTTGTCAGTTTCTGTTCATGGCTGACTAATTAACTCCTAGCTCCAAGGGGTGAAGTGCCTCCTATCCCTTTAGTGACCCAGCACACTGTTCAATGTAAAGTGCTTTTACATGGAACGTTGTTATGCATCTATTTACAGTACTGAACAGATTTGGTAGAAATTGGGATTAAACATGTTGGTAGTTTTAGAGTGACACTGGGATTTGAGTGATGCAGTTGGCAGCATCCTTCTTTCAAACATTTTGGAATGAATTTCATCATTACAAGTAACTTCATTCTTTTTATAAAAAAAAAAATAAAACAAGACTGAGCACGAATTACAAACTTGAGTTGCAAAACACTCTGTAGATGGACAAGAAGAGCTTCATTTGGTCCTAGAAATTACAGCTGCCAGCAACTTGCAGTTGCCAAGCTGGTGTGCTCAATGCCAACTTTGACAAAAGGTGCCAACCCAAGAGAGAAGTGAGGCTGCTTTCCTACTAGTTCCTACTCTCCTGTATTGCTCAGCTCCCTCCTACCACGTAAACCTGTGATTTCTCAAAGCCATGGATTTACTGTAGCTCACCAGATGGTAGTTCTGAGAAGCACATGTTGTCTTCCTTTGCTTTCAGCATCAGTCCAGCTTTTGGCTTTTTCAGTCCCACTGGTGCTAATAGCCCTGACCAGATTGTTTCTGTTCTGGGTGCCAGCAAAACTCAGATTGTCTGCAAACTTCCCTTGCTTTTTTAGTGTCCAGAGTTGTTCGTGCCATGTTTTGTGAAGTCCCACATGCTGGGAAGTAAAAGAGAGGTGACATAATGGAGCTTTACCTGACAAATATCTGTAAGGATAAAGAATCTTACCCATGCAAGCTTCAGTGGGGATGCTGGATCTTTGAAAATGCATTTTTTTGGGAGCATCTCCTGCGATACATTTTCTCTTTTACCAGGATTGTGTTCATCATTGGTTCTTTCCATTGCCTTGCCTTGCTCTCTTATAATCTGCATTATTTGCTCACTTTAGTTCCTTAGGTCTGTGATGTTTTAAAACAAGCGTATTCTGTTGAGTTTACAGCTAGTTTTGCAGGATGTACTTGAATTCCTAAGGTTTCTCTTTACACACAAAAAAAATAGTATTAATGTTGTTAACTTAATTTTAAAAAAAGTATTAATGTTTATTTATTAAAAAAAATTAAAAAATAAAAATATTTTTACCAAATAAATAATAGTGTTAATGTTGTTAACTTAAAACTGACTACTAGCTAGACATACACATTTACTTCACTTTTCAGTGTATGATTTTTCACTTTCATAGACAATCAGCAGAACATGTTAGCAATTTCATTTAGAAATCTGAATAAACAACTTAGAAATAATTTTTTTTATTACTAACTCCTTCTAGCAGTATATGTAAAAGATACCAGAGCAAACACTTTTTCAATATTTGGCATGCCAGCATATTTTAAAGGATCAGTGCCTCAGTCAGTGTATGGTGTCTTTTCTTTTGTCATTACTTACTTGCTCCTCTTGCCCCTTGTACAAAAAATCTTTCTTTTCTTTTCCATCATTTACCTCAAAGCCGTCCTGTATAAAAGAAAATGGGAGAAAGCATTAAGTGAAGTTGCTAATAAAAACTTTATTAGGCTACTACAGAATTACTCTTTATACTGCAAAAATGGCCACTGACTTGGAGTGTGAAAAAAAAAAGGATTTTCCTGGTGTCCTTGGAGTACAACACTTATGTAATAACTGCTACATTTAATGTAATTTCTTCTTAAAGGAAATGTTTCATGATCATATCTCCCAATCAAAGGGACTGTTCCCTACAGTATAAGCAATAGGCAGAGCTTTTGTAGGCACCATGCAGTGGCATTATATAAAGATTATCAGAGGGATGCAAATAACTGTGTTTTTTTTCCCTCCTTAGTTTATGACGTGCCTTCTTCCCTTTCTTGCATCCCTTGCTTTCGGCACAGATTTCACATTTTAATATGGCATATGCAGATGTGTGCTCAAAGAGATGGGGCCTGGCACACAGTTCTTGACAGTTTGCTTTCCTTTGACAGCTTATTTCCATGTTCATTTTGAGTATGCTTGGGTAGCACGGGCGAATGACAGCTGAAATACGGCTGAAGGAATCTGCTTTCTATTTTTAAATGCTTCAAACTTCAAACGTATTTGTAATTTGGGCGAAAACCTTATAGTGTGAACAAAAGGCAAACATTTGGAGGGTTATTTTAAAAAGAAGGGGTAAGTATATGCTATTCCCAGTTTCAGGAGCACATATGAATTCCTAGTACTTTTTCGTTATAGATTTAATCTACCCCAGGTCCATTTTTATCTCTGTATCGTACTTCTTTTTAAAATAGATAAAAATATCTCTCGCTAGTTAGTAAACATCTGCACGAAAGTTCTAATTTTGAGCCATACTGAGTCTGATTAAAGCAACATGGCTTTGAAATTTTTCAATTAGTTTAAAGGGCCTGTGCACTGCTGCTTTCTTCCTTATGCCTGTCTGCACGAGCAGTAAGCAATCAACAAGAAACAAATACCAAAAAACACCACCTTTAAAGGAATTTCAGTTGATTTTGTGAAAATTCCAAAGAGGAAGGAGTATGTGTTCTCTTACATCTTGGAATAGTGGAGGTTACTTCTTAAAGTAGAGGTAGAGAAATTGTATTTCAAAGTAGAAAGGGACTGGAAATCCCCTCTTGTATTTCTGTCCTGTTTTGACCATAGCCTCAGTAATTGTATATTAGATTTTCAACACTGCTTATATCTCTCAACCTCCACTGTGTATGTCTTCATGTAAAAAGGCAGATAATTTATAGAAAATGTGTTGTATTAGTGTTAGGAATATTCTTCTTGACAGCAAAGGCTGTTGTTTGCTGATTTTTCCCAATGATTAGGAGTGTTCTCCAGTTACTTGGAAAATTAGTTCATTGAATGAAGGCAGAAAATGTCTCGGTGACAGGCTACATCAAGGTAATTACCCTGATAGGGGGATCAGCTCAATTAAAATCTTAATTTTGCCTCATTTGTCTCAAGGTCACCAAATAAAAAGTAGTTCACTGGAGTATTATAATTGCCAAGATAAAGAATTTATCTCTCTGAGTACATATGCCAAGTTAGAGCTAATTTAATTAGTGAACTCTGTGATCTCTAAGGATATCAGTGAGAGTATATTTCAGACGTCTGGCACATGGGGCATCTTGTCACCAGATTTTTTTCTTCTATTCCCCTTCATAATGTATTTAAAAATTATGTATGTATTCAAAATACTCATGGACATACTTCGTAGTTCTGTAGCAAATCCAGTTACTGTGGACTGGTAGAAATCCCCTCCTCCAATGCATAAGCCAGTAACCTCGGCCACACACATTACCCAGGCTATTACAGCACTCACTGACTTCTCCAGAAACCCAGTTGTGTTTGCTTAACTTGCACAGTGCTCCTTAGCTGTGTTCTGGAGTCCTGCAGCTGCCAGACGGAGAAGACAGTGTTACAGCTGTATCAGAGGAGGAGGAACTAAGCCATCTGCACCGTTCAGACGGGCTGTTCAGCCCTGTGCGTGGTGCATTTATTACAAATAATGCTGCTGTCCCCCATTTGCCAGGCAGTCAGGAGTCTGTAACAAATCGTCTCAGTGGGCACTCTTCATATTAACCTGATGTGAGCTGTCAAAGCCTCTGCTTCAGAATGTTTTGTGAGGGGAGATGGCTCTTAATAAATCTGTTTGCTAAGCACCTGAAAGAAATATGCCAAACCTGCCATTCTGAGAGACATGGTGGGTCTCTGTTCGCTACCAGAAGTTGGTCTCACCCAGTGGATACCAAAACAGAGCTGTGTCCTTCCCATCTCACATTCTCTTGATGATGAAGATGCTGTAGCAAGGTAGAGTTTGAGGAGCGTGACAACATGGCTTTTAACTCCACCTCGTCCTTTAGGATACTTTTCCCATTGTAGTCTCCAGGAGTGGCCAGCTTTGGATTAGATTTCATACAACTTCTGCATAGCTGACAGTGTTCAAATCACATCTGGAGAGAGGATCTGTTAGATTCTTCTTGAAAACAATTTTGGTTTTGAGGAGATAAGCTAAATTATATCATATTTTTGTTTAGGCATTTCAGTGACATAAAATCATCAGCCTTTTAGCCCTGAAATGAACTGAACATTATTTCAGAATGGTCCTGCTAGCACTGTCCTCACATCCTTTTCTAAGAGCAAGACTCTGAATGTTCTCGTGCACGTATTTCTTTTTTATCAGAAATCTTCTTCCCCAGAGTTACTACATTCATTGTGCTTTTGTTTTTGTCCTTGGCTTGCTTAATATCTTCTGCTGAGGACTGGATTTTCAGTAACTGTCAGCTTAAAAGTGTGATTCTTTAACATATGGTATATCAAGAAGACAGGGTAATGGTCAACTGTTATCCCAAATTTCTGCAAATTTTTAGAAAGGACTTTTCTCTTGTTTACATACATATACATGTTTTAAGCTACTCTAGCATGGTTCTTTCTTAAAGGCTCTGCTTTTAAAATTCTCTTCTTACATTTTATTTGTTTTGTTTTGTTCCATTGGCCAATTTTTACGTTTGATTTTTCTTTTAATTACCATTTGTACCAGGTATTATTCTAGAAGGAATTAAAAGATCTCATGCCCGCCTGAAAGAAAACAACTGCTGTATTGTGATTTGTTTTCTTTTCTGGCTAGTGGGACCGCAGTTAAAAAAGACACGTGTGATCTTAGATCAGAAAAATACCCTATGAAACCTCAGTAAAATGCCATTCATAGGGAAGATTTTATTGCCGCTCAGAAAACACGTCTTTCAGCCAAGTGGCGCAGGTCCCTCGAGCGGAGAGGGACTGGCTGTGTGTGATCTGTTCACAGGGTGGTTGGTTTGTGCACTGAAGTTAAAGGTAAAGAGAACAGCACCTTTGGGACTTCTTCCCACACTGTAAGGGCCAAATTCAACTAACCCAGCGTGTTGCAGGGGGAAGGAATCCGCACCAAAGCCTAATCAGCCATTTTATAAATGTCATTTTTGGCCTTGCATCTGTTTGCTCAATTAACAAAAGGCGAAGAAAAAAATACAACAGAACAAACTTATTTGTTGAACTACTGAATGCTTTTATTAAGGTCCTTAAAGTATTTTTCTTAACAAAGGAATACCCATATCATTATTTCCCAGATTTATTTCAGAGTTCACCTGAAGTTTGTACTTTTAATGGTCCCAGCTTCAATAAAAACTAAAAGCTGCGAGGCTTTAATGGTAAAGGTTTCTTTTCTAGTTCAGTTGCTGTTGGCTTTCAAAAATAGTTATCGAACTTGACATGTAATTAATTTTATATTTAACCTCTGAAGTTTGATTTCAAATTTAACATCAGTCATGAAATTATGGTAACGGATTCGTTATTTTCATTACAAAGCTTGCATGCTAGTAAGGAGGTGCTGAGAATTTAAATAGTTGGAAAGCTGTGCGTTAGTTTTATTAGTGTTTCTGTAGCTGCACGTTAGAGGGATGACTAGGTGTAGTGGATTTTATCTACAAAACTGGAATTAGAGATCAGTGAAAACATGAGGTGCTAAAAATGTTTATCTGAAGTGTTTAGAGGGTTTAATATGTTGTATCTGGCCCTGTCTGGAAGTGAACCACTGGTTTTGGTTTAGTTTGATACGGACTTACTGAGCTAAAACAAAGACACTTCTGTTAATCTCTGCAGTTAATCCCTCAATTTTAGCCAGTTGGTTAAGGCAATTTTCTTTGTTGTTGTTGTTTTGGGGTTTTGTGGGGTTCTTGTCGGTTTTTTGTTGTTGTTTTTTTTGAGAATACTCAGACAACAGCATTTGACTTAACCACTGTTTGTATGTGGTTGGGCTGCTTCCTCATGATGGGAGAGCAGCCTAGTTAATTCTGGTTTTGTTCAATCAAGGGATTGAATTTTTCTCTGAAATAGTTTAGTTTGATAGTACTTAGAGCGTGCATTTGAGACATTTCATCCTTGGTTAGATTTCTTTTTCTGTTAATGTATTTGTGGTGTACCCATCTCTAAATTCACTGACTCTTGATGCTGCATCATTTCACTTATCATGAAGTAAATTTTTTCCATGAATGTGTGTTCCCTACTGATCACTGTGAAATACAATTTCACAGGGCAAGCACCTGTAGCGTTCAGATTAAGTGTGTGTGGGTTTGATCGTATTTCTTAGTCTTCTGCTAGACTGAATAAGATATTAATACCAGGAGAGAAGAACTTCATTTGAAACTGTATTAACTTGTAGTTGTGCATTGTATGGCCAAATGTAGGACGTGGTTGTGTTTCACCATTAACAGATTTAGTCTCAGAGAAGCTTGAAACTGAGGATGAAGGCCTTTAATTACTCCTAAAGAAATTATGTGTAAGGGGAGTGCTTTGGTGCAGTCATCTGGTAGCTGTTTCTTGTTAGGACTCATGAAACATGCCGTGGAGCATTAAGAACTTATGATGCCTTATTACTTGATAAACTTTATGTATTAGTAATGAGTCAAGTGATAAGTTTCTTTTCTAAATTATAGGAGGGTTTGGATAACGTTTTTTATTGTATTGAGTTTCTAGATTCCTATGGCATGTGGTTCCCTTTCTCATATATTCCCATCAGCTGTTTTTGGAAGCAAATCTTCCTCTTGTTTTAGCTGGAGTGGGAGGTGTGCTGGCTAATGTGCTGACTGCATCAGGAAGTGTGCATTGATATCATGCAGATAATTCTTAATACTGAAGAATGACAGTGACCAGTGTAAATTTGAGATCTGCTTCTAGTCTTTGACTTCAGCACCTCTTGGATTCAGACACTCTTGGGCTAATGGTCCTGAAATCTGGGATAAGCTAGTTTCCCACAGCTTTCTGGTCTTCATCCCTTGCCTCCTCCAGTGCTGACCTGAACACATACTTTGTTTTTAAAAATCAAAGTTTCCCAGCCTCAGGAAATGAAGTCTGCCCCCCATCTCTTAAAGCCACTGTGGGACAACTTGACTCACATGCAGCAGAACAGTTAAATTTTCAAGGTCTGTTAATATTTTCATTGGCATGTGTTACCTTGTCATATAAATGGCACAGAACAGCAAGGAGCAGCGTAACAAAATGATGAGAGATTTTGGGAGAAGTTCTCAGGCAGAAAAGGTAACTGAGTGCTGAACAAGAACAGCTTATTGTAACTGTGGTGATTGGTCTTTTAGCTTGGATGCAGAGTGCAACAGAGGCGGTAATATTAAACCTAGCTGTTTGTAAACCATAATGAAATTGTTGTTCCTTTTAGTTAGTAATTAAATCCACCTTTCTTTTGGCCTTATTACAGTGTTTAGGGATAGTTAGGAAGCTAGTTAGGAAGCTGGGATTGCCAGGTACAGCCCAACAAAGCAAAGAAAAAGGCTCAGACAGTGCTTGCTGTTGTAAAAAAAATAACCCCACCCATACAGAATTCCATGTAGATCTTCAGCTGTGTGTAATTCCCTTGATCCTAATTTTTCAATGCATAAGATAGGGAACTTAGTTCAACCTTTGGCAACTTTCCTTTGGCTGTCAATCACATACCCAGTTGTGGTGATGGCACTGTGTGATGTGGCTGTTTCCTTGATCATTTATTTACCTTCATTTCATTACTTTCTTGATGTTAAGCAATTAGGCTTTCCAAACTCTGCCATTATTCTCCATGGTTTGGTGACTAACCACTGGTAAGGTGAAGTGAGTTTTGAGGAACTGAAAGCCAAAGCAAAACCTTTCAGAACATGTTTTCCTCTGATTTTCACAACAAAGTAGCTTCTTTGGGAAGAGTTTCTCTTTGGTTTCCTCCTGTTACATGTCCCAGAATGTAAATATTTTTTTTGTCTACCAAAACTACAAAGAAACCAGAAACAAAAAAACAAAACAACTCAGCTGTATCACTGCATTCATTATATTTTAAATTCCTAAGTTATGGTTAAGGATATAGCCAGCTAAAATATTTTGTGTGGGCAGACCTTAAAAACAAGTGATAA
This sequence comes from Oxyruncus cristatus, assembly GCA_013399855.1. Taxonomy (NCBI): domain Eukaryota; kingdom Metazoa; phylum Chordata; class Aves; order Passeriformes; family Cotingidae; genus Oxyruncus; species Oxyruncus cristatus. Next base: position 968,359 of record VXAY01007247.1, on the reverse strand, counting down.
AGGGAATTGTGGGGTAAATTTATTCGGTTGGACACTGTCCTGTGAGGTTACATCAGTCCAGCTCAGATCACAAGCATCCCATTGTGTTGATGTCTTGAATTTTTTTTCAGTAAAAATTTCCTGGTTTTCTCACCCATCTAATCGTTAATAAACAAGACTGCTAATAAAGGTCTGGGCAACTTAGCTGGTTGTTTCCTGCCTTCCAGCATCTCCTTCTGTAATTTTTTCCCGTTATATCATGTTTTGCACTCTGATCTTAATTGCTGTATTGTGGTGTTAACTTCTCTGTGTCTCTTAGGACTACAAAGTGCTTTGAGATCTTATGCAGTGATATCACCTTCCTCAAGGAGGGCAGTGGAGGTGCTGATCTCCTCTCTCTGGTGACCAGCAACAGGACATGAGGAAGTGGAATGAAGCCACATCAGAGGAAGTTCAGGTTGGACATTAGGAACAGGCTCTTCGCTGTGAGGTGGTTGGGCACTGGCACAGGCTGCTCAGGGAAGCGGTGACAGCACCAAGCCTGACAGATTTCAAGGAGTGCCTGGATGATGCTCTTAGTCCATATGGTTTAGTTTTAGGTAGTTCTGCAACAAGCAGGGAGGTGGATTCTGTGATTCTTATGGGTCCCTGCCAACCTGAACTATTCATGATTCTATACCATACGTTGTAGAATCTAATATTTCATCACGCAAAGCACATTGGCAATTTTAAACTAAATAATGTATTAGTTCATTGCATACAGTTTTCCGGGCGGGTGTTTCCAGTAATGCTGACTATTGTTGTCAGTGTAACTTATGCTGAGGAGCGAAGTGTGCTTTACAGAGACTGAAGTTCATCTGTCCGTCAGGATTAGTCGCTGCAGCAACAGTGGACTGTCCTGTGGGGGGTGGTAATGCTACAGCAATGAAGGCTCGAGCTGAGCAACCTTTCTGACATGGCTGACTGGCACATAGAAATATTTTCTGGGTGCCTCAGTCAGATTAGTAAAACAGGCTGCTTCTGTAGCAGTGCACGAGCTCTGTGTGTTTTTTCCTGGTGTGTGTATTCATTGTGTGAAGCACCGTATGTGTGTGTGTGTACATTTTATATTGAAGGGAAGCTTCTGTGCTGGTTAAAAAGCGTTGTAAAGGCTTACTTGAGTTGTGTTATTGTAAAAACGCTGTTGGGTGTTAGGCACATAAATGTGAAGGGAAAATATGTGAAAATGTAATATTAAAATTTGAATTAACTTATGCGTGTTTTTAGTTAATGTTTTATCAACTCTTCTTTTACGAGAGTCATGGCAGAAAAGATAACAAGATGGGGATAATAGCTTTCATTACAGAATTAGCAGCTATGTATGCTGGTGTGCATTACAGTAAATGATAATGAGGTTAGTGTTAAAATGCAAAAATGCAGAAAAAATCATTTCTTCCTGGTTTTAAATTATTATAAAATGTGAAATCTTCTCTTCTAAAAGTTTTTATTGCTTATTGTGATTATTTGACTTTATTCTTCATGGTGTTTGGCTAATCCCTCATCACTGGAAATTCAAGAATTTCATAGAGAAGTGGGAAGGTGTTGCTTTTTTCAAGTGATGCAGCTTTATTTAGTTAAAGAAAAAGTAAAGTCATAGAAATTAACAGTTATTTTTGGTATCCAGGTGGAGAAATCTTAGGGGCTTTTTCAGCAGGGCTATGGCTTAAATTCAACACCCAAAATCAAAGGATGTGAAATTCTTAATTCTGGAAATCTTTGCCTGTCTGTGGTTGAAGACTTAGGGATTTATATTTTTAAATCAGAAGCATGAATTTGATTCTAATTCCTTTTATCTAATATATCCCATTGTAACAGTGCTTGGCATGACATTTTGTGAAACGGAGAAAAATTCAAAGTAATGGAAAAGGGTTTCCACTTTTGAGTGCAAAATTTTTTAGGAGCTGAACATCAAGAAAAGTGATTATCTGGAGATTGCCATTAAAAATGCAAAAGAAATTTTTATTTCCAAAATGGGTGGGATTCTTCACTGTAATTCAGCATGATAAACATTCTCATTAGATTTTTCTTCTTTTATATATGACTAGAACAGTTTCTATTATTTGATGTGAAATGGCTCTGAGAATAAACATCTTCTGAGATGAGGTACTTTTGCTTTTGTTAGTTTTGTTGTTGTTTCTGCTGGTTCCAGTGGCATCCCTCTTTAAAGCTTTATCTCATTGAACATGAACTGCCTTGGCAACTTTTGTTTGAATCACCGTCATTCTCTTTGTTGTCCCAGTTTAAAAAGATATTCCAATGTGAATAAGTGCTTATGGTAATGCTTAATGCTTTGTATCTCTGAGAAATTCATTTGCTCCTTGATTTATTATGAGAATTCTGCATGCACATTGCAAACTGGTGTTTGCTCAGTTGCTGTACACATAAATACTAATGCTTTCTAGAAAACATTCATAAATCTCTAAGCTGTTGCCATAATTGTAAATAATTCATTCTCTTTTTGCTATCTTTAATCTTGTGGGGGTTTTTTTCTGTTTTAATAAAAATACTCTTACAGATTAAGGATTTCTTTAAAACTCTACTGCCCCTTTGATAGGGCTTTGTGCTATATATTTGTGCAATTGCATGCAAAAGGGTTAAAAGAACATTAAGTTTACAAAACGAGTCTCTTAAACTATGGGAATTCCAGCGCTTTGTTTCTTTCTTCAGTCCTAATTAGCTTCCTTGTGCACGTATATTATGAAAAATTTTCCTCTTGAATCTCTCCTCATAAAATGTACCAGTTGCAGCGTGCTCACTTAAGACACACACTTGCTGGATTTTATCTTGCTGTTCCAGTTCAGTATGTGGTCCAATTCTGCACATTGTTCAGTGGTGGTGTGAAGATGAAATTGTTCTTTGACAGTCATCAGTATTGCAGTATTTAAAGCACCAACAGAACTGTCTGACTGAGCAGTGAGTTGGGTGATTCCTGTTAAGCAAGCTTTTGAGTTCTCGTGATAGTAAAAATATGTGTGTGTGTTTGAATATTTTAAAATATGATTTGTATATATAAAAAGAGGATTCTCTGACTCTGGCTTTGAAGGCTGAAGGTTATCTGGCAGAGAAGAAAAAGCCTTCTTTACAGAATCACAGTGTGAAGTCTTTAGGGTTTCACAGAACTTGCTTGATGCAAGCGTTCAAGGGCTGTGGACTTGGAGATGCTGAACCTTTTACACAATTGTCTGCATGAAGTGTTGTAAAGGTGAGAATTATCATTTGGTGCCATGGGCATTGAGATGGGATGAGATGTGCTTTCGTGCATCGGTTGCCTCCAAGCCTTTTAGGTTTATAGATTTGGAGTTTCACGTCACCTTCTCAGGTTTGTGTAGTTAAACATAGTTGGGGAAATTTTAGCTCACGCCATAGATACCTGTATAATTTGAAAGGTTTATTGCCCAACTTTTGTTGCTTTTTCACTTCAAAGGTATGGAGTGATAGTTGGATCTTGCACCGTGGTTGATTCAAAGCCAGGTTGAATATGGCTTTGAACAACCTGGTCTACTGGAAGCTTTTATCTTAGTATTACAAGCACTAAGTAATTTCAAGGCTTCCATCTTTTAAGTTTATGAAAGCTTGAGTTCATTTCAAAATATCTACCTAATACATCAGAAAGACATTAATTCTGGTTCAGACATGAGAAGTTGGATGTCAATAGTATATGTAACATAATGTCCTTATAATTACTCCTTTCTTTGAAATACGTATTTTGTTTGAAAATGTTTTGGACCATGCAGGAGATTATCAAATTCAGACATACTTTGATGAGGGTTTTGGCTTTATTAATATTGTTGTCTCTTATCTAACTAGTGGATTACAGAATCAAAGACCAGTTTCCTAATAGGTGAATCCAGCTTTGCAAGTTTATAAAAAATAATTAATTCCACTAATTTTAACGTAAAAGTTGAATAAAAATTCTCATACGGAATTGAGTGTATTGGGCTGACATATTTTTATTTTCTGCCCTGACTTAGCTGTGCTTTCTATGTTTATTTTATTGGACAGATAGAACTGTGTATTGTACAAGCTGAGTTGGTGCCAACGTGGTATTTCCAATAAGTTGTTTAAGTCTGCTTTCAAACTGGGCAGTGCGCCTGTTGCCAGTGTGCAGCACTGGGTTAGAATAACTTAACAATTGCACTGGTTATGTTTAAAGAGCATCCTGACTCAAATCAGCTGTAACTGTTGGGCAGGGTAGTTAAGCATGCCAATAATTTTTTAACATCATCAGAAAAGGACTTTCCGGTTTTATTGGTCTCCAGAGGCCATCAGCACTTTTTCGTCCTAATAGAAGTTTGTTTAGCACCAAGGAAAACTTGCTGCCTTTGCAGTTTTCCCAGCCTCAGTTGGCTTACATTGGAAAAAGCAGAGCCCAGTGTTGAACCTATGTATTTTTGGAAGGGCTCGGAGCACTCACTAGCCATATGCCACATAATTTGAATATATATATATAATGCAGAGAGATATGTTCTTGTTCATACTTTTGTTATAAGTTCTGAAGAAGATATTAAAGTAGGGTTGTTTGTGATCTGTTCTAAAAGTATTTCTGAAATACAGAAGAAACATTCTTCCCTCTCCGCGTGGATCACATACCAGATATGAAGCTGGTGTATCATCCTGTTTTCTAAACAGTAAATTACAGAGATGTCTCCACTACTCGCTTGATGTTTTGGGGAGAACTTGCAACCAAAGAATCTGTCTTTTATTCCAAAATCCAAACTCCAGATATAATTATGGAGAAAAGGGCTGAGGAAGCAAAGCTTGCCTGTTTTGTTTTGATTGGACTAAAAGTTTAGACTGAAGTTCTCTGTGGTCAGGAGGCTGAGATTAAAGGGTCTGTAATTAGATTCAATACTCCATGTGTCTTAATACCCTGGAAGGCCAAACCCTGTCTGCAGGCAATAGTAGTTGCCAGGATCATCAAGAATAGTTCATAGATGCAAGTGAAAAGGAAATTATGCATGCTTTCTGAAATACTTTGTTCTTACTTGCTGTGTCTTGTTTCTGTAAAAAGAAAGGATATGAAATGCCTCAAAATATCTAGAAAACAAGTAGAACTTGAGGTTGAGAAGAAATTGTTTTAATTCTGGAAACAGATTGCCTGGTTCTTTTAGGTAGTCCTCTATATTTAAGTCATGTTCCAGTAGTTTTTCCTTTTGATCCTCTTATTTTCCTCACATCAGACGTAGTGGTACCCAAAGCAAAAGAGGTTATTAGATGTTTGTGTTTCTGTACGTATGTGTGTGTGTGAACAGAGAAAAGTTCTCTACCACAAGGGAACAGGTGCATCTTTTGATTAATAGTTTATATGGAATAATAATTAAGGTTTTTGTTTCAGAAATTTCCTGTTTTAGATTAAAAGTGATGAGCAAAATGAAGCTTTTTTTTTTTTTCCTTTTTTTGGCTGAATTAACAGTTGAGGGTAATGCTTGAGGATGAGTTTGATGTTGGTGACCTTCTGTAAGTGTAGTGATGGTACTTGAAGGTTCCACTCTTCCCTGGTCCAGCTGCCCAGCGCTGGGGCCACGGGTGGTGTGGTCCAGAACATGGCCTGAGTGCTCTTCTCTTTTTCACAGGCAAGTTAAAGATCAGAATAAGAAAGTAGCAAATCTGAAGCACAAAGAACAAGTGGAGAAAAAGAAGAGTGCACAGATGCTGGAGGAGGCCAGGAGACGAGAGGATAATCTTAATGACAGTTCCCAACAGCTTCAGGTAACATGGGCATTGAATTAAAGCAATTTGGCCAGTCAGCCAGGCTTAGCTACCTGGCTCTCCGCTGTACCTCCTGATCTGTTTTCATAGCTGTTGCCTAAGAAATTTGTTACTGATTGTTTAAAATCCTCTCTCAGTTGCCTTCATATCTTACTCCATTTTTATAAGAGGAAAAAATAGTTTTAACTGTCCACTCGGTTATGAAGTGCATTGCTGAAATAATTTTATCCTTTCTATGTAGAGATTGGTGTGGCATTTCTCTCTTCTCTGCTTTTCTAACAGCCTTTTTCCTTAGCTGTTTTGTGTATTTTCCCAGCTGGTTTTTACCTTATAATGCTGCCTTTGCTTCAGTAAGTGAAAGATAACCAAGTAAGTATTCTTAGAGTAAACTGGAATTGTTGTGGGGTCACTGGAGGACCATGTTTTCTGTGTGTACTCATCCTTGTTTACCTCATGAATTCTGGGTATGCAAATATGCAAACTAGTCAGATTACATTGTCTCTGAAGTTATATCATGCTGCTGCCCCCCAGAATTATCTGTTTACATCAAATCTGCCTAAGCATAAGAAATTCATTGATATGAAAGCAAGTCAAACATTTCTCAGTGTCCTCTACGTTGAGATTAGCTGTAGGTGGTTTACCAAACGGTAAGTTTTCAGTTGCTGTCATAAAAATGTTCAACTGTTGGCATGAAGTAAAGCAAAGGTACCACGATGCTAAGTGTGGAGATGATAGACATTTTGCCTGTGATTCATTTACAAAAATAACTTTCCTTTAGGTGAGTGAAAATAAACATGGAAACAGTACCCTACCCTTTAGGTCTTTTAAAATTAGTTTTGAAACGTTTAAAGAGCACCTACCCTAGGTGTTTTCCTTTGTTATTCCTGTTTCCTTTGTTATACCTGTTCCTTGTTACCAGCTACTTGTATTAATAAATCTACAATGAAGACACAGAATGCATCCTAAGAGTTCAGTAAATCCTCTCCTTAATTGAAACAGATACTACTTTACTCTGTTCTGTGGGATTCTGGGGGGATGTTTTCAACTAAAACTTTGAAAGGACCACAGAAGCCTGTGTCCATGTGAAATACTCTCAGATGCACCATTTTGTGGGTTTTTTTCCCCCTCAATTCCAGCCCTGGGAACTGAAATAGTTAAGTTCCAAGTGTATGAAAATGATTTCATAACTGCAGACCTTCATAAAAGGCGGGGATGTGGGATTTCTACGTCTGCTAATGGGTTTGTGGCTGTAATGCTCTGGCAATTCACAAGGCTCTCGTTATGTGGCAGCTAAGTTTAAATAACACTATCCTCCTGGTATTAGTGAAATGTCTTTAAAAATTCCTAAAACTAATACAATATTTGGTTAGATTTCTAATCTGCATTTGAGTAAATCTGTAGCTTAAGTTTGAAAAGATACCTGGTGCTTGACATTTGCCTTGCAGTTATGTGGATGGTGTATTAATCAAATGATGCTATTCCACAAGGCCATCATCTTTGTTTTTATGTAGGACTTTCAGATTTTAAAAGGTATGGCTTTCTTTTCTGGCTTTTCCCTCCCACAATTACTCTTTCCTTTTTCATTTTTCTTTCTACTTCACATATATAATGCGCTAAAAAAAACCTTGAAATTTTCTCCCAGCTCCTGTTTGCATACTAAACCCACTCTTTCTTTGTTAGAAACAGTAAGTTATGTAAAGTGTTTGTACCACTACACACAGCAATGGACAGAGAGGCAGAAATGGCACTGCTTTATATCAGAATTCTTTAAGAATGTATGGCAGTCCTTGCAATACCCAATGCTTTACTTATAAAGTGTTTTAAGCAGTTGAGAGATCATAGTTATGAAACTATGAATCGCATGGATATCTTTACCTTTTTACATTCAGGTTTTCTGATTTAAGATTTCTATGTACATACTTTTTTCTACTTCACTTGTGTTTTATTCTGCACTGGTGTCTGTTGCTTCCTATGTAATTATGTGCAAGTATTTTTTAGATTAAAAATAGACACTGTTAAATGCATGAAAACATTTAAGATTGAAGTGTGATGTGATAGTCAACATTGAAATGTACAAGTTATGACAGTATTAAAGTTACTTGATTTCCCCTAGTGCCTTTCCTACCTTTGTGAACCTAATTGTCCTGTTTGGGTGGGCTCGATTTTTAGTGAGCCTTTCCTCGTATTCAGCACAAGGCTGAAGGGAATGCTTTCATTCACAGATGAAAAAGGTCTGTATGCTCTAATGAAAATATCAGGCTAAGGTAAAATATGGAGTGTTTAATGACAAGTGACAGGTTCAATAAAAACTCCTTCCTTTAGAAGAGCCCTCTGCTTACAGCCTCCCTCTCTCAAGGACTGCAGCGTTTTGGTTTCCTGGAAGTAAAATTTACCCACGACCACATTTCCATTTGTTAGTTATGGAGACCTGTCTTCTCTATAGACTCTACAGGGCACTGCCTTCTAATCGATTAAAAAAAAGTAAACCTGAGAAGACCATAGATTTCTTTTTTTTTTTTTTTTTATGTAACCATTGTTGGCTTTGGGGTCAGGACACACAAGCACCAATTTCAGATAATTTTGGTCTTGGTGGTTTTGGCTGGAATTAATAACAAGACGTTATGAAATGCTTAAAAATATATGATCTGCATGTTCTTTGGTTGACCGTCTGCAATCCAGTCAAATAAACACGCTCCCAAAGCACACAGTCCACTCCTCCTCTCTCTGTCCCTAACAGGCATGTGGTTTCTTTCTTCGTGAGTCCAGTAACAAAATGTTCGTTTATTCAGAGAGCTCTGATGATGGAAATTTGGTATTTTGGGGAGTGGGGGAAGAATGAAAACCATAATGTCTCAATTCTAGTGAGATGGATAAATGGCTTTCCAAATTTGTCTTTTCCTCCCGGGTTCTCTTAAACCACAACTCTCCAGAGATATGAGAGGTTAACGAGTGTCTGGTCTACAAGCAGGATAAAAAAACCCCCAAACTGTTGGGCTGGAGTAGAAAATTTTTGCTTCAAGTAGGTAAAGGTTGGCTATTGTGAAAAAGAATTGATATGCTGTCTAGTCCTAGAAAGGTGACATTTACTAAAATTTCCTTATATTTGAATGGTAACTTCAAGTTGACATCTGGAAGGAAATATTTATATTTTCTTTTTCTGTCACCCTCGCATCTTCCAGAGTTTTAAGGATAAATTTTCAGAATATCTGTGGTATGGATTTGTGTACGATTGGATCCGTGTTGCAGCAACTATCCATCAATCTCTAATTGCTGCTGACAAATTGTGTGTCCAGAAGTGGCGTAAAATATATTTGAGTGCTTTAATGAACAACTGGAAAAAGCAAGTAAACTTACTGGTTCTTTTTTTTCTTACTCTACACCCAAATGTAGATAATTTAATATATATTCCTAATTCATGAATTAGAGATTCAGGTATATGTTGTTTGTTTCTTTTGATTATATATTATATCATATTGGGAAAAAAACTATCCTTCTAGATAGAAAGAACTGAATTTTCAATCAAAAAAAAAAAATGCAACTTTGTGTTCAATAATGCTTTTTCTGGGATCCAGGGCAAAGCTCAGTGAAATGGATAGAGAGCCAAACACCTTCTCATCAAAGGAGCATGCTAAACTCATTAAATATCAGCCTCAATGCCCCAAGGCTGCCAGGTGTTTAGGAGGCATTTGGGCAATGCCCTTGACAACACACTTTAAGTGTTGGTCAACCCTGAATTGGCCAGGCTGATCTGGATGATGGTTTTAGGTCCCTCCCAACTGAAACTGGTTAACTCTTTGCTATGAGTGTGTATACACAGTCCATGTCAACATTGAAAAACCTGAAAACCCAAGTGGAGCCCGGTACATCTGGTCTTAAATTACAGCAGAATTTCCTCTTGACATGGCGTGATTGAATCTTGAGGGTGGGGTGGCTGAAGTTTTTTCATCTCATCTGTTGACAGTAATACTATGCCATAATGAAAATTACGTTTTGTTGTCTTTTGGCTATTAGCAAAGCAAGATTGTGCTTTCCTAATTCATCTCTGAACTTGCTTTTGGACAGTGAGTACAAAACTTCTGAAGGAACAGATTTCAAGTAAAGCCTTCCAAACCTAAAGTTCAGGATTTTCTCAATGACTTTCTAGACATCATCAGCTTTGAAGCAAGCTGGTTATACTAGTTAAATGGTGTTTTCCTGGGATAAGTGAGTTTCAAGTGCTGAGTTCCTGGCTAATTTCTCTTCCATATAAACCACTGCCATATCAGATTACAGTATTGCCTGCCAGATGAGTGGAGTGTACAACTCAACATGTTACGGCCCAGGAAACCGTCAGCTACTCCATTTCAGCCTGGTAGAAGTCTATTCTTTAATACCAATATGCTTCTGCAGGATTTATTCCAGGGAACAGTCTGACGTATGAAAGATGTATTTTCTCATCGAGCTCAGATCCACCTTTGGGAACTGCTCAGATCGAAACGTACTTTTTCTCTCTCTTCCTCTCCCGATACTTTTTACATATTAATTACATCATGGAGAAGTTTTGGCCTCCCTGTCCCTGAAAAATTCTCTCTGCTGCCCAGCCTTGTAGGTGTTAGTATTCCTTGGGCTGACTAGGTGCCATTAGCACCTACACAAGTGGCTATAATTTCACTTAATGCTTTATTCCATTCTAGGTCATCCTTATGCTGTCTTCCAGGACAGAACTCATGACATCAATCACTGAAAGGTTATGAATTCACTGTGAAATTTTTTTCTTTTTTTTTTTTTAAGAAATTTGTTAGCCCTTTTTGAAAGGTTAAGGTTTTTTTGTCAGTCATGATATAGGATGAAACTTAATATTGTTACATGTGCTTGATAATTAAGCTAAAAGCAGTTCTGAGTTGAGGTTGTGTGAATCAGTTTTTTACTGTCTGTATCCCAGGACTTCTGTTAATGAAAATCCAGCAAGTATGAACAAATACAGGCTGTAAAGAACAATTATACCTCATAAAAATTAAAATTGAATAAATGTATGTAAATTTTTCCTCATATTTTATTGGGGCTAAACGCAGTGGTAGCCAGGAGGTAGTTTTGGGATCAGCTTACCCTCCAGTTCTTTCTCTCAGATTCTGTGGCAGCTGGCTGTGCATGAGAAAACAGGATATACATATGCAGTAGAGACATTAATATGCATCATGATTTGTTAGTGATGTAATATTTCCAGTAGGAATTTTAATTTCCATTGGCTTCTATAATATGTTACAGAAAATGCAGTGTTCCACAAACATTTCATTCTTTATGTGTTTGAAGGGTGGTGATTTTCAGCACAGTGTATTGCAGTTACTGTAGATACAGGCAAATATTTAACCCTGGCAGATGCTTCAAGAAAAACTAGATCTTGTTCTTATCACATCGTAACCCTTTGTCAAGCAAGCTTTTTTGTAACTTTCCTGGGTGTCTGGGAGAGTTTCCCAAAATGATGACCTCTTTTTATCACTTCGAGTGAGAGGAAGTTTCTTGAGGGGAAGCTGGGAGGAATTAATTTGAATTGTAGCCTTTTTTTTGGGAATTAAAAATTCTTAATTAAGCATTCCTGGATACTTCTACTTTTATCACATAGTAATGCATGGGTGGTGAATAGACAGCCTCACTTCATACTTTGTTATATCTGTGTGAAGTAAACGGTAGTTACAGACACGACTCAGGTATTCTTCATTTGTAATGCTCTCCAATGGAAGAAAGGCTTAGTCATTTTAACAGTGTTAATGCCTTAATAATTTTTATCATTTAACAACACAGAATCAGGACTGGAAAGAAACACTATTTCGTTGAACAGTGGAGGGATACTGCGCAGTACCAAAAATCAGCGCGTTATGTGAAATAACACTATTGTGAGATTATATTTTCGTGTAAAAATTGCCCTGTTGGATTTCCATCCCAGCGAGACAGTACTGCACGTAAAAAAACGAGCTTCTAGCTCAAAAACGAAGGTTTCTTCTGTCTTCTTTATTGAAATCATGAAGTACAACTTGGATTTCGAGAAAAGGCGTGAAGACTTGCTAACAGATTGCCACAAAGTAAACTCAGCAAGGTAGGAGAAATATCTTGACAAGCAGGAAGACCTGCAGCATCTGCTCAGGTGAGGTCCTGTCCCTAGGGATATTAGTCCTTTTCATCTCTTACACTTTCACGTGTGTACCTGATGGACTTAGCAAGACAGTAAATCTCCATTTACTTAAAGGTAGCTCATCAAGACAAGCTTTCATACACATAAGACCTTAGGAGTATTTACCTGGGTCTGTTTCTAATACCAGTTTTCCAAGTTTTCCTTGCAGAAATCTGATACGTATTTCTCCAAATAGCTGCACACAAATTATATAGTAGTATGGGTGACTATTTAAAAAATGTAAATTCACCTCTCGTGTTTTGTAATTTTCTTGGATTTGTAAGATTATGGTGAATTAACGTTCTTACAATGTAAGCTGTGAGCCACGAGCAAACTGTGGGGACAGTTTTGTCTCCAGTTTTATTGAAGGCATTTTTTCTGATGAGTGTTTACAAGGTCTAACTAACTTAATTTTTGCTCATGTTGAAGCAGCAACAAAAATAATGTACTTTTGAACACAAGAATTTATTTGTCTCAGAAACAGATTTCTTCGTTGCTCTACGAATTGTTCAGTTGTTTTACCAAAGAAGGAAGATGCAGGATTTTCCTCCATCTAAAATAGAATATCAGGAGAAATACATGACCATGACCTTGTTCTTAATTTGATATGGCAGTCCTTAGAGAGACAGAATATGTCATTCCACATAATCGATGTTTATGACATTAAATACAGTATTAAGGAATTACCTTCTCTTGTGTCTGACCAGGAGAAAAGGCTCCTTGCAGACTACTTGTTACCATGACATTTACAGAAAATAAGATGGAGGAGGCCTGATGTTTGAAATGGATAAGCATGTCCCTGGATAGACACTCAGCCATCTGCTCTGTCTGTTTTCGCTTTCCGGTTTAGTTTACCGTACATTTATTATGTTCAGGTTAGATGTCTGCCTTCACATCTTTAAAAAAGATGAGCCATTTGACTTTGCCTTCTTATGCAATGTAAAAATGCTCTACAGTTTGGAGCAGACAGCTGGAAAAATTTCGTGGAAGTCACTATTTACAACTAGCGTTAGGCAGCCTCCCAATTATCCCAGTATTTCCTTTAACTGCAAATTGAGATTTGTAGTGAGAGAAAGCCATTATATGGCCTGAGAGTTTTTTAATAGAGGAAAGAGGACTCCCTGCATCCTAACATTTTTCTGTGATCCATCAGGAACATTATTCCCTAGACACACTTTCACCCAGTCTTTTCTGCAGAAACATTATGTGTCAGTGGAAGATGAAACCTGCTATTTGTACTCTTGCCTGTTTGGCAAAGAGTGGGGTTGGTACCCTTTGTGATATGCCAGAAATTAAGTACAGTGAGGACTGGACAGCTGAACGTGTGCCAACAACCTTAACCACTAGATGTGTTTTGCATAGGGGTGGGGTTTTTTTCCCCAAGATTAGTATCCGAGTTCAAACTGCTTTCCTAAAATCTGTCAGAGAGATTAATGTAACTGTTGACAACGTGGTGTGGTTCCTGTGAGGAGGGCTCTCCTGAGAGTAGGAAACATCGAGGGCCAGATTTAAGCAAAACAATAGCAGCACATTCAAGGGGAAGAACAGCTCTCTTTTCATTTTGGTGTCTTGTTTCATGAGCCTGAGAAATGGCAATAAATTTGCTTTTTTTTCCTTCTTCTGGATTTTTTTCTCTCTCTTTCACAAGCTTTTTTTTTTTTTTTACTTGCTGTGTTGAAAGTGGTTTCTAACTCATCTCTCCCCAAGAATGAAAATGCCCAATTGCCACGGCTCATTTAATAGTCTCATTGTTTAATAAAACTGCTATTTTGCTTTATTCTTCTTTTGCACAATAGAAAAGGAAAGGGAGATGGGGTGATGATGGGGACCTAAAGACACACAGAATTCAGACTTTGTTTTTAAAAAATAATGCACATGGACTTTTATTTTTAGTTCTATACCTGTGGCAACAAATGCTTAAGCATAAAAAAATTCCTCTAATTAAGTTCAAATAAGAATAAACGTAATTCATTTCATTCTAATTCAGTATTATTCTTTAATCTTGCTTACTAAGCTGCCCAAATTGCTGTCACTCTTGAATACTCCTTTTTTCCGTATAGAAATAAGCCTATGCTGTCTTTAATTAGGACTTTTCCTATTAAATTTTCCTCTGTCGAAAAATTTACACATTCTTATGATATATCAGAACAACTGCTCTTACTGTGATGTGCAAATATTAGCTGGGACTGAGGCTTAGTCTGCAAATCAGGTGTTCAGAACTGACAGAAGGTTATAAAGCACTAGAAGTCAGCACCTTTCAGCTCCTGAATTTTGTGTGATGTGCTCTCAGGTCTCAACGCAGCTGGTAGGAAAAACTAACTGTGTTGGTATCACCCAGCCTTTTACTGAGGATTAGAGGAGGGCAATCTTAACATTCTAGGAGATGTCTATAGTCAGTTAAAATTCATCAACAAATTCACTTTAAGATGTGTGGGTTTTGTTGCTTGTGTTTGAGTTGTACCTGAATTTTGATCTTTGGGGTCAGATGGTTTCCCAAAGCAGGGCATGAAAAGTAGGTAAATAAAAGCTAAAGGAATACAGTGTCCCAAAAAAAGGTATCCATGCCCTTCCAAAGCACGGCTTGCTTCTCCCGGCCAGTCACCCCCCTTGTACTTTTTCATCCTCCTTTCAAAGAACCATTGACTATTCTCAAACTTTAAATGTTTTTTGCATTATAAGTGCATATGTTTTTATGTCCCAGTGCTATGAAACACTTACTGTTTTGTGCTGAGGTGACATATCTAGCTAAAAAATGGCAAATGTAATGTTTTCTGTAAAGGAGACTAAATATCCGTACGTTTCTGGGTTATGTTTACTGATTTATTCAGGATATTTAAATGAAAGATAACATATAGAGCTCCACAAATATCTCATAAATTGAACCCATAGTTAAAAGAGCAGATGAAATTCAGCATGAGTACATATTTATATATGTCAGGAGAAACAATCTTAAATACATGTACACCATGATGGGTTCTGATCTAGCTCTATTACCATAGGACAGCAGTCTTGAAATTAGAATAAGTGTTTTCATTAAACTATTATTGGTTAGCAGAACTATTAAAAAAAAATATTAAGAAGCATCAAATGACAAAACAGAAAATGCAGTTGTGCCACTCTATACATCAGAAGTGCCTTGCCCCTTGGGAATGATGTGCAGTGATTCAGGTCATCCACCACAGAAAAGGATGTGGCAAACGTAGAAAAGGCGAAGAAAATGAAGAAAATAGTGAACCAAAGGACAAGCTTCAGTTCAAACAGATACTAAATAAATGTAAACACTCCAACACTGAAAAGAACTGAGTGAAGACAAGGGCCAGGGAGTACTTCTTCCAGCATTACAGGCTGAGAACAATAGAGGATCATTGTGGAATATTGAAAACTAAAGAAAAACAACAACTGTTTTTCTCTTTCCTCTGAACTAGTTCAGGCTTTTATAGAAACAATTAGAATTTCATACAAAGAAATGAGAATCTTTAAGAATGTGAAGAGTTTCCACTTTCTGATTCTTTTGGAGTTTATGCCAGTTAATTTAAATGGTGATTTTTATGAATGTTATGATTCTACGTTGCCTGTTTAAAGCTGTCAGAGTAACACTGCAGATACACAAATTAGAAGCTTTTACTTCCAAACACCTTATTACAGTATTTTTAAACTCACTTTCTGATTATGTTACTGTTTAAATGTCCAATTTTTACATTTTTCTTTTCATTATTCTGTTCTTATCAGTTGTATCTAATAGGTTTCATGTTCCGTACGTGCAGGCAAATTCACTGCTGCTGCACATCTAAGTAGTTCCATTCTTCTTGATCCTCTCTTGATGAACTTCTTCTAAGTTTCAGTTATTGTATCCAAATCATAAGAATGTTTATTTCCTGTCTTCAAATGTATCCTTAGACTCTAGGTACTGTGGTACAGCTGATCTATGCATTTGATAGTAAATATATTTCATGGAATATCACCGAATATTCTGAGTTGGAAGGGACCCACGCAGTTCATGACCCATACAGGGATTGAGAACAGTTTTTAATATTTTAAGCCAAATGTTCCCCTAAATTAATATGTGTGCATCTGGTTAGTAGCTGAACCCATGTCGTACCAAGACAGATCTTTTCCTTGATATATGTGGCTTCAAGAGGGATTGTGGGCGGGTTGGCGTGTTCCTAGGTGGTGTGAGAAACGCTGATAATTAAATTCTGATGTGAAATTGTTTTAATGAAGTGTAGATTGAGGTTGGGGAGATAGGAGAACATCTGCATGGAGTGAAAATAATAGTGTTGGGGATTTTTTGGCCTAAAGTAAAATGAGCAGTGGTGAGCAATAGCATCTCGTTGGATGGCTGCTTTGAATGAAGCAGTTCGTAGCACAAACACAATAGCTACTGTACTGTGATGCACATAAGAAAGAGGCATCAGAGGCCAAAATGAAGATAGAGAGACCAGAGCTGATTGCAGGGATTCCCTTCTGAACTGGGGGAGTGAGGGAGATTCAGTGGCATCAACTGCTGAGTAAGCATTTCCTCAGTGGTGTTGTATCCTTAGCAGTTTTTGTCAGCTGTAAAAAAGAGGGAAGACGAGAGGAGTGGTCTTTTATAGCTGCCCATGCACGCTGCTCTTTTTTGCTGAATGATGGAATATGAGCAAAGAAAGGTAGGTCTTATGACTATTGTGATATATTAGTACAATGATGGTGACAGGACTGACATTTGCAAAGAGAGTTCAGACCAATAAGGCTGTATCAAGGGAATAACATATGGGTTTGAGCTTCATATTAATAGTGCAGTTAGTTAGAACTTCTGCTGCTTTTTTCTGTAATCCTGTATCAATTTAGGAGTCTTGAGTCATAGTATTGGTTTATGGGTGAGGAACAAGTCTTGTTACAGTAGCATTCTCCAATTAGCCTCTCAAAAAACCACCCTACCCCACACCCACCCACCCCAAAAAAGAAATACAACCCAAATAAACAAAAAAAAACACAAAGTCCCGTAAGAATTACAGATAAGTACTGCTTTTGCTCACTTCAGATCATTCTCACAGCTGTATTGTCAGCTTTGGGTCCCGTTTCAATAGTCCGTGCAGTGACCCACTGTGGTTTGATAGAAACGTTGTCCCTCTAGGTTTTAAAAACTACAGATGTGGTAATTGGCAGCAGCTGGAGCCAAGCGTTCAAACTGTTGGCACCCCGTGCAGCTGCTAAATGGTAAAGCTGGTTGTTGGTGTTGGCAAGATGCTTTGGTCTGCCTGGGCTGCTGCTGATGAAAAGTGCCTATCCAAGCCCGGGATGTGTAACTGATTGCTGTGCTGGGAGCACCAAGTTCAGTCACGGGAAAGCAGTGTCAGAACCATGGCAGCTGTCAGGGAAGGACAGTGCTGGTTTCCCAGAGGAATAACCACTTCTGCCTTTCCCTTTTTGAGCCTGTGTCGTAGTGTCTGTAACTGTCCTTTTTCGTCCTTCCTCTCTGTTCTCCTTGAACTGGTATTCATTAGGGTCCTTCCTTATCATTATCGTATGTATTTCACTTGAACAAAAGTGTTGTATGGCCTGGAAACGCTTTTTGAAAGTAACACATCTGAGTGATAACATGTAAAATGTCTTGAAAGAAAAAAAGTCTGAATGGCTGGAGTTGTTCACACATTTTTGTATACGTGTACTGTATAATCTTTAGAAACATTACATAGATTTGTAGCGATTTTCAGGCAAAAACAGCCATATGCACAAGTTTTGTTAAGGCTTATATATGGGTTTTAGAAATAGACTGAAAAATTAAGCCTTTCTTTTCATTAAGTTTTCCTTAAGATTTTTTTTTCCTCCCATTTCAGTTCCCTTTCATATAAATTAGACCATTAATAGTAATGTATATCTCTCTGGGTATTGTCTATTACTGTCTATTGGTAGAGTCGATATATTTCTTTTCCAGTTTTCATGGGTTTGGGTGGGTTTTTTCCCCCATGTAAATGACTTTTAGTGTGCATCCTTCCTGCGTACAGAAGAGCACATATTTTTGTCAGCAGCATCATTTATAGTCCTGCATCACTCTTGAGTATTCTCTTACACTGCAGCAATGATACTCAAGGGACGATATGGTTGAAACACCACTCCATTTTCTACCTTTCTATTTCAAAAGAGAAATTCACTGGCCAATTCTTATAAACTCATGGCTTCTTTTCTCCATGCTAATTTTAATGGACTGGTTAAATAATAGTTATCATGTCTAGAAGTAATTTTTATCCATTTTTTCTTTTACTATAACTATATTTTTGTTCTTTCTGCAACTTATGATCCACAAATGCACACATATTCTAGGTGAACCCATATTCTTTTTTCCTGTTGTGGTGCTCTAAGAAGAATGTACTCATCACTGTCTGCTGTTCCTTGTGTTTTCAGTGCAGCATATGCAGTGCTGTGGCCAGCTCTGGTTGCACTTCCCTCTCAGCTCCTAGTGGAATTAAATTCTTCTACTTCCGTCTTTCTCCTTTTGTCTCCTGTAGTTATTTTTCTGTGTTTATGCAACTTGTCAGGCTTGAATTCCAATCCATGTGTCTTATTTGGCAGATACAATTCTCCAGACGATGACATATGTTGTCCTAATGACATAATCATTGTGTATCTCAGGTCTGATCTCTCTAAAGATGAGGAAATGTTGATCAGGGAGCTCCTGCTTGGCAGTTTATGCCTCGTGGCTCTCAGAATGTTCCTTTCATTTAGGAACTCGTGATGATTACATATGTTATTGCTGTACTTATGAAAAAGCCCTCTTCAGCTCGCTCTGTGAGAAACAGGAACTTCATAGGAATCTAATACTTGGATATACCCGGCTTCTGCCTAGACAGACAGAGATTTCCCCCTCACAGGTAACCCCAAATACATTAGTTCCTTTACCAATTGAGGACATCAAGACAGCTATGTGAAACCAGCACTAGCATTTCTAGTTATTCCAGCTCAACTTTTTGTTCATGCTCAGCAATATCCTTAGTAGAAGCTCTTTACGTGGCAGTTTGCCTCTCTGTTACTTTATTTTCAGAATGTTTGGTATTGGTTCTGTGTTTATTTTGTGGTACAATTGAAGATTTCAGTTTTTCATATTGACTAACCAGCCCTCATATTTTTAACTGGGAAAAAATCCTAACGTTTGTAGATGGGCTGCCTCCAAATATTGGTGAATAATTTGTTGTCTCAGTGACTGTTTGCATCCATGAGGAAGCTTTAAGTAGTACTTGAGGGAGCTGACTGTCCTGAGTTCCCAGGTTCCACTTACCTAGTGGAAGGTCCGTTCACAAGAGAGAATCTTTCTATCTGGGGAGAGTTTTATTTAATCTAGAATGGGCTTGAATCCTTATCATTAGATTCTTTATCTAGGTCGTGGCTTCTTGAGGAAATTCATTATAAGAAAAAGCAATAGGGCTTGTAATAATAGGGGCTTGTAATGATTTCAGTGTTTAGGAAGTACTTGCTTCCTAGTGCAAAACACTTCCAGCATTTTGTTCTTCCCATCTGCTCTATGAAAGTGCACGGGTAAGACATGCTATTGTATTATTTATAGGGCTGTATGACAAGAATCTTTCCCTACCTAGATGTTTCAGTCCTAGAATACTTTCAACAGTTAAAAGAAGCATTTCATTGCCTTCTCAAACTGTTCACTAATCTTTCCCAAGAGCTGACTAGAGAAATTCACCTTAATTCCAAGAGAGAAATTAGGCCATAAAGATCTTTGTGAGTCTAGTTATGAAGTTTTGCCAGGATACCTCAGATTTAATTGAACCTAAATGCGGTGGTGAAAGCACATATCCTATTTCATGCCCTTTCACAAAAGTACACGGCAGATTACACATCACATGAATGCAGGATAAATTAAAATGATACATGGTTTTAACATGCATCACTTGGACATCCCACCACTTCCTTCCTGAAGGGAAAGGAAAAGCCCATAAATGTGCGTCAGTCTCACCTCCTTTTCCTTTCAGGCAGGCACGTATGGAATGAGTTTTGCATACGAATCAGCAACTGGATCACAGTATAGGTAGCAAAAATTTTTATTGTGCCTGAACTCTTGGCACTCCCACGGTGTCGAATGGGTTTTCATTTTCTGTGTGCTGCCACCAGTGAGCATAAAGGCAGAGGTATCTCCTCTATCCCAATTTAATTCCATCTCTGCTGTGCATATGGGATGCAGGAGGAAAGGGAGGGAGGGCCATGGAGATATTTTGGGTAGGTAATACCTCTTGAAGAATGCAGTTATTGTACAGGTAAGTAGTATTTTTTTTCTTTCTGAGTAGTCACCTGTATAAGCTTAATGAAAGGAAGTCTTTGCTTTTTATCATTTTGTAGCTCTCTCAAAATACAAGAGGATAATTTAGATAATCAGTGCAATGCTCAAATGTGTGTTTGTGTCAGAGGATCAGTCACTGCAGGAAAAAAGTTTTAACTGTAGTTAGAAGTGACAGACTTTTTTTTCAGAGTTTAACACCTATCACAATAAAGACAAAGTACGTCATGTAACTAAAAGGAGGAAAGCAGCAGCACAGCTTGAAGGTCAGCATGAGCCTGACATGTTTCAGACCCAAACGATTGGAAAAACGTGCTGGTATGTTAGAAGGCAAATGTGGGTTCACTTTTAGTTACTTTTTATCTATTAGTATGAAGCAACTTGTATTTTAAAAAAAAAAAAGTAATTCAAATGCTAGTCAGTTGGTCATGAAACGAAGAGCTAGAAACAAAATAATTCTTTAAAAGTCTTTTGAGACTATTCTGCAGTAGTGGAGGTGTTATCTGGCTAAGCAACAATCTGCTGCTCCTGTCAGGTATTTGTGTGGTTTTGCAAGGTGGTTATACACATTGTAACAATGTTAGAAGGGTGAAATTGCGCAGCTTTTAACTAGGCTTGCCCGAGACAGAAAAGGAAATGTTCTAACTGTTCTTTCCATGCTGGATGGGTTATTAGTATTAGACTTGAGTTAAAAGATCACAATTTCTAGGGAGTTCATTCTAAGTCAACACTGCACTTTTGAACTTGCAACTCTCTTTCATATATGTAAAACTTTGTGTATTATTTTAGGAAAAATAATTATATACGAATAGAGATTTTTCAAATGCAGGTAATGTGGCACTGCATTTTTGGTGTCACCAGTTGCTCTTCCTCCTGCCCCTCAAGAATTCAGCTGTCTGAATAGAGCCCTATATGGTGTCACAGTTAGCACAGTATTGAATTCACCTCTGAAATGTTTGCCTGGAATGAAGGGTGGACGTACCTACGTGTTAGAATGTTTTATTCTGCATTCTTATTTTAAAGGGGTTTCCATTTTACCTGCAGCTGTGCACATGAACTGTTCCCACTTCTGTTATTTGACACGGAGAGCTACACATTCACTTGGCTATCCATGAATAATATATCAAGAAGTAAAGTTCATACTTACTGTGTAATGCAGATAGGCAAGTAAATATTTGTCATGTCTGGCACGGTTAGTGTTCTGTGCTGAGTTTTTTGTAAGCTTGTTATTCATCTTTTTGATGAGACTTCATTTAGGCTAATCATAACCACAGAGTAGTCTTGGAAGATGTTATCAGCATTTCAGAAAGATTCAAAAATTATGAAAACATGTTGTGCAACACCTGCTTTTGAAATGTAGATCTCTCCATTTGTTTCTTTATGAAATCAGCAATTACTTGCCCAGTGAATCCACTCTGGAAAACAGGCATCAGCAGAAAGCTCCTCTGCCTGCAGAGCCTGACAACTGCTGGTGCTTGTGCTAGTGGTTGAACACTAACCTTGCTCTTCACAAGGGCAGTGGGGCCAGATGTCCTGCACTGCTCTGATACAAAGTTTTGCATCTCTGCTTGAACACTCTCATTGAAAGTGACAGTTTTGAGGCTCTCAGAAATGGCGTTCATGCAACAACTATCCTCGGGGATGTATCCCAGGTTGTAGAAGGCAGGAATCAAGGAATAAGTCAGGTTTGTTCTTTAAACTCACATGACTAATCTTTCCATTATGAAGGTTGCAAGGTCAGTTTTTTCCAAGTCAGTCTGCTTTTCCCTTATTTTTTATGTGACATGAAACACTTTCAAAGAAACGGTGGAAAATTTCAGTCCTAAATACTAAAGGACAAAAGCCAAAGGGGTAAATGTGACAAAAAGCAAAATGCAAACAAAGGAAAACACTTGTGATTCTTCCACTGTTGCTGAGGTGGCTAAAAAGCCATGTATTAACTTCAAGATGCATTAATAATTCATCAGAACCCTGTGATCTAAACCAATCTGCAAGACAAGAAATGCAGAAATCTTCCATAAAGCTGCTCACTTCCAGTGGATTTGTTAAGCAGCCGTGGTCCAAGACATTCATTTATACTGTAAGGACGGCCTGCTTTGCAGTCTTCTGTCCAACCTGCTTCTGCAGAAGCAGGAGATACACTTCTATTTTCCTAGCAAGATCAAAGTAAGGAGAGTCTCCTTTACAAATAATAATACTATTATTTGTATATAGTTTTTTTTAAGTTATACCGTTTTCTTCAGTGTTCTTTGAACATACGTGGGCATCTGAATTTGCAAGAATAACTTTCTAGGGACTCTTGGTACTTCAGTGTCTGAGATTCAGACATCCCAGCTGAATCCTTCATGTTTCCTAGAGATGTAACACTTCCTCTGAAGACTTAAATCTGAACAATGAAAAACTCCGTTGGGTTAATGTTTGCTTTTCTCTCCCTTAACCTGGACATGACAAATTCTAAACTGCAGTGCTGTGTTTCCTTTCTTACCAATGCCTGCTGCTGATGAATGTGAGAGCAAATGGGCGATGCTGAATGCCTGCTACCTTCCTGCCAATTCTGGCTTCTGTGCTTCTTCAGAACTGCTTACTAATCCTTATTTACCAACAATCCTTGCTGTGTAATCTCAAGGACTGTGCTTGTGTCCAACACTGAGGGCAAGCATTCTTGCTCTGAGGTCCTGCTTCACTAGCTTTCTCCTTCTCTTTACTGCGATCTGCCTCTTGCTCTTGCATCCCTTCATCTTTCTTTCCTTTGTGTGAAGATGATTTGCCTGCAGTTGCGCCTCGGGAGGGAGAAACACATTTTGGTCGGTGTAAAACTTGCTTGATTAAAAGGCTGTAGTTCCAAACAAGTCGTCTTCACCTCGTCTCCCGTCATTTTCCAGGACAATCTGCGTAAAAAGGATGATCGGATTGAAGAATTGGAAGAGGCACTCAGAGAAAGTGTTCAGATAACTGCAGAGCGGGAAATGGTGCTAGCACAAGAGGAGTCAGCCAGGATCAATGCTGAGAAACAGGTCTGCAATCTTGTAAAGTCACTGGTAGTTGTCTTAGGAAAGTAACCAGACAGTGAAGTACTGTTTTCCCTGCTTTACTGCGAAACACAGCTGGTTTTCTTTGGTGATCCTGTATCTCTGTTCCAACATTAAGTAACAGAACTCATAGAGTCTGCAAAGCCTTTGTGATAAATTGTATTTCATAGGTAAGATTTTCTTGAAATTAAAATATAAATACAAGGTATCCTGAGCTTTAAAGTATTGTTTTAAGTAGTAACTCTGTCTTGCCTGTCAAAGCTGTCTTCCTATGTGTAAGCATACTTAGGTTCACTGTGTTGTTCATTGAATGTACTTAAAGAGAATGATTTTTATTAGTGTGGTTGTGTTTATGGACCACAGTCTGGCTGCACTTGCAAAACAACAGGATAACGAGACAATTCCCTTGGCTTGAGCCAAGCACTACACACAGAAAATACACACTCACGTGTTGCAGCCACAAGTATAAACTTTAATACAGCAGTGGATTCTGTGCCACTGATCCTGATTTTAACTAACGTAAATAATCCTCGAGAATAGCAGAAGTAGTGAGTAAATCCATGACGTTTTGGTAAAGCTTTTGAAGCAGAAGCTGAACCTGTCACTCTTACCGTGCTTTTTTCGAGCCTCTTCAGTGTTTTTCACTCTTCCTTACTTGACAGTAATTAGCAAACAGGAGCATTTTGTCAGTTGTATTTCAATGGAGGGATTTCCTCCTCTTTGTTATTTGCTTAACAACAGTTCTGTGGAAGTGCACTTTAAAACGTTTTAAGAGGTTTTTTCTAACATGTATTTTTGTATCACAGACTACAATGAAAAAGAAGATATAAATATCATAATAATAATCCAAGTTTTCAGGAAGAAAGCAACTGTTTCTCTTCAGGCTAGAGTCAAGCTCAGCTGTTTGCTGGTAGACATATTGAGGATAATTCTGGTTGCTGTATCGTAAGATCCTAGACAGTGTTATGAAATTCACTTACAGGGATGCCTTTTTTCCAGATTTCTTGTAGCCTTTAAAAAATTGCATGAAATAGAAATGTTAACTGGGTAGTGAATACCACATCAAAGATTAGAGCTCCCTGAAAGGATAACGAGTATCTGACGACAGATTAGGTTCTGTGATGAGGCACAAAAGCAATCAAAGTGGTTTGTGATTTGATGCCTAGGTTGTCATAATATTTTAATTTATCAGTCACAAGACAAAATGACCATTTTTCTATCCTTGAGCACCTAGAAGCAGGTGAATAGAGAGCAGGAATTGGCTGTGCGATCTAAAGGATGAGACAAGGCAGGGAGATGCACAGCCTGAAGGTCAGTGAGCCACGAGGGTCAGTGGGAGAGATTGAGAAGAGAGGAAGAGAGCCAAGACAAATAAGATTTGCAGGTAAAGATTGACGGAATATGGTAGGCAACAGTACCATGAAGAAGAAATTAATTTGGGTGTAGTGGTACATACAGAAATGAGGAGGAAGAAGGATGGATTGAAAGCAGCAGTATTGGGAGAGGGAAAGTCAGCATCTGTGCAGTCACTGATTGACAGCAGAAGAACTAAACTGCCAGCTCTGACAAGTTATGGTTTTTAAAATATGAGCAACCAGTCAGCACAAAGGAAAAGGAACTGGTGTGTCTTGTTCCAATCAGCACTGGGAGACCTGCTGTGGCCCATTCTGTCCAATAGGATTTTGTTTTGGCATCAGTTAAATGCAGTCAGGTAGTGTTGGCAAGTAGCTGTTTTTTCAAGGTGAGGAGGAGGCTTGCCTTCAAATGTTTTTTAGTTCATGTTCCTCCAGTTACTTTTGAAGAATACCCTCTTTGTTTTATTACATTCTGTAGAAATTCTTTGTAGAATCGTGAAAGACACCTTTAAATGACTTAGAGTTTTAAAATGCAATGATCTGTGTTCCATACGCTCTCAATGGCAAATCCTTTGACTTTCACAAACATTCTTAGGCCAAGCATGAGTAATATGTGTGATTTTTAAAATGTTAATGTTGTTCTAACTGATTATAATTTGCTTTTAATTGCATGCTTTTTCTTTCCTCTCTTTTATTTATCTTGTTTTCTACCATTCCACCGCTTCACTGCCTGTCTGAAGCTGTTTAATGAATCAGTGCATGAGATCAACCATTTTGGCTTTAGGTGGTTCAAGGTATGAGGACATCTCATTTGTGTGTTCCTCTGCCCCAGTATTTCGTGTTGTTACTGCAGCCTTGTGTTGTGTGACCCTGCCCTCCATTATCTCCTGACGTTTGGTGTCGTGCTGTTTTATGGGCTGCAGATTTGAATTACAGCGTCCACGAAGCCACCCTGGATTTCATGGTTCTCAGATATCTGTTATAGATTAAGATCTTGCTCTCTTCAATCCAGTGTTTGAAAATATCCTGTCAGTGTGTATTAACAATGACAGTGGGTTCACTGTGTTAATACACAATCTGTGTATGCAAGATGTCTCCAGCTGACTGAAGCTTTCTGTTTATTTCAGGATTTTAGACTTGTCCTTTCTTTCATCTTTCACAAAAATAAAACCAGGCGTTTCCTGCTGGGAGCAGTGCCCCCATTGAATTCGGCATAGTTTTCTTATCCTTACTGATCTGTGTAACAAATATCCCTTCCATGCAGAAAGCAGATGAGGCAGTCTTGCATAGATGTAAAGACTTGAAAGTTCTTCAAGTTCTTTCTTTCTAGTAATACTCACCTTGGTTTTGTGGGTGCACCTGCTGAATCCTGTATGAAAATGTTGTTGTGACTTCCATACAGCTGTGGGGTTCTGTACCACTGTGGCTGATCCCTCTAGGTGGAAGATCAGAAGGTATATGGAGACTTCTTTTTAAGTACTCCCCATAAGGCTGAAGTTAGGATTACTTGGATAAACACTTGTGTCATAAGGTTCTTTTTGTTAGAAATGGCAAAACCAAATGTAGATTTGGGAACTATTTCTACATTGACCAAATCTGAGTTTATTTTAGAAAAGCTGTTGTTATGTTCCTCAAGGGGGAAGAAAGAATTAAATATAAGGTTTTCTTCCTGCTCAAAAATACAATGTTAGTTTTACTTCCCTTGGAAAAACTGGTGGAGGTCATCTTAGACAAGAGGCCCTGTCTTACAGACATTCTTTTGCTGTCCTGGTGCATCTTACTATTGCTTCTCCTGCAGCAGAAAGCAGGATGTTGTCCTTGGTATGGATTTATTCATAATGAGCACCACTCCCAGGACAATGCTGGAGAAATGTTTCAGTCCTCATGAAGGAATGAGGCCCTTTATATAAAGTGAAACAGAAGTTCAGGTTCTGTGATTCGGTGTCAATCAATAATGAGCGACAGGTTCTTGTTTGGATCACAATTACTTGCATTTTGAGCCTGCCTTATTGGAGGGCATAGTTCACTAATGTGTTCTCACCAAAGATACTTAAAGCCCTCCCTCTCTTTGCTCACCTTTATCCCCATACTTCAGTGCACATCCCTTCAGTTTTCCCAGCCAAGGTCTTTCTGGGGCTCTGTTGTGAAATGGAGCAGCGACCTAATTCATGAAACAGCTGTCTTATTTTTTGAAGGAATTTTTTCATGTGGACCAATTCACTGACCTGGTTCATGGATCCGCATGCAGAACTTAAGGGACATCTGAGGAAGCGCTGAACTGTGGGGGCAGGACTGAGAAGTGGAGGCAGGAATTGCTTAATGTCATTACTGAAAATATCTTTTACCAGAAGTTGTTATTGCGTCCCTTACAATAGGCTTCTGTTTCTGTGAGTGAGGTGGAGCTTTGCCTGACCACAACATGCATTTCTCTATCTAATTTTACTTCCTTCAAATTTGAAAAGCAGAAGGTTTTAGAAATTTAAATAGTATTTCTGCTCTGTTCTCTCATGAATATCAGCTCCTGCTTAAATGCACTCTTTCTGCAGCATCAGCTAACATCTAACTCCTTATCCTAACATGATATGGTAAATAAACACCAAAAAATGCCCATTACCTGTTCATTCCTTCCTTCTTAAGTAGTTACTTAAACTGATATTTTTGAGTTGGCAGTCTGATCTTGACACCTTCCATCAACCTTTTTTGAAGTTATGGTTCTCGGTGGGACATCTAAATGAGGTTAAGTATGTAGACCTGTAAATAGCTGTATTAGTGTTCATACACTGTGACTTTCTATCCTGCACCTGGGAGGTTTTTCTGCTTTGCTTTTTGAGTAAAAAAATAAAAGATTGAATATTGTGAAAGTAATGTATTGTTTAAATGCATTTTCTTATGCTAATTCCTTTCTCCCACTGTCTGTATAAATTATTTCACCACGTATCATTTCAGGTACATATTAGATGTCGAATATGTCAATAACAAGACTCCTAAAATTCTCCATCACATATGCCAACTTCAAAATTTGTATCTATTTATTAAGGAAAGATAAATATTAAATAGGTTAATAACTCAATTAGAAGTTTCACAGTTCACTCCTTTTTCATCATCTCCTATTTCCCCGTTGTAAATCCAAGGTCAGCAGAGGTTTGAATGTAGAGTACAGTTTCCAAGAGTCTTACCTGTAAGTTACTGAACAGAAATTCTCACCAATTATTGAATGATACCTGTCGTTTGCACTTCCATCAGACCGCCATCCTGGTTCTGCTTTAACTTTTGAGCGGTGTTATTTAGATTACATTTCCCTGTAAGAATAGAGATTACATTTACAACAGGTTTATCATATTGAACCCTATCCTATCAAATACCTTCTAAAAATGCAAAATAAGTTAAAAAAGATACCTTTTTTTGCTCAGCATTCTGTTACTGAAATAGATCTGACATATTTTCTTACATGTGTTGAGCAATGGAATTATTTCACAGCACAAATTCTGACACATTAAGTTACTTCCTACAGGTCCCTGTAAATGGAAAATAGAAAATGGAATTTCTCGTGAACCACTTACCTATAAGTGTTTTCTGAGCACTGGAGAAATGTCAGAATTCTGACTGGTCTGTAACACAGGCTGACAAGTTGGCTTTTAATGAATGTTTTTGTCTCTTCTTCTGTATTTCCTAATGAGAAGTTTGATAAACCAAGAGATCGGAGATCAAAGCAGTAATCCAAGGTATGGTTTGGAGGTGAAGGTTCTGGAGCTTCATTGCTTCCCACTGGTTTTTCTAAGCAGTTTACATTTTCTTCAGCTGAACTTCTCTTGAATATTTTCTGCAAAGCTCTTTTCTGTAAAGGTCTGCCAAACTCATTTTGGGTTTTAGTGTCTGTATATATGCACACATACAAAGTAATGTGTGTGTTTGGTACGTATTAAGTAAAGTTCTGTGCTAAAAACTTGCACTTTAGTTTCTTTTACTGATAGAGATGTTTTAAGAGCTTTTTAAGTCAGGGTCAGCCTGAAGCATAGATTTACCATTGACCATTTACCACAAGAGATCTATGTTTTCTAGCCTTTTGTCTGATTCTGTTCCTTTGGTTAGAGAAGGCATTTTGCATAGCTGAAGTTGACTGTGCAGTGTGTCCTTGTCAATGAATATGTTTGCAGTAATTTTTAGAAGGGATGCGTCTCCCTAAAGTTACTTCTTTTCCCCAAGCATTTAAATGGATTGCGTAACCTTTTCCTTTAAAAACATGCAGAATTTGTACTGAGTCACGCTCCCGCCATGGGAGAAGGTAATTTGATATGTAATTCCTTCGTATTCAGTAATGTACCTTTTAAGAGGTGTAACAGAGTGGAATTTTTTCTTAGTTGTGTTCAACTGTGCCAAGTTAGGGGCTTGTGTTTTTTTTTTTTTTTTGTCTCCAGATGGGAAGAATGAATAGGGAAGGAAATGATTAATAGAACATAATGCCCAAAGACTTTGAGACAGAGATCTTTTTCTAACGTTATAGAGGAAAAATCTTCTGAATCTTTTGAAATCATAGAATTGTTTAGGTTGGAAAAGGCCTCTTAGATCATCAAGTCCAGCCATTAACCCAGCACTGCCAAGCCCACCACTAAAGCATGTCTCTAAGCACCACATCTACCTGTCTTTAAAATTCATCCAGGGATGGTGACTTTGTTTTTGTTTCATTTGTTGCTCTAATTTGAGGTTGCAAAGTAGTCAAAATTTGATGACTTTCAAGAGCATTGGGGACACCGAAAGATAATTAACCTCTGTGCAAAATATACATTGAGCATTTTGTCCCTATAAGTTGCCTTTTCATTTAATGAAATGAGAAATATTGATGGAAATGAT
The DNA here is from genome assembly GCA_013399855.1 of Oxyruncus cristatus. Classification (NCBI taxonomy): domain Eukaryota; kingdom Metazoa; phylum Chordata; class Aves; order Passeriformes; family Cotingidae; genus Oxyruncus; species Oxyruncus cristatus. The sequence goes on along the minus strand of VXAY01007247.1, from coordinate 938,992 downwards.
TATATATAAATTTGGTGCAAATGCTGACTTTAAGATCCTTTTGTCCAGATTTTTATCCCTTTTTATTGTTTAATAGATAAATACCAATATCACATTATGCCTTTTATTATAGTCAAGTATTCCAGACAAACATCTATCTTGGCATCTCTCTGACTGTTATATTATTTTCTCAAGCTCCTACCTCTAGACAGTATTTTATTTATGGTGGCTCAGGAGAAAATCAAATTCTTGCAGATTTGGTTACATTAATGCTTGCTTGGAATTATAAGACCCCAGCAGATATTTGTGTTAATATTTGTTTAGGTTAGTGCTTTTCTCATTTTAAATTTCCTTTCCAGTTGCATTGTTTAACTGTGATCTTAAATGCAAGTGTGATACAATAATGTACAGAGGAGTGCATTAGAAAAGTTAATTAGACTTGAATATTAGATTCATAAATTGAAAAATATGTACTCTTTTTCTGACATAATGGATTTTTTCACCAAATCCATGAAGTGCAAGAAAAGAAATTGTATTCCTTCCTATACCGTTCTCCTATACAGAAAAATACAGAAAAGTGACAAACCTGAGGTTCATTAAACTGAGTACGCCCTTCTTTTGAAATGTTTCCTACTCACACAAAAGCTTCCAGCCTTTGCTGTGCTGCTGTTTACCATTGGATTCCTTCAAACCCTTCACTGAATTTCAGCCGGGGTTTCATGTAGTGGAATTGCTTTTTATTTATTGTGTTTAGGTTCTGCTGTTTGCTTTCTGTTAACTACAGTGCTAAAGATTTGCTTCCACGAGTTCATAGAGGTGGAAACTTCCCTGAGCTTGCCAGCGAGACTGTGCTTCTTTAGTTAGCCACATGTTCAACCTTCACATGGCAATGCATGTGCTTTCGTTTATTTATGTTCATAATCCTTAATGTCTTTTGGGAAAAGGGTGTTAAAGTTCTGTGTGGAATTAGCATAACGTTTTTCGCTCCTTGTAGTGAGTTAATACATCATCCCAGAATTTTTCTCTTTGGAAAACCAATCTGTGCTATATAAATTGACAGTCTTTGCTGTGCTATGTAGCACAGCATTAAATATTTACTTTGAATATTATTCAGTTATGTCTAAACTGTCTGCTGTAGTGACACATCCTGGTTAACCTAAAACTGTCTAAAATGCAGCAAAATGGAAATCAGCATAGTCTACAGAAGGCTGGAAAAAAGTGCTGAAATCTGTGGGCAATTAGTATGACTTCTACCTTAGCAGCAGTCACAGGGTAGATGTAACCTAAGAAAGGGCACGTTAATTTAAAGATGGCCGTGTTTAGAGTTGTGGCTGGAGTATCATGGATTATCCAAAGTTCTAGAGAACTTTGTTTGGATGTAATGGATTATTGTGCTAAATGAATGTGTGCAAAGTTGTGCTATATCCTAGTGTCTCTCTGCCTCTGTAGAGATTTTTAGAAGGTGATTAAAATCCAGATTTTTTTTTTTTCAAGGTTGTATGCTGTGACTGCTGCTGTGCTCCCAAAGGGTGGGAGAGGCTCATTGCTAGCCATGGAAGTTAAACACAGGACAGTTTCCTAAGACTATAGACCAATGTGAAGTAAAACAGAACAGCTTCCTTTGGTATGGTTGCTAGAGTTAAAAAACATAATGAGAATGTTTTGTTGGATAATGGTTTCACTTGAGGGAAATGGAGAAATAGAATTATAACTTGCTACAGTTGTCAAATACCAGTGACTAAAACAGATTTCTTTCCTCAGTAGAAATCAGAATTCAGTTTTCAATTTTTTTTTCCCCAGGCCTGACTCAAATATTTTTTATGTATTAAGCAGAGACAATTATTGTTTCCTTCTCAAGAGCTCTCGTCCCAGCAGTAGGCTGTTGCTTATTTGTATGGGTTATGGCCCACATTTAGGAAATGCAACTGTCAGAGCTACCTCCAAACATCCTAACAGAACACAGCTGTGACTTAAGGAGTCCTGAAGTCTGGCGGCTCAGGAGTTTTCTCTTTTCCAAACATCTGTGAATCCTGATTCCTCTTTCTTCATGCAAAAGCTCAGTGCTCTCAGAGTATGAGCAAAAGCACTCGACTGATACTCAAGTAATGCACCCCTTGACAGAGACTCCTTTGTTTGTGTTTCTGTGGGTTCTGCAGGAGTAACATAGTAATGTCAGATATCTGATCAGTCCAGTATTAGTGCTCCTCATTCCCCAGAGCCATCTGTGGAGACAGTAAGGAGCAATACAGAGCATTAACTCCTCTTCATTATCAGATGCTTTTTTTATAATGGAAGTTTTTGTTGAGAGACCAGCTCCTGGAAATAAGAGACATCAGCTGTTTAAGTATCTCGCTTTAACAGAGATAAGAAAAATTGCATTCATCTGCAGTATCCTGCAGGTTTTCAGACCATAGGCTTTTGTTCTCTCTCTTTATCTTTTTCCTCTCCTTTTTCCCATTTAATAACGTAAGAGCAGAATAGTGGCACCAGTTCTGTTAAGCCACCAAGACACTCTATTTTATCAGGGATGCTGAATGTACAAAATCCTAACCCCGTGTAAAAACCAAAGGCACAAAGACTTAAGAAAGCCACGCACTAATATAAAGAAACACAGATTTCGTCCCTAAAATTACTGCTGTATATTACAGATGATCAAAAGATCCTGCCTTTTATCTGGACAACTGATAATCCGCCAGCCATTTTGACAGCTTCAACGTTTACTCCCTTCTTTACTGTGAACAAAACAGAACTCCTTCTCCATGTGCAGTCTGCCACAGTCCTCTAATGCTGTACACAGCTGACCTTGCCAAAAGGGGTTCTGTAAATCTGGCATCCTCTCTGAGGTGGAGGTAAATGTGATGTATAGACACATCTTCATTATTGCGCGCTGTTCTGCTGCGTTTATTTCTCAGTGTCTTTAGGTAGGATCTCCAACTAAGGAATTCCAAGTGGTGAAGAAAAAAGAAGTTTTTCACTTGTCTGCGTAGGATCTTATGGCAATTTTCATTAACAGTAGCCACACAGAACAAGTGAGGCAGTTATATAGGGTGTTATGTGCACTGTAGGGAAGAACACTGTCTTTTAGGTGAACAGCTTTTCACCTAGTGTATCTTTATAGTGCCTGCAATTACAGAATAAAAAGGGGAGGTAAAGGGTCTTATCTCCCTGTGTATCTGCTTCAGAAGGATTAGTGGTGGTCACAATGTCATGGTGGAGAGGCCAGAAGCCACGAGGCATTGTCCTCTGTCCACCCACAGGTACGTGCACACTGTGCACACCAGTGGTGAATGAGAGGGCTGTGAACTGAAGTCAGAGCTCCAGCCTGTGTGGTGGGGCAGAGCCATTCTGCTTCACACCCTTCTGCTGCCAGTGGGGCAGAGCTTTGCAGATGTTCCCTTGGTTGAGGACTGTCCTTACGTCACAAATCAGAAATTACGTTTTACTGTTGCTGAGGGAGAGGAAGATTTTTCTCGTTATTGTTTACTGATTTCTCTCATTTTCCTCCAATATTTTTAGCTCTCAAAAAAAAAAAAAAAAAAAAAA